>CAMPDV010000171.1:0-563544 GCA_946699065.1 Loxodes magnus
ACATAACTAGTGTGACCACCCAAGTCTTACAGGTACCTGTCTTGACGTTCCATAGTCTCACCGTATTATCATAACTTCCCGATACGATGAACTCTGAATCACTGGATATAGTCACAGAGAATACAGAACTAGTGTGACCACTCATGGTCTTACAGGTACCTGTCTTGACGTCCCATAGTCTCACCGTTTTATCTCAACTTCCCGATACGATGAACTCTGAATCACTGGATATAGCCACAGAGAATACAGAACTAGTGTGACCACTCATGGTCTTACAGGTACCTGTCTTGACGTCCCATAGTCTCACCGTCTTATCTCTACTTCCCGATACGATGAACTCTGAATCACTGGATATAGCCACAGAGAATACAGAACTAGTGTGACCACTCATGGTCTTACAGGTACCTGTCTTGACGTCCCATAGTCTCACCGTATTATCATAACTTCCCGATACGATGAACTCTGAATCACTGGATATAGTCACAGATAATACATAATGTGTGTGACCACTCATGGTCTTACAGGTACCTGTCTTGACGTCCCATAGTCTCACCGTTTTATCTGCACTTCCCGATACGATGAACTCTGAATCACTGGATATAGCCACAGATAATACATAATGTGTGTGACCACTCATGGTCTTACAGGTACCTGTCTTGACGTCCCATAGTCTCACCGTCTTATCTGCACTTCCCGATACGATGAACTCTGAATCACTGGATATAGCCACAGATAATACAGAACTAGTGTGACCACTCATGGTCTTACAGGTACCTGTCTTGACGTCCCATAGTCTCACCTTTTTATCTGCACTTCCCGATACGATGAACTCTGAATCACTGGATATAGCCACAGATGATACTCAATTTGTATGACCACCCAAGTCTTACAGGTACCTGTCTTGACGTTCCATAGTCTCACCGTATTATCATAACTTCCCGATACGATGAACTCTGAATCACTGGATATAGCCACAGATAATACATAATGTGTGTGACCACTCATGGTCTTACAGGTACCTGTCTTGACGTCCCATAGTCTCACCGTCTTATCTGCACTTCCCGATACGATGAACTCTGAATCACTGGATATAGCCACAGATAATACAGAACTAGTGTGACCACTCATGGTCTTACAGGTACCTGTCTTGACGTTCCATAGTCTCACCGTATTATCATAACTTCCCGATACGATGAACTCTGAATCACTGGATATAGCCACAGATAATACATAATGTGTGTGACCACTCATGGTCTTACAGGTACCTGTCTTGACGTCCCATAGTCTCACCGTCTTATCTGCACTTCCCGATACGATGAACTCTGAATCACTGGATATAGTCACAGATAATACATAATGTGTGTGACCACTCATGGTCTTACAGGTACCTGTCTTGACGTCCCATAGTCTCACCGTCTTATCTGCACTTCCCGATACGATGAACTCTGAATCACTGGATATAGCCACAGATAATACATAATGTGTGTGACCACTCATGGTCTTACAGGTACCTGTCTTGACGTCCCATAGTCTCACCGTCTTATCTGCACTTCCCGATACGATGAACTCTGAATCACTGGATATAGCCACAGATGATACTCAATTTGTATGACCACCCAAGTCTTACAGGTACCTGTCTTGACGTTCCATAGTCTCACCGTATTATCATAACTTCCCGATACGATGAACTCTGAATCACTGGATATAGCCACAGAGAATACAGAACTAGTGTGACCACTCATGGTCTTACAGGTACCTGTCTTGACGTCCCATAGTCTCACCGTGTAATCTCTACTTCCCGATACGATGAACTCTGAATCACTGGATATAGCCACAGATAATACAGAACTAGTGTGACCACTCATGGTCTTACAGGTACCTGTCTTGACGTCCCATAGTCTCACCGTCTTATCTGCACTTCCCGATACGATGAACTCTGAATCACTGGATATAGCCACAGAGAATACAGAACTAGTGTGACCACTCATGGTCTTACAGGTACCTGTCTTGACGTCCCATAGTCTCACCGTTTTATCTGCACTTCCCGATACGATGAACTCTGAATCACTGGATATAGCCACAGATGATACTCAATTTGTATGACCACCCAAGTCTTACAGGTACCTGTCTTGACGTTCCATAGTCTCACCGTATTATCATAACTTCCCGATACGATGAACTCTGAATCACTGGATATAGCCACAGAGAATACAGAACTAGTGTGACCACTCATGGTCTTACAGGTACCTGTCTTGACGTCCCATTGTCTCAACGTCTTATCTCTACTTCCCGATACGATGAACTCTGAATCACTGGATATAGCCACAGATAATACAGAATTAGTGTGACCACTCATGGTCTTACAGGTACCTTTCTTGACGTCCCATAGTCTCACAATCTTATCTCTACTTCCCGATACGATGAACTCTGAATCACTGGATATAGCCACAGATAATACAGAACTAGTGTGACCACTCATGGTCTTACAGGTACCTGTCTTGACGTCCCATAGTCTCACCGTCTTATCTCAACTTCCCGATACGATGAACTCTGAATCACTGGATATAGCCACAGAGAATACAGAACTAGTGTGACCACTCATGGTCTTACAGGTACCTGTCTTGACGTCCCATAGTCTCACCTTTTTATCTGCACTTCCCGATACGATGAACTCTGAATCACTGGATATAGCCACAGATGATACTCAATTTGTATGACCACCCAAGTCTTACAGGTACCTGTCTTGACGTTCCATAGTCTCACCGTATTATCATAACTTCCCGATACGATGAACTCTGAATCACTGGATATAGTCACATATATTACATAATGTGTGTGACCACTCATGGTCTTACAGGTACCTGTCTTGACGTCCCATAGTCTCACCGTGTAATCTCTACTTCCCGATACGATGAACTCTGAATCACTGGATATAGCCACAGATGATACTCAATTTGTATGACCACCCAAGTCTTACAGGTACCTGTCTTGACGTTCCATAGTCTCACCGTCTTATCTCAACTTCCCGATACGATGAACTCTGAATCACTGGATATAGCCACAGATCTTACATAACTAGTGTGACCACTCATGGTCTTACAGGTACCTGTCTTGACGTCCCATAGTCTCACCGTGTAATCTCTACTTCCCGATACGATGAACTCTGAATCACTGGATATAGTCACATATATTACATAATGTGTGTGACCACTCATGGTCTTACAGGTACCTGTCTTGACGTTCCATAGTCTCACCGTCTTATCTCAACTTCCCGATACGATGAACTCTGAATCACTGGATATAGCCACAGATCTTACATAACTAGTGTGACCACTCATGGTCTTACAGGTACCTGTCTTGACGTCCCATAGTCTCACCGTGTAATCTCTACTTCCCGATACGATGAACTCTGAATCACTGGATATAGCCACAGATAATACATAATGTGTGTGACCACTCATGGTCTTACAGGTACCTGTCTTGACGTCCCATAGTCTCACCGTTTTATCTCAACTTCCCGATACGATGAACTCTGAATCACTGGATATAGCCACAGAGAATACAGAACTAGTGTGACCACTCATGGTCTTACAGGTACCTGTCTTGACGTCCCATAGTCTCACCTTTTTATCTGCACTTCCCGATACGATGAACTCTGAATCACTGGATATAGCCACAGAGAATACAGAACTAGTGTGACCACTCATG
The DNA here is from genome assembly GCA_946699065.1 of Loxodes magnus. NCBI lineage: Eukaryota > Ciliophora > Karyorelictea > Loxodida > Loxodidae > Loxodes > Loxodes magnus. The sequence continues at coordinate 3,709 of CAMPDV010000171.1, forward strand.
GTCTTACAGGTACCTGTCTTGACGTCCCATAGTCTCAACGTCTTATCTCTACTTCCCGATACGATGAACTCTGAATCACTGGATATAGTCACAGATAATACATAATGTGTGTGACCACTCATGGTCTTACAGGTACCTGTCTTGACGTCCCATAGTCTCACCGTTTTATCTGCACTTCCCGATACGATGAACTCTGAATCACTGGATATAGCCACAGATAATACATAATGTGTGTGACCACTCATGGTCTTACAGGTACCTGTCTTGACGTCCCATAGTCTCACCGTCTTATCTGCACTTCCCGATACGATGAACTCTGAATCACTGGATATAGCCACAGATAATACATAATGTGTGTGACCACTCATGGTCTTACAGGTACCTGTCTTGACGTCCCATAGTCTCACCGTTTTATCTCAACTTCCCGATACGATGAACTCTGAATCACTGGATATAGCCACAGAGAATACAGAACTAGTGTGACCACTCATGGTCTTACAGGTACCTGTCTTGACGTCCCATAGTCTCACCGTCTTATCTCTACTTCCCGATACGATGAACTCTGAATCACTGGATATAGTCACAGATAATACAGAACTAGTGTGACCACTCATGGTCTTACAGGTACCTGTCTTGACGTCCCATAGTCTCACCGTCTTATCTGCACTTCCCGATACGATGAACTCTGAATCACTGGATATAGCCACAGATAATACAGAACTAGTGTGACCACTCATGGTCTTACAGGTACCTGTCTTGACGTCCCATAGTCTCACCGTATTATCATAACTTCCCGATACGATGAACTCTGAATCACTGGATATAGTCACAGATAATACATAATGTGTGTGACCACTCATGGTCTTACAGGTACCTGTCTTGACGTCCCATTGTCTCACCGTTTTATCTCAACTTTCCGATACGATGAACTCTGAATCACTGGATATAGTCACAGATAATACATAATGTGTGTGACCACTCATGGTCTTACAGGTACCTGTCTTGACGTCCCATAGTCTCACCGTATTATCTCTACTTCCCGATACGATGAACTCTGAATCACTGGATATAGTCACAGATAATACATAATGTGTGTGACCACTCATGGTCTTACAGGTACCTGTCTTGACGTCCCATAGTCTCACCGTTTTATCTGCACTTCCCGATACGATGAACTCTGAATCACTGAATATAGCCACAGATAATACAGAACTAGTGTGACCACTCATGGTCTTACAGGTACCTGTCTTGACGTCCCATAGTCTCACCGTCTTATCTGCACTTCCCGATACGATGAACTCTGAATCACTGGATATAGTCACAGATAATACATAATGTGTGTGACCACTCATGGTCTTACAGGTACCTGTCTTGACGTCCCATAGTCTCACCGTCTTATCTGCACTTCCCGATACGATGAACTCTGAATCACTGGATATAGTCACAGATATTACATAATGTGTGTGACCACTCATGGTCTTACAGGTACCTGTCTTGACGTCCCATAGTCTCACCGTCTTATCTGCACTTCCCGATACGATGAACTCTGAATCACTGGATATAGCCACAGATGATACTCAATTTGTATGACCACCCAAGTCTTACAGGTACCTGTCTTGACGTCCCATAGTCTCACCGTATTATCATAACTTCCCGATACGATGAACTCTGAATCACTGGATATAGTCACAGATAATACATAATGTGTGTGACCACTCATGGTCTTACAGGTACCTGTCTTGACTTTCCATAGTCTCACCGTATTATCTCTACTTCCCGATACGATGAACTCTGAATCACTGGATATAGCCACAGATAATACAGAACTAGTGTGACCACTCATGGTCTTACAGGTACCTGTCTTGACGTCCCATAGTCTCACCGTCTTATCTGCACTTCCCGATACGATGAACTCTGAATCACTGGATATAGTCACAGATAATACATAATGTGTGTGACCACTCATGGTCTTACAGGTACCTGTCTTGACTTTCCATAGTCTCACCGTATTATCTCTACTTCCCGATACGATGAACTCTGAATCACTGGATATAGCCACAGATAATACATAATGTGTGTGACCACTCATGGTCTTACAGGTACCTGTCTTGACGTCCCATAGTCTCACCGTCTTATCTGCACTTCCCGATACGATGAACTCTGAATCACTGGATATAGTCACAGATATTACATAATGTGTGTGACCACTCATGGTCTTACAGGTACCTGTCTTGACGTTCCATAGTCTCACCGTATTATCATAACTTCCCGATACGATGAACTCTGAATCACTGGATATAGCCACAGATAATACAGAACTAGTGTGACCACTCATGGTCTTACAGGTACCTGTCTTGACGTTCCATAGTCTCACCGTATTATCATAACTTCCCGATACGATGAACTCTGAATCACTGGATATAGTCACATATATTACATAATGTGTGTGACCACTCATGGTCTTACAGGTACCTGTCTTGACGTCCCATAGTCTCACCGTGTAATCTCTACTTCCCGATACGATGAACTCTGAATCACTGGATATAGCCACAGATGATACTCAATTTGTATGACCACCCAAGTCTTACAGGTACCTGTCTTGACGTTCCATAGTCTCACCGTATTATCATAACTTCCCGATACGATGAACTCTGAATCACTGGATATAGCCACAGAGAATACAGAACTAGTGTGACCACTCATGGTCTTACAGGTACCTGTCTTGACGTCCCATAGTCTCACCGTGTAATCTCTACTTCCCGATACGATGAACTCTGAATCACTGGATATAGCCACAGATAATACAGAACTAGTGTGACCACTCATGGTCTTACAGGTACCTGTCTTGACGTCCCATAGTCTCACCGTGTAATCTCTACTTCCCGATACGATGAACTCTGAATCACTGGATATAGTCACATATATTACATAATGTGTGTGACCACTCATGGTCTTACAGGTACCTGTCTTGACGTTCCATAGTCTCACCGTCTTATCTGCACTTCCCGATACGATGAACTCTGAATCACTGGATATAGCCACAGATCTTACATAACTAGTGTGACCACTCATGGTCTTACAGGTACCTGTCTTGACGTCCCATAGTCTCACCGTGTAATCTCTACTTCCCGATACGATGAACTCTGAATCACTGGATATAGCCACAGATAATACATAATGTGTGTGACCACTCATGGTCTTACAGGTACCTGTCTTGACGTCCCATAGTCTCACCGTCTTATCTGCACTTCCCGATACGATGAACTCTGAATCACTGGATATAGCCACAGATCTTACATAACTAGTGTGACCACTCATGGTCTTACAGGTACCTGTCTTGACGTCCCATAGTCTCACCGTGTAATCTCTACTTCCCGATACGATGAACTCTGAATCACTGGATATAGCCACAGATAATACAGAACTAGTGTGACCACTCATGGTCTTACAGGTACCTGTCTTGACGTCCCATAGTCTCACCGTGTAATCTCTACTTCCCGATACGATGAACTCTGAATCACTGGATATAGTCACATATATTACATAATGTGTGTGACCACTCATGGTCTTACAGGTACCTGTCTTGACGTTCCATAGTCTCACCGTCTTATCTGCACTTCCCGATACGATGAACTCTGAATCACTGGATATAGCCACAGATCTTACATAACTAGTGTGACCACTCATGGTCTTACAGGTACCTGTCTTGACGTCCCATAGTCTCACCGTGTAATCTCTACTTCCCGATACGATGAACTCTGAATCACTGGATATAGCCACAGATAATACATAATGTGTGTGACCACTCATGGTCTTACAGGTACCTGTCTTGACGTCCCATAGTCTCACCGTTTTATCTCAACTTCCCGATACGATGAACTCTGAATCACTGGATATAGCCACAGAGAATACAGAACTAGTGTGACCACTCATGGTCTTACAGGTACCTGTCTTGACGTCCCATAGTCTCACCTTTTTATCTGCACTTCCCGATACGATGAACTCTGAATCACTGGATATAGCCACAGAGAATACAGAACTAGTGTGACCACTCATGGTCTTACAGGTACCTGTCTTGACGTCCCATAGTCTCACCGTCTTATCTCTACTTCCCGATACGATGAACTCTGAATCACTGGATATAGTCACAGATAATACATAATGTGTGTGACCACTCATGGTCTTACAGGTACCTGTCTTGACGTCCCATAGTCTCACCGTTTTATCTGCACTTCCCGATACGATGAACTCTGAATCACTGGATATAGCCACAGATAATACATAATGTGTGTGACCACTCATGGTCTTACAGGTACCTGTCTTGACGTCCCATAGTCTCACCGTCTTATCTGCACTTCCCGATACGATGAACTCTGAATCACTGGATATAGCCACAGATAATACATAATGTGTGTGACCACTCATGGTCTTACAGGTACCTGTCTTGACGTCCCATAGTCTCACCGTTTTATCTCAACTTCCCGATACGATGAACTCTGAATCACTGGATATAGCCACAGAGAATACAGAACTAGTGTGACCACTCATGGTCTTACAGGTACCTGTCTTGACGTCCCATAGTCTCACCGTCTTATCTGCACTTCCCGATACGATGAACTCTGAATCACTGGATATAGTCACAGATAATACATAATGTGTGTGACCACTCATGGTCTTACAGGTACCTGTCTTGACGTCCCATAGTCTCACCTTTTTATCTGCACTTCCCGATACGATGAACTCTGAATCACTGGATATAGTCACAGATAATACATAATGTGTGTGACCACTCATGGTCTTACAGGTACCTGTCTTGACGTCCCATTGTCTCACCGTTTTATCTCAACTTTCCGATACGATGAACTCTGAATCACTGGATATAGTCACAGATAATACATAATGTGTGTGACCACTCATGGTCTTACAGGTACCTGTCTTGACGTCCCATAGTCTCACCGTTTTATCTCAACTTCCCGATACGATGAACTCTGAATCACTGGATATAGTCACAGATAATACATAATGTGTGTGACCACTCATGGTCTTACAGGTACCTGTCTTGACGTCCCATAGTCTCACCGTTTTATCTGCACTTCCCGATACGATGAACTCTGAATCACTGGATATAGCCACAGAGAATACAAAACTAGTGTGACCACTCATGGTCTTACAGGTACCTTTCTTGACGTCCCATAGTCTCACCGTCTTATCTGCACTTCCCGATACGATGAACTCTGAATCACTGGATATAGTCACAGATAATACATAATGTGTGTGACCACTCATGGTCTTACAGGTACCTGTCTTGACGTCCCATAGTCTCACCGTCTTATCTGCACTTCCCGATACGATGAACTCTGAATCACTGGATATAGTCACAGATATTACATAATGTGTGTGACCACTCATGGTCTTACAGGTACCTGTCTTGACGTCCCATAGTCTCACCGTCTTATCTGCACTTCCCGATACGATGAACTCTGAATCACTGGATATAGTCACAGAGAATACAGAACTAGTGTGACCACCCAAGTCTTACAGGTACCTGTCTTGACGTCCCATAGTCTCACCGTATTATCATAACTTCCCGATACGATGAACTCTGAATCACTGGATATAGTCACAGATAATACATAATGTGTGTGACCACTCATGGTCTTACAGGTACCTGTCTTGACGTCCCATAGTCTCACCGTCTTATCTGCACTTCCCGATACGATGAACTCTGAATCACTGGATATAGTCACAGATAATACATAATGTGTGTGACCACTCATGGTCTTACAGGTACCTGTCTTGACGTCCCATAGTCTCACCGTCTTATCTGCACTTCCCGATACGATGAACTCTGAATCACTGGATATAGTCACAGATAATACATAATGTGTGTGACCACTCATGGTCTTACAGGTACCTGTCTTGACTTTCCATAGTCTCACCGTATTATCTCTACTTCCCGATACGATGAACTCTGAATCACTGGATATAGCCACAGATAATACATAATGTGTGTGACCACTCATGGTCTTACAGGTACCTGTCTTGACGTCCCATAGTCTCACCGTCTTATCTGCACTTCCCGATACGATGAACTCTGAATCACTGGATATAGCCACAGATGATACTCAATTTGTATGACCACCCAAGTCTTACAGGTACCTGTCTTGACGTCCCATAGTCTCACCGTCTTATCTGCACTTCCCGATACGATGAACTCTGAATCACTGGATATAGTCACAGATAATACATAATGTGTGTGACCACTCATGGTCTTACAGGTACCTGTCTTGACGTCCCATAGTCTCACCGTCTTATCTGCACTTCCCGATACGATGAACTCTGAATCACTGGATATAGTCACAGATAATACATAATGTGTGTGACCACTCATGGTCTTACAGGTACCTGTCTTGACTTTCCATAGTCTCACCGTATTATCTCTACTTCCCGATACGATGAACTCTGAATCACTGGATATAGCCACAGATAATACATAATGTGTGTGACCACTCATGGTCTTACAGGTACCTGTCTTGACGTCCCATAGTCTCACCGTCTTATCTGCACTTCCCGATACGATGAACTCTGAATCACTGGATATAGTCACAGATAATACAGAACTAGTGTGACCACTCATGGTCTTACAGGTACCTGTCTTGACGTCCCATAGTCTCACCGTCTTATCTGCACTTCCCGATACGATGAACTCTGAATCACTGGATATAGTCACAGAGAATACAGAACTAGTGTGACCACTCATGGTCTTACAGGTACCTGTCTTGACGTCCCATAGTCTCACCGTCTTATCTGCACTTCCCGATACGATGAACTCTGAATCACTGGATATAGCCACAGATGATACTCAATTTGTATGACCACCCAAGTCTTACAGGTACCTGTCTTGACGTCCCATAGTCTCACCGTATTATCATAACTTCCCGATACGATGAACTCTGAATCACTGGATATAGCCACAGATCTTACATAACTAGTGTGACCACTCATGGTCTTACAGGTACCTGTCTTGACGTCCCATAGTCTCACCGTGTAATCTCTACTTCCCGATACGATGAACTCTGAATCACTGGATATAGCCACAGATAATACATAATGTGTGTGACCACTCATGGTCTTACAGGTACCTGTCTTGACGTCCCATAGTCTCACCGTTTTATCTCAACTTCCCGATACGATGAACTCTGAATCACTGGATATAGCCACAGAGAATACAGAACTAGTGTGACCACTCATGGTCTTACAGGTACCTGTCTTGACGTCCCATAGTCTCACCTTTTTATCTGCACTTCCCGATACGATGAACTCTGAATCACTGGATATAGCCACAGAGAATACAGAACTAGTGTGACCACTCATGGTCTTACAGGTACCTGTCTTGACGTCCCATAGTCTCACCGTCTTATCTCTACTTCCCGATACGATGAACTCTGAATCACTGGATATAGTCACAGATAATACATAATGTGTGTGACCACTCATGGTCTTACAGGTACCTGTCTTGACGTCCCATAGTCTCACCGTTTTATCTGCACTTCCCGATACGATGAACTCTGAATCACTGGATATAGCCACAGATAATACATAATGTGTGTGACCACTCATGGTCTTACAGGTACCTGTCTTGACGTCCCATAGTCTCACCGTCTTATCTGCACTTCCCGATACGATGAACTCTGAATCACTGGATATAGCCACAGATAATACATAATGTGTGTGACCACTCATGGTCTTACAGGTACCTGTCTTGACGTCCCATAGTCTCACCGTTTTATCTCAACTTCCCGATACGATGAACTCTGAATCACTGGATATAGCCACAGAGAATACAGAACTAGTGTGACCACTCATGGTCTTACAGGTACCTGTCTTGACGTCCCATAGTCTCACCGTCTTATCTGCACTTCCCGATACGATGAACTCTGAATCACTGGATATAGTCACAGATAATACATAATGTGTGTGACCACTCATGGTCTTACAGGTACCTGTCTTGACGTCCCATAGTCTCACCTTTTTATCTGCACTTCCCGATACGATGAACTCTGAATCACTGGATATAGTCACAGATAATACATAATGTGTGTGACCACTCATGGTCTTACAGGTACCTGTCTTGACGTCCCATTGTCTCACCGTTTTATCTCAACTTTCCGATACGATGAACTCTGAATCACTGGATATAGTCACAGATAATACATAATGTGTGTGACCACTCATGGTCTTACAGGTACCTGTCTTGACGTCCCATAGTCTCACCGTTTTATCTCAACTTCCCGATACGATGAACTCTGAATCACTGGATATAGTCACAGATAATACATAATGTGTGTGACCACTCATGGTCTTACAGGTACCTGTCTTGACGTCCCATAGTCTCACCGTTTTATCTGCACTTCCCGATACGATGAACTCTGAATCACTGGATATAGCCACAGAGAATACAAAACTAGTGTGACCACTCATGGTCTTACAGGTACCTTTCTTGACGTCCCATAGTCTCACCGTCTTATCTGCACTTCCCGATACGATGAACTCTGAATCACTGGATATAGTCACAGATAATACATAATGTGTGTGACCACTCATGGTCTTACAGGTACCTGTCTTGACGTCCCATAGTCTCACCGTCTTATCTGCACTTCCCGATACGATGAACTCTGAATCACTGGATATAGTCACAGATATTACATAATGTGTGTGACCACTCATGGTCTTACAGGTACCTGTCTTGACGTCCCATAGTCTCACCGTCTTATCTGCACTTCCCGATACGATGAACTCTGAATCACTGGATATAGTCACAGAGAATACAGAACTAGTGTGACCACCCAAGTCTTACAGGTACCTGTCTTGACGTCCCATAGTCTCACCGTATTATCATAACTTCCCGATACGATGAACTCTGAATCACTGGATATAGTCACAGATAATACATAATGTGTGTGACCACTCATGGTCTTACAGGTACCTGTCTTGACGTCCCATAGTCTCACCGTCTTATCTGCACTTCCCGATACGATGAACTCTGAATCACTGGATATAGTCACAGATAATACATAATGTGTGTGACCACTCATGGTCTTACAGGTACCTGTCTTGACGTCCCATAGTCTCACCTTTTTATCTGCACTTCCCGATACGATGAACTCTGAATCACTGGATATAGTCACAGATAATACATAATGTGTGTGACCACTCATGGTCTTACAGGTACCTGTCTTGACGTCCCATTGTCTCACCGTTTTATCTCAACTTTCCGATACGATGAACTCTGAATCACTGGATATAGTCACAGATAATACATAATGTGTGTGACCACTCATGGTCTTACAGGTACCTGTCTTGACGTCCCATAGTCTCACCGTTTTATCTCAACTTCCCGATACGATGAACTCTGAATCACTGGATATAGTCACAAATAATACATAATGTGTGTGACCACTCATGGTCTTACAGGTACCTGTCTTGACGTCCCATAGTCTCACCGTTTTATCTGCACTTCCCGATACGATGAACTCTGAATCACTGGATATAGCCACAGAGAATACAAAACTAGTGTGACCACTCATGGTCTTACAGGTACCTTTCTTGACGTCCCATAGTCTCACCGTCTTATCTGCACTTCCCGATACGATGAACTCTGAATCACTGGATATAGTCACAGATAATACATAATGTGTGTGACCACTCATGGTCTTACAGGTACCTGTCTTGACGTCCCATAGTCTCACCGTCTTATCTGCACTTCCCGATACGATGAACTCTGAATCACTGGATATAGTCACAGATATTACATAATGTGTGTGACCACTCATGGTCTTACAGGTACCTGTCTTGACGTCCCATAGTCTCACCGTCTTATCTGCACTTCCCGATACGATGAACTCTGAATCACTGGATATAGTCACAGAGAATACAGAACTAGTGTGACCACCCAAGTCTTACAGGTACCTGTCTTGACGTCCCATAGTCTCACCGTCTTATCTGCACTTCCCGATACGATGAACTCTGAATCACTGGATATAGTCACAGATAATACATAATGTGTGTGACCACTCATGGTCTTACAGGTACCTGTCTTGACGTCCCATAGTCTCACCGTCTTATCTGCACTTCCCGATACGATGAACTCTGAATCACTGGATATAGCCACAGATGATACTCAATTTGTATGACCACCCAAGTCTTACAGGTACCTGTCTTGACGTCCCATAGTCTCACCGTTTTATCTCAACTTCCCGATACGATGAACTCTGAATCACTGGATATAGTCACAGATAATACATAATGTGTGTGACCACTCATGGTCTTACAGGTACCTGTCTTGACGTCCCATAGTCTCACCGTTTTATCTGCACTTCCCGATACGATGAACTCTGAATCACTGGATATAGCCACAGAGAATACAAAACTAGTGTGACCACTCATGGTCTTACAGGTACCTTTCTTGACGTCCCATAGTCTCACCGTCTTATCTGCACTTCCCGATACGATGAACTCTGAATCACTGGATATAGTCACAGATAATACATAATGTGTGTGACCACTCATGGTCTTACAGGTACCTGTCTTGACGTCCCATAGTCTCACCGTCTTATCTGCACTTCCCGATACGATGAACTCTGAATCACTGGATATAGTCACAGATATTACATAATGTGTGTGACCACTCATGGTCTTACAGGTACCTGTCTTGACGTCCCATAGTCTCACCGTCTTATCTGCACTTCCCGATACGATGAACTCTGAATCACTGGATATAGTCACAGAGAATACAGAACTAGTGTGACCACCCAAGTCTTACAGGTACCTGTCTTGACGTCCCATAGTCTCACCGTATTATCATAACTTCCCGATACGATGAACTCTGAATCACTGGATATAGTCACAGATAATACATAATGTGTGTGACCACTCATGGTCTTACAGGTACCTGTCTTGACGTCCCATAGTCTCACCGTCTTATCTGCACTTCCCGATACGATGAACTCTGAATCACTGGATATAGTCACAGATAATACATAATGTGTGTGACCACTCATGGTCTTACAGGTACCTGTCTTGACGTCCCATAGTCTCACCTTTTTATCTGCACTTCCCGATACGATGAACTCTGAATCACTGGATATAGTCACAGATAATACATAATGTGTGTGACCACTCATGGTCTTACAGGTACCTGTCTTGACGTCCCATTGTCTCACCGTTTTATCTCAACTTTCCGATACGATGAACTCTGAATCACTGGATATAGTCACAGATAATACATAATGTGTGTGACCACTCATGGTCTTACAGGTACCTGTCTTGACGTCCCATAGTCTCACCGTCTTATCTGCACTTCCCGATACGATGAACTCTGAATCACTGGATATAGCCACAGATGATACTCAATTTGTATGACCACCCAAGTCTTACAGGTACCTGTCTTGACGTCCCATAGTCTCACCGTCTTATCTGCACTTCCCGATACGATGAACTCTGAATCACTGGATATAGTCACAGATAATACATAACTAGTGTGACCACTCATGGTCTTACAGGTACCTGTCTTGACGTCCCATAGTCTCACCGTCTTATCTGCACTTCCCGATACGATGAACTCTGAATCGCTGGATATAGTCACAGAGAATACATAATGTGTGTGACCACTCATGGTCTTACAGGTACCTGTCTTGACGTCCCATAGTCTCACCGTCTTATCTGCACTTCCCGATACGATGAACTCTGAATCACTGGATATAGTCACAGAGAATACAGAACTAGTGTGACCACTCATGGTCTTACAGGTACCTGTCTTGACGTCCCATAGTCTCACCGTATTATCTCTACTTCCCGATACGATGAACTCTGAATCACTGGATATAGCCACAGAAGATACTCAATTTGTATGACCACCCAAGTCTTACAGGTACCTGTCTTGACGTCCCATAGTCTCACCGTCTTATCTGCACTTCCCGATACGATGAACTCTGAATCACTGGATATAGTCACAGAGAATACAGAACTAGTGTGACCACTCATGGTCTTACAGGTACCTGTCTTGACGTCCCATAGTCTCACCGTCTTATCTGCACTTCCCGATACGATGAACTCTGAATCACTGGATATAGCCACAGATGATACTCAATTTGTATGACCACCCAAGTCTTACAGGTACCTGTCTTGACGTCCCATAGTCTCACCGTATTATCATAACTTCCCGATACGATGAACTCTGAATCACTGGATATAGCCACAGATCTTACATAACTAGTGTGACCACTCATGGTCTTACAGGTACCTGTCTTGACGTCCCATAGTCTCACCGTGTAATCTCTACTTCCCGATACGATGAACTCTGAATCACTGGATATAGCCACAGATAATACATAATGTGTGTGACCACTCATGGTCTTACAGGTACCTGTCTTGACGTCCCATAGTCTCACCGTCTTATCTGCACTTCCCGATACGATGAACTCTGAATCACTGGATATAGTCACAGATAATACATAATGTGTGTGACCACTCATGGTCTTACAGGTACCTGTCTTGACGTCCCATAGTCTCACCGTTTTATCTAAACTTCCCGATACGATGAACTCTGAATCACTGGATATAGCCACAGAGAATACATAATGTGTGTGACCACTCATGGTCTTACAGGTACCTGTCTTGACGTCCCATAGTCTCACCGTATTATCTCTACTTCCCGATACGATGAACTCTGAATCACTGGATATAGTCACAGATATTACATAATGTGTGTGACCACTCATGGTCTTACAGGTACCTGTCTTGACGTCCCATAGTCTCACCGTCTTATCTGCACTTCCCGATACGATGAACTCTGAATCACTGGATATAGCCACAGAAGATACTCAATTTGTATGACCACCCAAGTCTTACAGGTACCTGTCTTGACGTCCCATAGTCTCACCGTCTTATCTGCACTTCCCGATACGATGAACTCTGAATCACTGGATATAGTCACAGAGAATACAGAACTAGTGTGACCACTCATGGTCTTACAGGTACCTGTCTTGACGTCCCATAGTCTCACCGTCTTATCTGCACTTCCCGATACGATGAACTCTGAATCACTGGATATAGCCACAGAGAATACAGAACTAGTGTGACCACTCATGGTCTTACAGGTACCTTTCTTGACGTCCCATAGTCTCACCGTCTTATCTGCACTTCCCGATACGATGAACTCTGAATCACTGGATATAGCCACAGAGAATACAAAACTAGTGTGACCACTCATGGTCTTACAGGTACCTGTCTTGACGTCCCATAGTCTCACCGTCTTATCTGCACTTCCCGATACGATGAACTCTGAATCACTGGATATAGTCACAGAGAATACATAATGTGTGTGACCACTCATGGTCTTACAGGTACCTGTCTTGACGTCCCATAGTCTCACCGTTTTATCTGCACTTCCCGATACGATGAACTCTGAATCACTGGATATAGCCACAGATAATACATAATGTGTGTGACCACTCATGGTCTTACAGGTACCTGTCTTGACGTCCCATAGTCTCACCGTCTTATCTGCACTTCCCGATACGATGAACTCTGAATCACTGGATATAGCCACAGATAATACATAATGTGTGTGACCACTCATGGTCTTACAGGTACCTGTCTTGACGTCCCATAGTCTCACCGTATTATCATAACTTCCCGATACGATGAACTCTGAATCACTGGATATAGCCACAGATGATACTCAATTTGTATGACCACCCAAGTCTTACAGGTACCTGTCTTGACGTTCCATAGTCTCACCGTATTATCTCAACTTCCCGATACGATGAACTCTGAATCACTGGATATAGCCACAGATAATAAAGAACTAGTGTGACCACTCATGGTCTTACAGGTACCTGTCTTGACGTCCCATAGTCTCACCGTCTTATCTGCACTTCCCGATACGATGAACTCTGAATCACTGGATATAGCCACAGAGAATACAGAACTAGTGTGACCACTCATGGTCTTACAGGTACCTGTCTTGACGTCCCATAGTCTCACCGTCTTATCTGCACTTCCCGATACGATGAACTCTGAATCACTGGATATAGCCACAGAGAATACAGAACTAGTGTGACCACCCAAGTCTTACAGGTACCTGTCTTGACGTCCCATAGTCTCACCGTTTTATCTGCACTTCCCGATACGATGAACTCTGAATCACTGGATATAGTCACAGAGAATACAGAACTAGTGTGACCACTCATGGTCTTACAGGTACCTGTCTTGACGTCCCATAGTCTCACCGTATTATCTGCACTTCCCGATACGATGAACTCTGAATCACTGGATATAGCCACAGAGAATACAGAACTAGTGTGACCACTCATGGTCTTACAGGTACCTTTCTTGACGTCCCATAGTCTCACCGTCTTATCTGCACTTCCCGATACGATGAACTCTGAATCACTGGATATAGCCACAGAGAATACAGAACTAGTGTGACCACTCATGGTCTTACAGGTACCTGTCTTGACGTCCCATAGTCTCACCTTTTTATCTGCACTTCCCGATACGATGAACTCTGAATCACTGGATATAGCCACAGATGATACTCAATTTGTATGACCACCCAAGTCTTACAGGTACCTGTCTTGACGTCCCATAGTCTCACCGTATTATCATAACTTCCCGATACGATGAACTCTGAATCACTGGATATAGCCACAGATGATACTCAATTTGTATGACCACCCAAGTCTTACAGGTACCTTTCTTGACGTTCCATAGTCTCACCGTATTATCATAACTTCCCGATACGATGAACTCTGAATCACTGGATATAGCCACAGATAATACATAATGTGTGTGACCACTCATGGTCTTACAGGTACCTGTCTTGACGTTCCATAGTCTCACCGTATTATCATAACTTCCCGATACGATGAACTCTGAATCGCTGGATATAGTCACAGAGAATACAGAACTAGTGTGACCACTCATGGTCTTACAGGTACCTGTCTTGACGTCCCATAGTCTCACCGTCTTATCTGCACTTCCCGATACGATGAACTCTGAATCACTGGATATAGCCACAGATGATACTCAATTTGTATGACCACCCAAGTCTTACAGGTACCTGTCTTGACGTCCCATAGTCTCACCGTCTTATCTGCACTTC
Source organism: Loxodes magnus (assembly GCA_946699065.1). Lineage (NCBI taxonomy): Eukaryota > Ciliophora > Karyorelictea > Loxodida > Loxodidae > Loxodes > Loxodes magnus. The sequence continues at coordinate 18,875 of CAMPDV010000171.1, forward strand.
CCGATACGATGAACTCTGAATCACTGGATATAGCCACAGAAGATACTCAATTTGTATGACCACCCAAGTCTTACAGGTACCTGTCTTGACGTCCCATAGTCTCACCGTCTTATCTGCACTTCCCGATACGATGAACTCTGAATCACTGGATATAGTCACAGAGAATACAGAACTAGTGTGACCACCCAAGTCTTACAGGTACCTGTCTTGACGTCCCATAGTCTCACCGTCTTATCTGCACTTCCCGATACGATGAACTCTGAATCACTGGATATAGCCACAGAGAATACAGAACTAGTGTGACCACTCATGGTCTTACAGGTACCTTTCTTGACGTCCCATAGTCTCACCGTCTTATCTGCACTTCCCGATACGATGAACTCTGAATCACTGGATATAGCCACAGAGAATACAAAACTAGTGTGACCACTCATGGTCTTACAGGTACCTGTCTTGACGTCCCATAGTCTCACCGTATTATCTCTACTTCCCGATACGATGAACTCTGAATCACTGGATATAGCCACAGAGAATACAGAACTAGTGTGACCACTCATGGTCTTACAGGTACCTGTCTTGACGTCCCATAGTCTCACCGTATTATCTCTACTTCCCGATACGATGAACTCTGAATCACTGGATATAGTCACAGATAATACATAATGTGTGTGACCACTCATGGTCTTACAGGTACCTGTCTTGACGTCCCATAGTCTCACCGTTTTATCTGCACTTCCCGATACGATGAACTCTGAATCACTGGATATAGCCACAGATAATACATAATGTGTGTGACCACTCATGGTCTTACAGGTACCTGTCTTGACGTCCCATAGTCTCACCGTCTTATCTGCACTTCCCGATACGATGAACTCTGAATCACTGGATATAGCCACAGATAATACAGAACTAGTGTGACCACTCATGGTCTTACAGGTACCTGTCTTGACGTCCCATAGTCTCACCGTATTATCATAACTTCCCGATACGATGAACTCTGAATCACTGGATATAGTCACAGATAATACATAATGTGTGTGACCACTCATGGTCTTACAGGTACCTGTCTTGACGTCCCATAGTCTCACCGTATAATCTCAACTTCCTGATACGATGAACTCTGAATCACTGGATATAGTCACAGATAATACATAATGTGTGTGACCACTCATGGTCTTACAGGTACCTGTCTTGACGTCCCATAGTCTCACCGTATTATCATAACTTCCCGATACGATGAACTCTGAATCACTGGATATAGTCACAGATAATACATAATGTGTGTGACCACTCATGGTCTTACAGGTACCTGTCTTGACGTCCCATAGTCTCACCGTCTTATCTGCACTTCCCGATACGATGAACTCTGAATCACTGGATATAGCCACAGAGAATACAGAACTAGTGTGACCACTCATGGTCTTACAGGTACCTGTCTTGACGTCCCATAGTCTCACCGTCTTATCTGCACTTCCCGATACGATGAACTCTGAATCACTGGATATAGCCACAGAGAATACAGAACTAGTGTGACCACCCAAGTCTTACAGGTACCTGTCTTGACGTCCCATAGTCTCACCGTTTTATCTGCACTTCCCGATACGATGAACTCTGAATCACTGGATATAGCCACAGAGAATACAGAACTAGTGTGACCACTCATGGTCTTACAGGTACCTGTCTTGACGTCCCATAGTCTCACCGTTTTATCTGCACTTCCCGATACGATGAACTCTGAATCACTGGATATAGTCACAGAGAATACAGAACTAGTGTGACCACTCATGGTCTTACAGGTACCTGTCTTGACGTCCCATAGTCTCACCGTCTTATCTGCACTTCCCGATACGATGAACTCTGAATCACTGGATATAGCCACAGAGAATACAGAACTAGTGTGACCACTCATGGTCTTACAGGTACCTTTCTTGATGTCCCATAGTCTCACCGTCTTATCTGCACTTCCCGATACGATGAACTCTGAATCACTGGATATAGCCACAGAGAATACAGAACTAGTGTGACCACTCATGGTCTTACAGGTACCTTTCTTGACGTCCCATAGTCTCACCGTCTTATCTGCACTTCCCGATACGATGAACTCTGAATCACTGGATATAGCCACAGAGAATACAGAACTAGTGTGACCACTCATGGTCTTACAGGTACCTGTCTTGACGTCCCATAGTCTCACCTTTTTATCTGCACTTCCCGATACGATGAACTCTGAATCACTGGATATAGCCACAGATGATACTCAATTTGTATGACCACCCAAGTCTTACAGGTACCTGTCTTGACGTTCCATAGTCTCACCGTATTATCATAACTTCCCGATACGATGAACTCTGAATCACTGGATATAGCCACAGATGATACTCAATTTGTATGACCACCCAAGTCTTACAGGTACCTGTCTTGACGTTCCATAGTCTCACCGTATTATCATAACTTCCCGATACGATGAACTCTGAATCACTGGATATAGCCACAGATAATACATAACTAGTGCGACCACTCATGGTCTTACAGGTACCTGTCTTGACGTCCCATAGTCTCACCGTATAATCTGCACTTCCCGATACGATGAACTCTGAATCACTGGATATAGCCACAGATGATACTCAATTTGTATGACCACCCAAGTCTTACAGGTACCTGTCTTGACGTTCCATAGTCTCACCGTATTATCATAACTTCCCGATACGATGAACTCTGAATCACTGGATATAGCCACAGATGATACTCAATTTGTATGACCACCCAAGTCTTACAGGTACCTGTCTTGACGTTCCATAGTCTCACCGTATTATCATAACTTCCCGATACGATGAACTCTGAATCACTGGATATAGCCACAGATAATACATAATGTGTGTGACCACTCATGGTCTTACAGGTACCTGTCTTGACGTCCCATAGTCTCACCGTCTTATCTGCACTTCCCGATACGATGAACTCTGAATCACTGGATATAGTCACAGAGAATACAGAACTAGTGTGACCACTCATGGTCTTACAGGTACCTGTCTTGACGTCCCATAGTCTCACCGTCTTATCTGCACTTCCCGATACGATGAACTCTGAATCACTGGATATAGTCACAGAGAATACAGAACTAGTGTGACCACTCATGGTCTTACAGGTACCTGTCTTGACGTCCCATAGTTTCACCGTCTTATCTGCACTTCCCGATACGATGAACTCTGAATCACTGGATATAGCCACAGATCTTACATAACTAGTGTGACCACTCATGGTCTTACAGGTACCTGTCTTGACGTCCCATTGTCTCAGCGTCTTATCTCTACTTCCCGATACGATGAACTCTGAATCACTGGATATAGCCACAGATAATACAGAACTAGTGTGACCACTCATGGTCTTACAGGTACCTGTCTTGACGTCCCATAGTCTCACCGTTTTATCTGCACTTCCCGATACGATGAACTCTGAATCACTGGATATAGCCACAGATGATACTCAATTTGTATGACCACCCAAGTCTTACAGGTACCTGTCTTGACGTTCCATAGTCTCACCGTATTATCATAACTTCCCGATACGATGAACTCTGAATCACTGGATATAGTCACAGAGAATACAGAACTAGTGTGACCACTCATGGTCTTACAGGTACCTGTCTTGACGTCCCATAGTCTCACCGTCTTATCTGCACTTCCCGATACGATGAACTCTGAATCACTGGATATAGTCACAGAGAATACAGAACTAGTGTGACCACCCAAGTCTTACAGGTACCTGTCTTGACGTCCCATAGTCTCACCGTCTTATCTGCACTTCCCGATACGATGAACTCTGAATCACTGGATATAGCCACAGAGAATACAGAACTAGTGTGACCACTCATGGTCTTACAGGTACCTTTCTTGACGTCCCATAGTCTCACCGTCTTATCTGCACTTCCCGATACGATGAACTCTGAATCACTGGATATAGCCACAGAGAATACAGAACTAGTGTGACCACTCATGGTCTTACAGGTACCTGTCTTGACGTTCCATAGTCTCACCGTATTATCATAACTTCCCGATACGATGAACTCTGAATCACTGGATATAGCCACAGATGATACTCAATTTGTATGACCACCCAAGTCTTACAGGTACCTGTCTTGACGTTCCATAGTCTCACCGTATTATCATAACTTCCCGATACGATGAACTCTGAATCACTGGATATAGCCACAGATAATACATAATGTGTGTGACCACTCATGGTCTTACAGGTACCTGTCTTGACGTCCCATAGTCTCACCGTCTTATCTGCACTTCCCGATACGATGAACTCTGAATCACTGGATATAGTCACAGAGAATACAGAACTAGTGTGACCACTCATGGTCTTACAGGTACCTGTCTTGACGTCCCATAGTCTCACCGTCTTATCTGCACTTCCCGATACGATGAACTCTGAATCACTGGATATAGCCACAGATCTTACATAACTAGTGTGACCACTCATGGTCTTACAGGTACCTGTCTTGACGTCCCATTGTCTCAGCGTCTTATCTCTACTTCCCGATACGATGAACTCTGAATCACTGGATATAGCCACAGATAATACAGAACTAGTGTGACCACTCATGGTCTTACAGGTACCTGTCTTGACGTCCCATAGTCTCACCGTTTTATCTGCACTTCCCGATACGATGAACTCTGAATCACTGGATATAGCCACAGATGATACTCAATTTGTATGACCACCCAAGTCTTACAGGTACCTGTCTTGACGTTCCATAGTCTCACCGTATTATCATAACTTCCCGATACGATGAACTCTGAATCACTGGATATAGTCACAGAGAATACAGAACTAGTGTGACCACTCATGGTCTTACAGGTACCTGTCTTGACGTCCCATAGTCTCACCGTCTTATCTGCACTTCCCGATACGATGAACTCTGAATCACTGGATATAGCCACAGAGAATACAGAACTAGTGTGACCACTCATGGTCTTACAGGTACCTTTCTTGACGTCCCATAGTCTCACCGTCTTATCTGCACTTCCCGATACGATGAACTCTGAATCACTGGATATAGCCACAGAGAATACAAAACTAGTGTGACCACTCATGGTCTTACAGGTACCTGTCTTGACGTCCCATAGTCTCACCGTATTATCTCTACTTCCCGATACGATGAACTCTGAATCACTGGATATAGCCACAGAGAATACAGAACTAGTGTGACCACTCATGGTCTTACAGGTACCTGTCTTGACGTCCCATAGTCTCACCGTATTATCTCTACTTCCCGATACGATGAACTCTGAATCACTGGATATAGTCACAGATAATACATAATGTGTGTGACCACTCATGGTCTTACAGGTACCTGTCTTGACGTCCCATAGTCTCACCGTTTTATCTGCACTTCCCGATACGATGAACTCTGAATCACTGGATATAGCCACAGATGATACTCAATTTGTATGACCACCCAAGTCTTACAGGTACCTGTCTTGACGTTCCATAGTCTCACCGTATTATCATAACTTCCCGATACGATGAACTCTGAATCACTGGATATAGCCACAGATAATACATAATGTGTGTGACCACTCATGGTCTTACAGGTACCTGTCTTGACGTCCCATAGTCTCACCGTCTTATCTGCACTTCCCGATACGATGAACTCTGAATCACTGGATATAGTCACAGAGAATACAGAACTAGTGTGACCACTCATGGTCTTACAGGTACCTGTCTTGACGTCCCATAGTCTCACCGTCTTATCTGCACTTCCCGATACGATGAACTCTGAATCACTGGATATAGCCACAGATCTTACATAACTAGTGTGACCACTCATGGTCTTACAGGTACCTGTCTTGACGTCCCATTGTCTCAGCGTCTTATCTCTACTTCCCGATACGATGAACTCTGAATCACTGGATATAGCCACAGAGAATACAGAACTAGTGTGACCACTCATGGTCTTACAGGTACCTGTCTTGACGTCCCATAGTCTCACCGTTTTATCTGCACTTCCCGATACGATGAACTCTGAATCACTGGATATAGCCACAGAGAATACAGAACTAGTGTGACCACTCATGGTCTTACAGGTACCTGTCTTGACGTTCCATAGTCTCACCGTATTATCATAACTTCCCGATACGATGAACTCTGAATCACTGGATATAGCCACAGATGATACTCAATTTGTATGACCACCCAAGTCTTACAGGTACCTGTCTTGACGTTCCATAGTCTCACCGTATTATCATAACTTCCCGATACGATGAACTCTGAATCACTGGATATAGCCACAGATAATACATAATGTGTGTGACCACTCATGGTCTTACAGGTACCTGTCTTGACGTCCCATAGTCTCACCGTCTTATCTGCACTTCCCGATACGATGAACTCTGAATCACTGGATATAGTCACAGAGAATACAGAACTAGTGTGACCACTCATGGTCTTACAGGTACCTGTCTTGACGTCCCATAGTCTCACCGTCTTATCTGCACTTCCCGATACGATGAACTCTGAATCACTGGATATAGCCACAGATCTTACATAACTAGTGTGACCACTCATGGTCTTACAGGTACCTGTCTTGACGTCCCATTGTCTCAGCGTCTTATCTCTACTTCCCGATACGATGAACTCTGAATCACTGGATATAGCCACAGATAATACAGAACTAGTGTGACCACTCATGGTCTTACAGGTACCTGTCTTGACGTCCCATAGTCTCACCGTTTTATCTGCACTTCCCGATACGATGAACTCTGAATCACTGGATATAGCCACAGATGATACTCAATTTGTATGACCACCCAAGTCTTACAGGTACCTGTCTTGACGTTCCATAGTCTCACCGTATTATCATAACTTCCCGATACGATGAACTCTGAATCACTGGATATAGTCACAGAGAATACAGAACTAGTGTGACCACTCATGGTCTTACAGGTACCTGTCTTGACGTCCCATAGTCTCACCGTCTTATCTGCACTTCCCGATACGATGAACTCTGAATCACTGGATATAGCCACAGAGAATACAGAACTAGTGTGACCACTCATGGTCTTACAGGTACCTTTCTTGACGTCCCATAGTCTCACCGTCTTATCTGCACTTCCCGATACGATGAACTCTGAATCACTGGATATAGCCACAGAGAATACAAAACTAGTGTGACCACTCATGGTCTTACAGGTACCTGTCTTGACGTCCCATAGTCTCACCGTATTATCTCTACTTCCCGATACGATGAACTCTGAATCACTGGATATAGCCACAGAGAATACAGAACTAGTGTGACCACTCATGGTCTTACAGGTACCTGTCTTGACGTCCCATAGTCTCACCGTATTATCTCTACTTCCCGATACGATGAACTCTGAATCACTGGATATAGTCACAGATAATACATAATGTGTGTGACCACTCATGGTCTTACAGGTACCTGTCTTGACGTCCCATAGTCTCACCGTTTTATCTGCACTTCCCGATACGATGAACTCTGAATCACTGGATATAGCCACAGATAATACATAATGTGTGTGACCACTCATGGTCTTACAGGTACCTGTCTTGACGTCCCATAGTCTCACCGTCTTATCTGCACTTCCCGATACGATGAACTCTGAATCACTGGATATAGCCACAGATAATACAGAACTAGTGTGACCACTCATGGTCTTACAGGTACCTGTCTTGACGTCCCATAGTCTCACCGTATTATCATAACTTCCCGATACGATGAACTCTGAATCACTGGATATAGTCACAGATAATACATAATGTGTGTGACCACTCATGGTCTTACAGGTACCTGTCTTGACGTCCCATAGTCTCACCGTATAATCTCAACTTCCTGATACGATGAACTCTGAATCACTGGATATAGTCACAGATAATACATAATGTGTGTGACCACTCATGGTCTTACAGGTACCTGTCTTGACGTCCCATAGTCTCACCGTATTATCATAACTTCCCGATACGATGAACTCTGAATCACTGGATATAGTCACAGATAATACATAATGTGTGTGACCACTCATGGTCTTACAGGTACCTGTCTTGACGTCCCATAGTCTCACCGTCTTATCTGCACTTCCCGATACGATGAACTCTGAATCACTGGATATAGCCACAGAGAATACAGAACTAGTGTGACCACTCATGGTCTTACAGGTACCTTTCTTGATGTCCCATAGTCTCACCGTCTTATCTGCACTTCCCGATACGATGAACTCTGAATCACTGGATATAGCCACAGAGAATACAGAACTAGTGTGACCACTCATGGTCTTACAGGTACCTGTCTTGACGTCCCATAGTCTCACCGTCTTATCTGCACTTCCCGATACGATGAACTCTGAATCACTGGATATAGCCACAGAGAATACAGAACTAGTGTGACCACTCATGGTCTTACAGGTACCTGTCTTGACGTCCCATAGTCTCACCGTTTTATCTGCACTTCCCGATACGATGAACTCTGAATCACTGGATATAGTCACAGAGAATACAGAACTAGTGTGACCACTCATGGTCTTACAGGTACCTGTCTTGACGTCCCATAGTCTCACCGTCTTATCTGCACTTCCCGATACGATGAACTCTGAATCACTGGATATAGCCACAGAGAATACAGAACTAGTGTGACCACTCATGGTCTTACAGGTACCTTTCTTGATGTCCCATAGTCTCACCGTCTTATCTGCACTTCCCGATACGATGAACTCTGAATCACTGGATATAGCCACAGAGAATACAGAACTAGTGTGACCACTCATGGTCTTACAGGTACCTTTCTTGACGTCCCATAGTCTCACCGTCTTATCTGCACTTCCCGATACGATGAACTCTGAATCACTGGATATAGCCACAGAGAATACAGAACTAGTGTGACCACTCATGGTCTTACAGGTACCTGTCTTGACGTCCCATAGTCTCACCTTTTTATCTGCACTTCCCGATACGATGAACTCTGAATCACTGGATATAGCCACAGATGATACTCAATTTGTATGACCACCCAAGTCTTACAGGTACCTGTCTTGACGTTCCATAGTCTCACCGTATTATCATAACTTCCCGATACGATGAACTCTGAATCACTGGATATAGCCACAGATAATACATAACTAGTGCGACCACTCATGGTCTTACAGGTACCTGTCTTGACGTCCCATAGTCTCACCGTATAATCTGCACTTCCCGATACGATGAACTCTGAATCACTGGATATAGCCACAGATGATACTCAATTTGTATGACCACCCAAGTCTTACAGGTACCTGTCTTGACGTTCCATAGTCTCACCGTATTATCATAACTTCCCGATACGATGAACTCTGAATCACTGGATATAGCCACAGATGATACTCAATTTGTATGACCACCCAAGTCTTACAGGTACCTGTCTTGACGTTCCATAGTCTCACCGTATTATCATAACTTCCCGATACGATGAACTCTGAATCACTGGATATAGCCACAGATAATACATAATGTGTGTGACCACTCATGGTCTTACAGGTACCTGTCTTGACGTCCCATAGTCTCACCGTCTTATCTGCACTTCCCGATACGATGAACTCTGAATCACTGGATATAGTCACAGAGAATACAGAACTAGTGTGACCACTCATGGTCTTACAGGTACCTGTCTTGACGTCCCATAGTCTCACCGTCTTATCTGCACTTCCCGATACGATGAACTCTGAATCACTGGATATAGTCACAGAGAATACAGAACTAGTGTGACCACTCATGGTCTTACAGGTACCTGTCTTGACGTCCCATAGTTTCACCGTCTTATCTGCACTTCCCGATACGATGAACTCTGAATCACTGGATATAGCCACAGATCTTACATAACTAGTGTGACCACTCATGGTCTTACAGGTACCTGTCTTGACGTCCCATTGTCTCAGCGTCTTATCTCTACTTCCCGATACGATGAACTCTGAATCACTGGATATAGCCACAGATAATACAGAACTAGTGTGACCACTCATGGTCTTACAGGTACCTGTCTTGACGTCCCATAGTCTCACCGTTTTATCTGCACTTCCCGATACGATGAACTCTGAATCACTGGATATAGCCACAGATGATACTCAATTTGTATGACCACCCAAGTCTTACAGGTACCTGTCTTGACGTTCCATAGTCTCACCGTATTATCATAACTTCCCGATACGATGAACTCTGAATCACTGGATATAGTCACAGAGAATACAGAACTAGTGTGACCACTCATGGTCTTACAGGTACCTGTCTTGACGTCCCATAGTCTCACCGTCTTATCTGCACTTCCCGATACGATGAACTCTGAATCACTGGATATAGTCACAGAGAATACAGAACTAGTGTGACCACCCAAGTCTTACAGGTACCTGTCTTGACGTCCCATAGTCTCACCGTTTTATCTGCACTTCCCGATACGATGAACTCTGAATCACTGGATATAGTCACAGAGAATACAGAACTAGTGTGACCACTCATGGTCTTACAGGTACCTGTCTTGACGTCCCATAGTCTCACCGTATTATCTGCACTTCCCGATACGATGAACTCTGAATCACTGGATATAGCCACAGAGAATACAGAACTAGTGTGACCACTCATGGTCTTACAGGTACCTTTCTTGACGTCCCATAGTCTCACCGTCTTATCTGCACTTCCCGATACGATGAACTCTGAATCACTGGATATAGCCACAGAGAATACAGAACTAGTGTGACCACTCATGGTCTTACAGGTACCTGTCTTGACGTCCCATAGTCTCACCTTTTTATCTGCACTTCCCGATACGATGAACTCTGAATCACTGGATATAGCCACAGATGATACTCAATTTGTATGACCACCCAAGTCTTACAGGTACCTGTCTTGACGTTCCATAGTCTCACCGTATTATCATAACTTCCCGATACGATGAACTCTGAATCACTGGATATAGCCACAGATAATACATAATGTGTGTGACCACTCATGGTCTTACAGGTACCTGTCTTGACGTCCCATAGTCTCACCGTCTTATCTGCACTTCCCGATACGATGAACTCTGAATCACTGGATATAGTCACAGAGAATACAGAACTAGTGTGACCACTCATGGTCTTACAGGTACCTGTCTTGACGTCCCATAGTCTCACCGTCTTATCTGCACTTCCCGATACGATGAACTCTGAATCACTGGATATAGCCACAGATAATACAGAACTAGTGTGACCACTCATGGTCTTACAGGTACCTGTCTTGACGTCCCATAGTCTCACCGTTTTATCTGCACTTCCCGATACGATGAACTCTGAATCACTGGATATAGCCACAGATAATACAGAACTAGTGTGACCACTCATGGTCTTACAGGTACCTGTCTTGACGTCCCATAGTCTCACCGTTTTATCTGCACTTCCCGATACGATGAACTCTGAATCACTGGATATAGCCACAGATGATACTCAATTTGTATGACCACCCAAGTCTTACAGGTACCTGTCTTGACGTTCCATAGTCTCACCGTATTATCATAACTTCCCGATACGATGAACTCTGAATCACTGGATATAGTCACAGAGAATACAGAACTAGTGTGACCACTCATGGTCTTACAGGTACCTGTCTTGACGTCCCATAGTCTCACCGTCTTATCTGCACTTCCCGATACGATGAACTCTGAATCACTGGATATAGCCACAGATGATACTCAATTTGTATGACCACCCAAGTCTTACAGGTACCTGTCTTGACGTTCCATAGTCTCACCGTATTATCATAACTTCCCGATACGATGAACTCTGAATCACTGGATATAGCCACAGATGATACTCAATTTGTATGACCACCCAAGTCTTACAGGTACCTGTCTTGACGTTCCATAGTCTCACCGTCTTATCTCAACTTCCCGATACGATGAACTCTGAATCACTGGATATAGCCACAGAGAATACAGAACTAGTGTGACCACTCATGGTCTTACAGGTACCTGTCTTGACGTCCCATAGTCTCACCGTTTTATCTGCACTTCCCGATACGATGAACTCTGAATCACTGGATATAGCCACAGAGAATACAGAACTAGTGTGACCACTCATGGTCTTACAGGTACCTGTCTTGACGTCCCATAGTCTCACCTTTTTATCTGCACTTCCCGATACGATGAACTCTGAATCACTGGATATAGCCACAGAAGATACTCAATTTGTATGACCACCCAAGTCTTACAGGTACCTGTCTTGACGTTCCATAGTCTCACCGTATTATCATAACTTCCCGATACGATGAACTCTGAATCACTGGATATAGCCACAGATAATACATAATGTGTGTGACCACTCATGGTCTTACAGGTACCTGTCTTGACGTCCCATAGTCTCACCGTTTTATCTGCACTTCCCGATACGATGAACTCTGAATCACTGGATATAGTCACAGAGAATACAGAACTAGTGTGACCACTCATGGTCTTACAGGTACCTGTCTTGACGTCCCATAGTCTCACCGTTTTATCTGCACTTCCCGATACGATGAACTCTGAATCACTGGATATAGTCACAGAGAATACAGAACTAGTGTGACCACTCATGGTCTTACAGGTACCTGTCTTGACGTTCCATAGTCTCACCGTATTATCATAACTTCCCGATACGATGAACTCTGAATCACTGGATATAGTCACAGAGAATACAGAACTAGTGTGACCACTCATGGTCTTACAGGTACCTGTCTTGACGTCCCATAGTCTCACCGTCTTATCTGCACTTCCCGATACGATGAACTCTGAATCACTGGATATAGCCACAGATAATACATAATGTGTGTGACCACTCATGGTCTTACAGGTACCTGTCTTGACGTCCCATAGTCTCACCGTATTATCATAACTTCCCGATACGATGAACTCTGAATCACTGGATATAGCCACAGAGAATACAGAACTAGTGTGACCACTCATGGTCTTACAGGTACCTGTCTTGACGTCCCATAGTCTCACCGTTTTATCTGCACTTCCCGATACGATGAACTCTGAATCACTGGATATAGTCACAGAGAATACAGAACTAGTGTGACCACTCATGGTCTTACAGGTACCTGTCTTGACGTCCCATAGTCTCACCGTCTTATCTGCACTTCCCGATACGATGAACTCTGAATCACTGGATATAGCCACAGAGAATACAGAACTAGTGTGACCACTCATGGTCTTACAGGTACCTGTCTTGACGTCCCATAGTCTCACCGTTTTATCTGCACTTCCCGATACGATGAACTCTGAATCACTGGATATAGTCACAGAGAATACAGAACTAGTGTGACCACTCATGGTCTTACAGGTACCTGTCTTGACGTCCCATAGTCTCACCTTTTTATCTGCACTTCCCGATACGATGAACTCTGAATCACTGGATATAGCCACAGATGATACTCAATTTGTATGACCACCCAAGTCTTACAGGTACCTGTCTTGACGTTCCATAGTCTCACCGTATTATCATAACTTCCCGATACGATGAACTCTGAATCACTGGATATAGCCACAGATAATACATAACTAGTGCGACCACTCATGGTCTTACAGGTACCTGTCTTGACGTCCCATAGTCTCACCGTATAATCTGCACTTCCCGATACGATGAACTCTGAATCACTGGATATAGCCACAGATGATACTCAATTTGTATGACCACCCAAGTCTTACAGGTACCTTTCTTGACGTCCCATAGTCTCACCGTCTTATCTGCACTTCCCGATACGATGAACTCTGAATCACTGGATATAGCCACAGAGAATACAAAACTAGTGTGACCACTCATGGTCTTACAGGTACCTGTCTTGACGTTCCATAGTCTCACCGTATTATCATAACTTCCCGATACGATGAACTCTGAATCACTGGATATAGCCACAGATAATACATAATGTGTGTGACCACTCATGGTCTTACAGGTACCTGTCTTGACGTCCCATAGTCTCACCGTCTTATCTGCACTTCCCGATACGATGAACTCTGAATCACTGGATATAGTCACAGAGAATACAGAACTAGTGTGACCACTCATGGTCTTACAGGTACCTGTCTTGACGTCCCATAGTCTCACCGTATTATCTCTACTTCCCGATACGATGAACTCTGAATCACTGGATATAGCCACAGAGAATACAGAACTAGTGTGACCACTCATGGTCTTACAGGTACCTGTCTTGACGTCCCATAGTCTCACCGTCTTATCTGCACTTCCCGATACGATGAACTCTGAATCACTGGATATAGTCACAGAGAATACAGAACTAGTGTGACCACTCATGGTCTTACAGGTACCTGTCTTGACGTCCCATAGTTTCACCGTCTTATCTCTACTTCCCGATACGATGAACTCTGAATCACTGGATATAGTCACAGATAATACATAATGTGTGTGACCACTCATGGTCTTACAGGTACCTGTCTTGACGTCCCATAGTCTCACCGTCTTATCTGCACTTCCCGATACGATGAACTCTGAATCACTGGATATAGTCACAGAGAATACAGAACTAGTGTGACCACTCATGGTCTTACAGGTACCTGTCTTGACGTCCCATAGTTTCACCGTCTTATCTGCACTTCCCGATACGATGAACTCTGAATCACTGGATATAGCCACAGATCTTACATAACTAGTGTGACCACTCATGGTCTTACAGGTACCTGTCTTGACGTCCCATTGTCTCAGCGTCTTATCTCTACTTCCCGATACGATGAACTCTGAATCACTGGATATAGCCACAGATAATACAGAACTAGTGTGACCACTCATGGTCTTACAGGTACCTGTCTTGACGTCCCATAGTCTCACCGTTTTATCTGCACTTCCCGATACGATGAACTCTGAATCACTGGATATAGCCACAGATGATACTCAATTTGTATGACCACCCAAGTCTTACAGGTACCTGTCTTGACGTTCCATAGTCTCACCGTATTATCATAACTTCCCGATACGATGAACTCTGAATCACTGGATATAGTCACAGAGAATACAGAACTAGTGTGACCACTCATGGTCTTACAGGTACCTGTCTTGACGTCCCATAGTCTCACCGTTTTATCTGCACTTCCCGATACGATGAACTCTGAATCACTGGATATAGCCACAGATGATACTCAATTTGTATGACCACCCAAGTCTTACAGGTACCTGTCTTGACGTTCCATAGTCTCACCGTATTATCATAACTTCCCGATACGATGAACTCTGAATCACTGGATATAGCCACAGATGATACTCAATTTGTATGACCACCCAAGTCTTACAGGTACCTGTCTTGACGTTCCATAGTCTCACCGTCTTATCTCAACTTCCCGATACGATGAACTCTGAATCACTGGATATAGCCACAGAGAATACAGAACTAGTGTGACCACTCATGGTCTTACAGGTACCTGTCTTGACGTCCCATAGTCTCACCGTTTTATCTGCACTTCCCGATACGATGAACTCTGAATCACTGGATATAGCCACAGAGAATACAGAACTAGTGTGACCACTCATGGTCTTACAGGTACCTGTCTTGACGTCCCATAGTCTCACCTTTTTATCTGCACTTCCCGATACGATGAACTCTGAATCACTGGATATAGCCACAGAAGATACTCAATTTGTATGACCACCCAAGTCTTACAGGTACCTGTCTTGACGTCCCATAGTCTCACCGTCTTATCTGCACTTCCCGATACGATGAACTCTGAATCACTGGATATAGCCACAGAGAATACAGAACTAGTGTGACCACTCATGGTCTTACAGGTACCTGTCTTGACGTCCCATAGTCTCACCGTTTTATCTCAACTTCCCGATACGATGAACTCTGAATCACTGGATATAGCCACAGAAGATACTCAATTTGTATGACCACCCAAGTCTTACAGGTACCTGTCTTGACGTCCCATAGTCTCACCGTCTTATCTGCACTTCCCGATACGATGAACTCTGAATCACTGGATATAGTCACAGAGAATACAGAACTAGTGTGACCACTCATGGTCTTACAGGTACCTGTCTTGACGTCCCATAGTCTCACCGTCTTATCTGCACTTCCCGATACGATGAACTCTGAATCACTGGATATAGCCACAGATAATACATAATGTGTGTGACCACTCATGGTCTTACAGGTACCTGTCTTGACGTCCCATAGTCTCACCGTCTTATCTGCACTTCCCGATACGATGAACTCTGAATCACTGGATATAGTCACAGAGAATACAGAACTAGTGTGACCACTCATGGTCTTACAGGTACCTGTCTTGACGTCCCATAGTCTCACCGTCTTATCTGCACTTCCCGATACGATGAACTCTGAATCACTGGATATAGTCACAGAGAATACAGAACTAGTGTGACCACTCATGGTCTTACAGGTACCTGTCTTGACGTCCCATAGTTTCACCGTCTTATCTGCACTTCCCGATACGATGAACTCTGAATCACTGGATATAGCCACAGATCTTACATAACTAGTGTGACCACTCATGGTCTTACAGGTACCTGTCTTGACGTCCCATTGTCTCAGCGTCTTATCTCTACTTCCCGATACGATGAACTCTGAATCACTGGATATAGCCACAGATAATACAGAACTAGTGTGACCACTCATGGTCTTACAGGTACCTGTCTTGACGTCCCATAGTCTCACCGTTTTATCTGCACTTCCCGATACGATGAACTCTGAATCACTGGATATAGCCACAGATGATACTCAATTTGTATGACCACCCAAGTCTTACAGGTACCTGTCTTGACGTTCCATAGTCTCACCGTATTATCATAACTTCCCGATACGATGAACTCTGAATCACTGGATATAGTCACAGAGAATACAGAACTAGTGTGACCACTCATGGTCTTACAGGTACCTGTCTTGACGTCCCATAGTCTCACCGTTTTATCTGCACTTCCCGATACGATGAACTCTGAATCACTGGATATAGCCACAGATGATACTCAATTTGTATGACCACCCAAGTCTTACAGGTACCTGTCTTGACGTTCCATAGTCTCACCGTATTATCATAACTTCCCGATACGATGAACTCTGAATCACTGGATATAGCCACAGATGATACTCAATTTGTATGACCACCCAAGTCTTACAGGTACCTGTCTTGACGTTCCATAGTCTCACCGTCTTATCTCAACTTCCCGATACGATGAACTCTGAATCACTGGATATAGCCACAGAGAATACAGAACTAGTGTGACCACTCATGGTCTTACAGGTACCTGTCTTGACGTCCCATAGTCTCACCGTTTTATCTGCACTTCCCGATACGATGAACTCTGAATCACTGGATATAGCCACAGAGAATACAGAACTAGTGTGACCACTCATGGTCTTACAGGTACCTGTCTTGACGTCCCATAGTCTCACCTTTTTATCTGCACTTCCCGATACGATGAACTCTGAATCACTGGATATAGCCACAGAAGATACTCAATTTGTATGACCACCCAAGTCTTACAGGTACCTGTCTTGACGTCCCATAGTCTCACCGTCTTATCTGCACTTCCCGATACGATGAACTCTGAATCACTGGATATAGCCACAGAGAATACAGAACTAGTGTGACCACTCATGGTCTTACAGGTACCTGTCTTGACGTCCCATAGTCTCACCGTCTTATCTGCACTTCCCGATACGATGAACTCTGAATCACTGGATATAGCCACAGATGATACTCAATTTGTATGACCACCCAAGTCTTACAGGTACCTGTCTTGACGTCCCATAGTCTCACCGTATTATCTCTACTTCCCGATACGATGAACTCTGAATCACTGGATATAGTCACAGATAATACAAAACTAGTGTGACCACTCATGGTCTTACAGGTACCTGTCTTGACGTCCCATAGTCTCACCGTCTTATCTGCACTTCCCGATACGATGAACTCTGAATCACTGGATATAGCCACAGAGAATACAGAACTAGTGTGACCACTCATGGTCTTACAGGTACCTTTCTTGATGTCCCATAGTCTCACCGTCTTATCTGCACTTCCCGATACGATGAACTCTGAATCACTGGATATAGCCACAGAGAATACAGAACTAGTGTGACCACTCATGGTCTTACAGGTACCTGTCTTGACGTCCCATAGTCTCACCGTCTTATCTGCACTTCCCGATACGATGAACTCTGAATCACTGGATATAGCCACAGAGAATACAGAACTAGTGTGACCACTCATGGTCTTACAGGTACCTGTCTTGACGTCCCATAGTCTCACCGTTTTATCTGCACTTCCCGATACGATGAACTCTGAATCACTGGATATAGTCACAGAGAATACAGAACTAGTGTGACCACTCATGGTCTTACAGGTACCTGTCTTGACGTCCCATAGTCTCACCGTCTTATCTGCACTTCCCGATACGATGAACTCTGAATCACTGGATATAGCCACAGAGAATACAGAACTAGTGTGACCACTCATGGTCTTACAGGTACCTGTCTTGACGTCCCATAGTCTCACCGTTTTATCTGCACTTCCCGATACGATGAACTCTGAATCACTGGATATAGTCACAGAGAATACAGAACTAGTGTGACCACTCATGGTCTTACAGGTACCTGTCTTGACGTCCCATAGTCTCACCTTTTTATCTGCACTTCCCGATACGATGAACTCTGAATCACTGGATATAGCCACAGATGATACTCAATTTGTATGACCACCCAAGTCTTACAGGTACCTGTCTTGACGTTCCATAGTCTCACCGTATTATCATAACTTCCCGATACGATGAACTCTGAATCACTGGATATAGCCACAGATAATACATAACTAGTGCGACCACTCATGGTCTTACAGGTACCTGTCTTGACGTCCCATAGTCTCACCGTATAATCTGCACTTCCCGATACGATGAACTCTGAATCACTGGATATAGCCACAGATGATACTCAATTTGTATGACCACCCAAGTCTTACAGGTACCTGTCTTGACGTTCCATAGTCTCACCGTATTATCATAACTTCCCGATACGATGAACTCTGAATCACTGGATATAGCCACAGATGATACTCAATTTGTATGACCACCCAAGTCTTACAGGTACCTGTCTTGACGTTCCATAGTCTCACCGTATTATCATAACTTCCCGATACGATGAACTCTGAATCACTGGATATAGCCACAGATAATACATAATGTGTGTGACCACTCATGGTCTTACAGGTACCTGTCTTGACGTCCCATAGTCTCACCGTCTTATCTGCACTTCCCGATACGATGAACTCTGAATCACTGGATATAGTCACAGAGAATACAGAACTAGTGTGACCACTCATGGTCTTACAGGTACCTGTCTTGACGTCCCATAGTCTCACCGTCTTATCTGCACTTCCCGATACGATGAACTCTGAATCACTGGATATAGTCACAGAGAATACAGAACTAGTGTGACCACTCATGGTCTTACAGGTACCTGTCTTGACGTCCCATAGTTTCACCGTCTTATCTGCACTTCCCGATACGATGAACTCTGAATCACTGGATATAGCCACAGATCTTACATAACTAGTGTGACCACTCATGGTCTTACAGGTACCTGTCTTGACGTCCCATTGTCTCAGCGTCTTATCTCTACTTCCCGATACGATGAACTCTGAATCACTGGATATAGCCACAGATAATACAGAACTAGTGTGACCACTCATGGTCTTACAGGTACCTGTCTTGACGTCCCATAGTCTCACCGTTTTATCTGCACTTCCCGATACGATGAACTCTGAATCACTGGATATAGCCACAGATGATACTCAATTTGTATGACCACCCAAGTCTTACAGGTACCTGTCTTGACGTTCCATAGTCTCACCGTATTATCATAACTTCCCGATACGATGAACTCTGAATCACTGGATATAGTCACAGAGAATACAGAACTAGTGTGACCACTCATGGTCTTACAGGTACCTGTCTTGACGTCCCATAGTCTCACCGTTTTATCTGCACTTCCCGATACGATGAACTCTGAATCACTGGATATAGCCACAGATGATACTCAATTTGTATGACCACCCAAGTCTTACAGGTACCTGTCTTGACGTTCCATAGTCTCACCGTATTATCATAACTTCCCGATACGATGAACTCTGAATCACTGGATATAGCCACAGATGATACTCAATTTGTATGACCACCCAAGTCTTACAGGTACCTGTCTTGACGTTCCATAGTCTCACCGTCTTATCTCAACTTCCCGATACGATGAACTCTGAATCACTGGATATAGCCACAGAGAATACAGAACTAGTGTGACCACTCATGGTCTTACAGGTACCTGTCTTGACGTCCCATAGTCTCACCGTTTTATCTGCACTTCCCGATACGATGAACTCTGAATCACTGGATATAGCCACAGAGAATACAGAACTAGTGTGACCACTCATGGTCTTACAGGTACCTGTCTTGACGTCCCATAGTCTCACCTTTTTATCTGCACTTCCCGATACGATGAACTCTGAATCACTGGATATAGCCACAGAAGATACTCAATTTGTATGACCACCCAAGTCTTACAGGTACCTGTCTTGACGTCCCATAGTCTCACCGTCTTATCTGCACTTCCCGATACGATGAACTCTGAATCACTGGATATAGCCACAGAGAATACAGAACTAGTGTGACCACTCATGGTCTTACAGGTACCTGTCTTGACGTCCCATAGTCTCACCGTCTTATCTGCACTTCCCGATACGATGAACTCTGAATCACTGGATATAGCCACAGATGATACTCAATTTGTATGACCACCCAAGTCTTACAGGTACCTGTCTTGACGTCCCATAGTCTCACCGTATTATCTCTACTTCCCGATACGATGAACTCTGAATCACTGGATATAGTCACAGATAATACAAAACTAGTGTGACCACTCATGGTCTTACAGGTACCTGTCTTGACGTCCCATAGTCTCACCGTCTTATCTGCACTTCCCGATACGATGAACTCTGAATCACTGGATATAGCCACAGAGAATACAGAACTAGTGTGACCACTCATGGTCTTACAGGTACCTTTCTTGATGTCCCATAGTCTCACCGTCTTATCTGCACTTCCCGATACGATGAACTCTGAATCACTGGATATAGCCACAGAGAATACAGAACTAGTGTGACCACTCATGGTCTTACAGGTACCTGTCTTGACGTCCCATAGTCTCACCGTCTTATCTGCACTTCCCGATACGATGAACTCTGAATCACTGGATATAGCCACAGAGAATACAGAACTAGTGTGACCACTCATGGTCTTACAGGTACCTGTCTTGACGTCCCATAGTCTCACCGTTTTATCTGCACTTCCCGATACGATGAACTCTGAATCACTGGATATAGTCACAGAGAATACAGAACTAGTGTGACCACTCATGGTCTTACAGGTACCTGTCTTGACGTCCCATAGTCTCACCGTCTTATCTGCACTTCCCGATACGATGAACTCTGAATCACTGGATATAGCCACAGAGAATACAGAACTAGTGTGACCACTCATGGTCTTACAGGTACCTGTCTTGACGTCCCATAGTCTCACCGTTTTATCTGCACTTCCCGATACGATGAACTCTGAATCACTGGATATAGTCACAGAGAATACAGAACTAGTGTGACCACTCATGGTCTTACAGGTACCTGTCTTGACGTCCCATAGTCTCACCTTTTTATCTGCACTTCCCGATACGATGAACTCTGAATCACTGGATATAGCCACAGATGATACTCAATTTGTATGACCACCCAAGTCTTACAGGTACCTGTCTTGACGTTCCATAGTCTCACCGTATTATCATAACTTCCCGATACGATGAACTCTGAATCACTGGATATAGCCACAGATAATACATAACTAGTGCGACCACTCATGGTCTTACAGGTACCTGTCTTGACGTCCCATAGTCTCACCGTATAATCTGCACTTCCCGATACGATGAACTCTGAATCACTGGATATAGCCACAGATGATACTCAATTTGTATGACCACCCAAGTCTTACAGGTACCTGTCTTGACGTTCCATAGTCTCACCGTATTATCATAACTTCCCGATACGATGAACTCTGAATCACTGGATATAGCCACAGATGATACTCAATTTGTATGACCACCCAAGTCTTACAGGTACCTGTCTTGACGTTCCATAGTCTCACCGTATTATCATAACTTCCCGATACGATGAACTCTGAATCACTGGATATAGCCACAGATAATACATAATGTGTGTGACCACTCATGGTCTTACAGGTACCTGTCTTGACGTCCCATAGTCTCACCGTCTTATCTGCACTTCCCGATACGATGAACTCTGAATCACTGGATATAGTCACAGAGAATACAGAACTAGTGTGACCACTCATGGTCTTACAGGTACCTGTCTTGACGTCCCATAGTCTCACCGTATTATCTCTACTTCCCGATACGATGAACTCTGAATCACTGGATATAGCCACAGAGAATACAGAACTAGTGTGACCACTCATGGTCTTACAGGTACCTGTCTTGACGTCCCATAGTCTCACCGTCTTATCTGCACTTCCCGATACGATGAACTCTGAATCACTGGATATAGTCACAGAGAATACAGAACTAGTGTGACCACTCATGGTCTTACAGGTACCTGTCTTGACGTCCCATAGTCTCACCGTATTATCTCTACTTCCCGATACGATGAACTCTGAATCACTGGATATAGCCACAGAGAATACAGAACTAGTGTGACCACTCATGGTCTTACAGGTACCTGTCTTGACGTCCCATAGTCTCACCGTCTTATCTGCACTTCCCGATACGATGAACTCTGAATCACTGGATATAGTCACAGAGAATACAGAACTAGTGTGACCACTCATGGTCTTACAGGTACCTGTCTTGACGTCCCATAGTTTCACCGTCTTATCTCTACTTCCCGATACGATGAACTCTGAATCACTGGATATAGTCACAGATAATACATAATGTGTGTGACCACTCATGGTCTTACAGGTACCTGTCTTGACGTCCCATAGTCTCACCGTCTTATCTGCACTTCCCGATACGATGAACTCTGAATCACTGGATATAGTCACAGAGAATACAGAACTAGTGTGACCACTCATGGTCTTACAGGTACCTGTCTTGACGTCCCATAGTTTCACCGTCTTATCTGCACTTCCCGATACGATGAACTCTGAATCACTGGATATAGCCACAGATCTTACATAACTAGTGTGACCACTCATGGTCTTACAGGTACCTGTCTTGACGTCCCATTGTCTCAGCGTCTTATCTCTACTTCCCGATACGATGAACTCTGAATCACTGGATATAGCCACAGATAATACAGAACTAGTGTGACCACTCATGGTCTTACAGGTACCTGTCTTGACGTCCCATAGTCTCACCGTTTTATCTGCACTTCCCGATACGATGAACTCTGAATCACTGGATATAGCCACAGATGATACTCAATTTGTATGACCACCCAAGTCTTACAGGTACCTGTCTTGACGTTCCATAGTCTCACCGTATTATCATAACTTCCCGATACGATGAACTCTGAATCACTGGATATAGTCACAGAGAATACAGAACTAGTGTGACCACTCATGGTCTTACAGGTACCTGTCTTGACGTCCCATAGTCTCACCGTTTTATCTGCACTTCCCGATACGATGAACTCTGAATCACTGGATATAGCCACAGATGATACTCAATTTGTATGACCACCCAAGTCTTACAGGTACCTGTCTTGACGTTCCATAGTCTCACCGTATTATCATAACTTCCCGATACGATGAACTCTGAATCACTGGATATAGCCACAGATGATACTCAATTTGTATGACCACCCAAGTCTTACAGGTACCTGTCTTGACGTTCCATAGTCTCACCGTCTTATCTCAACTTCCCGATACGATGAACTCTGAATCACTGGATATAGCCACAGAGAATACAGAACTAGTGTGACCACTCATGGTCTTACAGGTACCTGTCTTGACGTCCCATAGTCTCACCGTTTTATCTGCACTTCCCGATACGATGAACTCTGAATCACTGGATATAGCCACAGAGAATACAGAACTAGTGTGACCACTCATGGTCTTACAGGTACCTGTCTTGACGTCCCATAGTCTCACCTTTTTATCTGCACTTCCCGATACGATGAACTCTGAATCACTGGATATAGCCACAGAAGATACTCAATTTGTATGACCACCCAAGTCTTACAGGTACCTGTCTTGACGTCCCATAGTCTCACCGTCTTATCTGCACTTCCCGATACGATGAACTCTGAATCACTGGATATAGCCACAGAGAATACAGAACTAGTGTGACCACTCATGGTCTTACAGGTACCTGTCTTGACGTCCCATAGTCTCACCGTTTTATCTCAACTTCCCGATACGATGAACTCTGAATCACTGGATATAGCCACAGAAGATACTCAATTTGTATGACCACCCAAGTCTTACAGGTACCTGTCTTGACGTCCCATAGTCTCACCGTCTTATCTGCACTTCCCGATACGATGAACTCTGAATCACTGGATATAGTCACAGAGAATACAGAACTAGTGTGACCACTCATGGTCTTACAGGTACCTGTCTTGACGTCCCATAGTCTCACCGTCTTATCTGCACTTCCCGATACGATGAACTCTGAATCACTGGATATAGCCACAGAGAATACAGAACTAGTGTGACCACTCATGGTCTTACAGGTACCTTTCTTGATGTCCCATAGTCTCACCGTCTTATCTGCACTTCCCGATACGATGAACTCTGAATCACTGGATATAGCCACAGAGAATACAGAACTAGTGTGACCACTCATGGTCTTACAGGTACCTGTCTTGACGTCCCATAGTCTCACCGTCTTATCTGCACTTCCCGATACGATGAACTCTGAATCACTGGATATAGCCACAGAGAATACAGAACTAGTGTGACCACTCATGGTCTTACAGGTACCTGTCTTGACGTCCCATAGTCTCACCGTTTTATCTGCACTTCCCGATACGATGAACTCTGAATCACTGGATATAGTCACAGAGAATACAGAACTAGTGTGACCACTCATGGTCTTACAGGTACCTGTCTTGACGTCCCATAGTCTCACCGTCTTATCTGCACTTCCCGATACGATGAACTCTGAATCACTGGATATAGCCACAGAGAATACAGAACTAGTGTGACCACCCAAGTCTTACAGGTACCTGTCTTGACGTCCCATAGTCTCACCGTCTTATCATGACTTCCCGATACGATGAACTCTGAATCACTGGATATAGCCACAGAGAATACAGAACTAGTGTGACCACTCATGGTCTTACAGGTACCTTTCTTGACGTCCCATAGTCTCACCGTCTTATCTGCACTTCCCGATACGATGAACTCTGAATCACTGGATATAGCCACAGAGAATACAGAACTAGTGTGACCACTCATGGTCTTACAGGTACCTGTCTTGACGTCCCATAGTCTCACCGTATTATCATAACTTCCCGATACGATGAACTCTGAATCACTGGATATAGCCACAGAAGATACTCAATTTGTATAACCACCCAAGTCTTACAGGTACCTGTCTTGACGTCCCATAGTCTCACCGTTTTATCTCAACTTCCCGATACGATGAACTCTGAATCACTGGATATAGCCACAGATAATACATAATGTGTGTGACCACTCATGGTCTTACAGGTACCTGTCTTGACGTCCCATAGTCTCACCGTGTAATCTCTACTTCCCGATACGATGAACTCTGAATCACTGGATATAGTCACAGATATTACATAATGTGTGTGACCACTCATGGTCTTACAGGTACCTGTCTTGACGTTCCATAGTCTCACCGTATTATCATAACTTCCCGATACGATGAACTCTGAATCACTGGATATAGCCACAGATGATACTCAATTTGTATGACCACCCAAGTCTTACAGGTACCTGTCTTGACGTCCCATAGTCTCACCGTGTAATCTCTACTTCCCGATACGATGAACTCTGAATCACTGGATATAGCCACAGATAATACATAATGTGTGTGACCACTCATGGTCTTACAGGTACCTGTCTTGACGTCCCATAGTCTCACCGTCTTATCTCAACTTCCCGATACGATGAACTCTGAATCACTGGATATAGCCACAGAGAATACAGAACTAGTGTGACCACTCATGGTCTTACAGGTACCTGTCTTGACGTCCCATAGTCTCACCGTTTTATCTGCACTTCCCGATACGATGAACTCTGAATCACTGGATATAGCCACAGAGAATACAGAACTAGTGTGACCACTCATGGTCTTACAGGTACCTGTCTTGACGTCCCATAGTCTCACCGTCTTATCTGCACTTCCCGATACGATGAACTCTGAATCACTGGATATAGTCACAGAGAATACAGAACTAGTGTGACCACTCATGGTCTTACAGGTACCTGTCTTGACGTTCCATAGTCTCACCGTCTTATCTCAACTTCCCGATACGATGAACTCTGAATCACTGGATATAGTCACAGATAATACATAATGTGTGTGACCACTCATGGTCTTACAGGTACCTGTCTTGACGTCCCATTGTCTCACCGTCTTATCTCTACTTCCCGATACGATGAACTCTGAATCACTGGATATAGCCACAGATAATACAGAATTAGTGTGACCACTCATGGTCTTACAGGTACCTTTCTTGACGTCCCATAGTCTCACAATCTTATCTCTACTTCCCGATACGATGAACTCTGAATCACTGGATATAGTCACAGAGAATACAGAACTAGTGTGACCACTCATGGTCTTACAGGTACCTGTCTTGACGTCCCATAGTCTCACCGTATTATCATAACTTCCCGATACGATGAACTCTGAATCACTGGATATAGCCACAGAAGATACTCAATTTGTATGACCACCCAAGTCTTACAGGTACCTGTCTTGACGTCCCATAGTCTCACCGTTTTATCTCAACTTCCCGATACGATGAACTCTGAATCACTGGATATAGTCACAGATAATACATAATGTGTGTGACCACTCATGGTCTTACAGGTACCTGTCTTGACGTCCCATAGTCTCACCGTGTAATCTCTACTTCCCGATACGATGAACTCTGAATCACTGGATATAGCCACAGATAATACATAATGTGTGTGACCACTCATGGTCTTACAGGTACCTGTCTTGACGTCCCATAGTCTCACCGTCTTATCTCAACTTCCCGATACGATGAACTCTGAATCACTGGATATAGCCACAGAGAATACAGAACTAGTGTGACCACTCATGGTCTTACAGGTACCTGTCTTGACGTTCCATAGTCTCACCGTCTTATCTCAACTTCCCGATACGATGAACTCTGAATCACTGGATATAGCCACAGAGAATACAGAACTAGTGTGACCACTCATGGTCTTACAGGTACCTGTCTTGACGTCCCATAGTCTCACCGTGTAATCTCTACTTCCCGATACGATGAACTCTGAATCACTGGATATAGCCACAGATGATACTCAATTTGTATGACCACCCAAGTCTTACAGGTACCTGTCTTGACGTTCCATAGTCTCACCGTCTTATCTCAACTTCCCGATACGATGAACTCTGAATCACTGGATATAGTCACAGATAATACATAATGTGTGTGACCACTCATGGTCTTACAGGTACCTGTCTTGACGTCCCATAGTCTCACCGTCTTATCTGCACTTCCCGATACGATGAACTCTGAATCACTGGATATAGCCACAGATGATACTCAATTTGTATGACCACCCAAGTCTTACAGGTACCTGTCTTGACGTTCCATAGTCTCACCGTCTTATCTCAACTTCCCGATACGATGAACTCTGAATCACTGGATATAGCCACAGATCTTACATAACTAGTGTGACCACTCATGGTCTTACAGGTACCTGTCTTGACGTCCCATAGTCTCACCGTGTAATCTCTACTTCCCGATACGATGAACTCTGAATCACTGGATATAATCACAGATAATACATAATGTGTGTGACCACTCATGGTCTTACAGGTACCTGTCTTGACGTCCCATAGTCTCACCGTATTATCTCTACTTCCCGATACGATGAACTCTGAATCACTGGATATAGTCACAGATAATACATAATGTGTGTGACCACTCATGGTCTTACAGGTACCTGTCTTGACGTCCCATAGTCTCACCGTCTTATCTGCACTTCACGATACGATGAACTCTGAATCACTGGATATAGCCACAGAGAATACAAAACTAGTGTGACCACTCATGGTCTTACAGGTACCTGTCTTGACGTCCCATAGTCTCACCGTTTTATCTGCACTTCCCGATACGATGAACTCTGAATCACTGGATATAGCCACAGATGATACTCAATTTGTATGACCACCCAAGTCTTACAGGTACCTGTCTTGACGTCCCATAGTCTCACCGTGTAATCTCTACTTCCCGATACGATGAACTCTGAATCACTGGATATAGCCACAGATAATACATAATGTGTGTGACCACTCATGGTCTTACAGGTACCTGTCTTGACGTCCCATAGTCTCACCGTCTTATCTCAACTTCCCGATACGATGAACTCTGAATCACTGGATATAGCCACAGAGAATACAGAACTAGTGTGACCACTCATGGTCTTACAGGTACCTGTCTTGACGTCCCATAGTCTCACCGTTTTATCTGCACTTCCCGATACGATGAACTCTGAATCACTGGATATAGCCACAGAGAATACAGAACTAGTGTGACCACTCATGGTCTTACAGGTACCTGTCTTGACGTCCCATAGTCTCACCGTCTTATCTGCACTTCCCGATACGATGAACTCTGAATCACTGGATATAGCCACAGATGATACTCAATTTGTATGACCACCCAAGTCTTACAGGTACCTGTCTTGACGTCCCATAGTCTCACCGTATTATCATAACTTCCCGATACGATGAACTCTGAATCACTGGATATAGCCACAGAAGATACTCAATTTGTATGACCACCCAAGTCTTACAGGTACCTGTCTTGACGTTCCATAGTCTCACCGTCTTATCTCAACTTCCCGATACGATGAACTCTGAATCACTGGATATAGCCACAGAGAATACAAAACTAGTGTGACCACTCATGGTCTTACAGGTACCTGTCTTGACGTCCCATAGTCTCACCGTCTTATCTGCACTTCCCGATACGATGAACTCTGAATCACTGGATATAGTCACAGAGAATACAGAACTAGTGTGACCACTCATGGTCTTACAGGTACCTGTCTTGACGTCCCATAGTCTCACCGTCTTATCTGCACTTCACGATACGATGAACTCTGAATCACTGGATATAGCCACAGAGAATACAAAACTAGTGTGACCACTCATGGTCTTACAGGTACCTGTCTTGACGTCCCATAGTCTCACCGTTTTATCTGCACTTCCCGATACGATGAACTCTGAATCACTGGATATAGCCACAGATGATACATAATGTGTATGACCACCCAAGTCTTACAGGTACCTTTCTTGACGTCCCATAGTCTCACCGTCTTATCTGCACTTCCCGATACGATGAACTCTGAATCACTGGATATAGCCACAGATAATACATAATGTGTGTGACCACTCATGGTCTTACAGGTACCTGTCTTGACGTCCCATAGTCTCACCGTCTTATCTGCACTTCCCGATACGATGAACTCTGAATCACTGGATATAGCCACAGATAATACATAACTAGTGCGACCACTCATGGTCTTACAGGTACCTGTCTTGACGTCCCATAGTCTCACCGTATAATCTGCACTTCCCGATACGATGAACTCTGAATCACTGGATATAGCCACAGAGAATACAGAACTAGTGTGACCACTCATGGTCTTACAGGTACCTGTCTTGACGTTCCATAGTCTCACCGTATTATCATAACTTCCCGATACGATGAACTCTGAATCACTGGATATAGCCACAGATGATACTCAATTTGTATGACCACCCAAGTCTTACAGGTACCTGTCTTGACGTCCCATAGTCTCACCGTCTTATCTGCACTTCCCGATACGATGAACTCTGAATCACTGGATATAGCCACAGAGAATACAGAACTAGTGTGACCACTCATGGTCTTACAGGTACCTGTCTTGACGTCCCATAGTCTCACCGTATTATCTCTACTTCCCGATACGATGAACTCTGAATCACTGGATATAGTCACAGATAATACATAATGTGTGTGACCACTCATGGTCTTACAGGTACCTGTCTTGACGTCCCATAGTCTCACCGTCTTATCTGCACTTCCCGATACGATGAACTCTGAATCACTGGATATAGCCACAGATGATACTCAATTTGTATGACCACCCAAGTCTTACAGGTACCTGTCTTGACGTTCCATAGTCTCACCGTCTTATCTCAACTTCCCGATACGATGAACTCTGAATCACTGGATATAGCCACAGATCTTACATAATGTGTGTGACCACTCATGGTCTTACAGGTACCTGTCTTGACGTCCCATAGTCTCACCGTCTTATCTGCACTTCCCGATACGATGAACTCTGAATCACTGGATATAGTCACAGAGAATACAGAACTAGTGTGACCACTCATGGTCTTACAGGTACCTGTCTTGACGTCCCATAGTCTCACCGTTTTATCTCTACTTCCCGATACGATGAACTCTGAATCACTGGATATAGTCACAGATAATACATAATGTGTGTGACCACTCATGGTCTTACAGGTACCTGTCTTGACGTCCCATAGTCTCACCGTCTTATCTGCACTTCCCGATACGATGAACTCTGAATCACTGGATATAGCCACAGATGATACTCAATTTGTATGACCACCCAAGTCTTACAGGTACCTGTCTTGACGTTCCATAGTCTCACCGTCTTATCTCAACTTCCCGATACGATGAACTCTGAATCACTGGATATAGCCACAGATGATACTCAATTTGTATGACCACCCAAGTCTTACAGGTACCTGTCTTGACGTCCCATAGTCTCACCGTCTTATCTGCACTTCCCGATACGATGAACTCTGAATCACTGGATATAGTCACAGAGAATACAGAACTAGTGTGACCACTCATGGTCTTACAGGTACCTGTCTTGACGTCCCATAGTCTCACCGTATTATCTCTACTTCCCGATACGATGAACTCTGAATCACTGGATATAGTCACAGATAATACATAATGTGTGTGACCACTCATGGTCTTACAGGTACCTGTCTTGACGTCCCATAGTCTCACCGTCTTATCTGCACTTCCCGATACGATGAACTCTGAATCACTGGATATAGCCACAGATGATACTCAATTTGTATGACCACCCAAGTCTTACAGGTACCTGTCTTGACGTTCCATAGTCTCACCGTATTATCATAACTTCCCGATACGATGAACTCTGAATCACTGGATATAGTCACAGAGAATACAAAACTAGTGTGACCACTCATGGTCTTACAGGTACCTGTCTTGACGTCCCATAGTCTCACCGTCTTATCTGCACTTCACGATACGATGAACTCTGAATCACTGGATATAGCCACAGATAATACATAATGTGTGTGACCACTCATGGTCTTACAGGTACCTGTCTTGACGTCCCATAGTCTCACCGTCTTATCTCAACTTCCCGATACGATGAACTCTGAATCACTGGATATAGCCACAGATCTTACATAATGTGTGTGACCACTCATGGTCTTACAGGTACCTGTCTTGACGTCCCATAGTCTCACCGTCTTATCTGCACTTCCCGATACGATGAACTCTGAATCACTGGATATAGCCACAGATGATACTCAATTTGTATGACCACCCAAGTCTTACAGGTACCTTTCTTGACGTCCCATAGTCTCACCGTCTTATCTCAACTTCCCGATACGATGAACTCTGAATCACTGGATATAGCCACAGATCTTACATAACTAGTGTGACCACTCATGGTCTTACAGGTACCTGTCTTGACGTCCCATAGTCTCACCGTGTAATCTCTACTTCCCGATACGATGAACTCTGAATCACTGGATATAGCCACAGATGATACTCAATTTGTATGACCACCCAAGTCTTACAGGTACCTGTCTTGACGTCCCATAGTCTCACCGTATTATCATAACTTCCCGATACGATGAACTCTGAATCACTGGATATAGCCACAGATGATACTCAATTTGTATGACCACCCAAGTCTTACAGGTACCTGTCTTGACGTCCCATAGTCTCACCGTCTTATCTGCACTTCCCGATACGATGAACTCTGAATCACTGGATATAGCCACAGAGAATACAAAACTAGTGTGACCACTCATGGTCTTACAGGTACCTGTCTTGACGTCCCATAGTCTCACCGTCTTATCTGCACTTCCCGATACGATGAACTCTGAATCACTGGATATAGCCACAGATGATACTCAATTTGTATGACCACTCATGGTCTTACAGGTACCTGTCTTGACGTTCCATAGTCTCACCGTATTATCATAACTTCCCGATACGATGAACTCTGAATCACTGGATATAGCCACAGAAGATACTCAATTTGTATGACCACCCAAGTCTTACAGGTACCTGTCTTGACGTCCCATAGTCTCACCGTTTTATCTCAACTTCCCGATACGATGAACTCTGAATCACTGGATATAGTCACAGATAATACATAATGTGTGTGACCACTCATGGTCTTACAGGTACCTGTCTTGACGTCCCATAGTCTCACCGTATTATCATCACTTCCCGATACGATGAACTCTGAATCACTGGATATAGCCACAGATAATACATAACTAGTGTGACCACTCATGGTCTTACAGGTACCTGTCTTGACGTCCCATAGTCTCACCGTATTATCATAACTTCCCGATACGATGAACTCTGAATCACTGGATATAGTCACAGATAATACAAAACTAGTGTGACCACTCATGGTCTTACAGGTACCTGTCTTGACGTCCCATAGTCTCACCGTCTTATCTGCACTTCCCGATACGATGAACTCTGAATCACTGGATATAGTCACAGATAATACATAATGTGTGTGACCACTCATGGTCTTACAGGTACCTGTCTTGACGTCCCATAGTCTCACCGTATTATCATAACTTCCCGATACGATGAACTCTGAATCACTGGATATAGCCACAGAGAATACAGAACTAGTGTGACCACTCATGGTCTTACAGGTACCTGTCTTGACGTCCCATAGTCTCACCGTTTTATCTCAACTTTCCGATACGATGAACTCTGAATCACTGGATATAGCCACAGATAATACATAATGTGTGTGACCACTCATGGTCTTACAGGTACCTGTCTTGACGTCCCATAGTCTCACCGTCTTATCTGCACTTCCCGATACGATGAACTCTGAATCACTGGATATAGTCACAGATAATACATAATGTGTGTGACCACTCATGGTCTTACAGGTACCTGTCTTGACGTCCCATAGTCTCACCGTATTATCTCAACTTCCCGATACGATGAACTCTGAATCACTGGATATAGTCACAGATAATACATAATGTGTGTGACCACTCATGGTCTTACAGGTACCTGTCTTGACGTCCCATAGTCTCACCGTATTATCTGCACTTCACGATACGATGAACTCTGAATCACTGGATATAGTCACAGAGAATACAGAACTAGTGTGACCACTCATGGTCTTACAGGTACCTGTCTTGACGTCCCATAGTCTCACCGTCTTATCTGCACTTCCCGATACGATGAACTCTGAATCACTGGATATAGCCACAGAGAATACAGAACTAGTGTGACCACTCATGGTCTTACAGGTACCTGTCTTGACGTCCCATAGTCTCACCGTCTTATCTGCACTTCCCGATACGATGAACTCTGAATCACTGGATATAGTCACAGAGAATACAGAACTAGTGTGACCACTCATGGTCTTACAGGTACCTGTCTTGACGTCCCATAGTCTCACCGTATTATCATAACTTCCCGATACGATGAACTCTGAATCACTGGATATAGCCACAGAGAATACAGAACTAGTGTGACCACTCATGGTCTTACAGGTACCTTTCTTGACGTCCCATAGTCTCACCGTCTTATCTGCACTTCCCGATACGATGAACTCTGAATCACTGGATATAGCCACAGAGAATACAGAACTAGTGTGACCACTCATGGTCTTACAGGTACCTGTCTTGACGTCCCATAGTCTCACCGTCTTATCTGCACTTCACGATACGATGAACTCTGAATCACTGGATATAGTCACAGAGAATACAGAACTAGTGTGACCACTCATGGTCTTACAGGTACCTGTCTTGACGTCCCATAGTCTCACCGTCTTATCTGCACTTCCCGATACGATGAACTCTGAATCACTGGATATAGCCACAGAGAATACAGAACTAGTGTGACCACTCATGGTCTTACAGGTACCTGTCTTGACGTCCCATAGTCTCACCGTCTTATCTGCACTTCCCGATACGATGAACTCTGAATCACTGGATATAGTCACAGATAATACATAATGTGTGTGACCACTCATGGTCTTACAGGTACCTGTCTTGACGTCCCATAGTCTCACCGTTTTATCTGCACTTCCCGATACGATGAACTCTGAATCACTGGATATAGCCACAGATCTTACATAATGTGTGTGACCACTCATGGTCTTACAGGTACCTGTCTTGACGTTCCATAGTCTCACCGTTTTATCTCAACTTCCCGATACGATGAACTCTGAATCACTGGATATAGCCACAGAGAATACAGAACTAGTGTGACCACTCATGGTCTTACAGGTACCTGTCTTGACGTCCCATTGTCTCAGCGTCTTATCTCTACTTCCCGATACGATGAACTCTGAATCACTGGATATAGTCACAGATATTACATAATGTGTGTGACCACTCATGGTCTTACAGGTACCTGTCTTGACGTCCCATAGTCTCACCGTATTATCTCAACTTCCCGATACGATGAACTCTGAATCACTGGATATAGCCACAGAGAATACAGAACTAGTGTGACCACTCATGGTCTTACAGGTACCTGTCTTGACGTCCCATAGTCTCACCGTATTATCATAACTTCCCGATACGATGAACTCTGAATCACTGGATATAGTCACAGATAATACATAATGTGTGTGACCACTCATGGTCTTACAGGTACCTGTCTTGACGTCCCATAGTCTCACCGTATTATCTCTACTTCCCGATACGATGAACTCTGAATCACTGGATATAGTCACAGATAATACATAATGTGTGTGACCACTCATGGTCTTACAGGTACCTGTCTTGACGTCCCATAGTCTCACCGTCTTATCTGCACTTCCCGATACGATGAACTCTGAATCACTGGATATAGTCACAGATAATACATAATGTGTGTGACCACTCATGGTCTTACAGGTACCTTTCTTGACGTCCCATAGTCTCACCGTCTTATCATAACTTCCCGATACGATGAACTCTGAATCACTGGATATAGTCACAGATAATACATAATGTGTGTGACCACTCATGGTCTTACAGGTACCTGTCTTGACGTCCCATAGTCTCACCGTATTATCATCACTTCCCGATACGATGAACTCTGAATCACTGGATATAATCACAGATAATACATAATGTGTGTGACCACTCATGGTCTTACAGGTACCTGTCTTGACGTCCCATAGTCTCACCGTTTTATCTGCACTTCCCGATACGATGAACTCTGAATCACTGGATATAGTCACAGATATTACATAATGTGTGTGACCACTCATGGTCTTACAGGTACCTGTCTTGACGTCCCATAGTCTCACCGTATTATCATAACTTCCCGATACGATGAACTCTGAATCACTGGATATAGTCACAGATAATACATAATGTGTGTGACCACTCATGGTCTTACAGGTACCTGTCTTGACGTCCCATAGTCTCACCGTATTATCTCTACTTCCCGATACGATGAACTCTGAATCACTGGATATAGTCACAGATAATACATAATGTGTGTGACCACTCATGGTCTTACAGGTACCTGTCTTGACGTCCCATAGTCTCACCGTCTTATCATAACTTCCCGATACGATGAACTCTGAATCACTGGATATAGTCACAGATAATACATAATGTGTGTGACCACTCATGGTCTTACAGGTACCTGTCTTGACGTCCCATAGTCTCACCGTATTATCTCTACTTCCCGATACGATGAACTCTGAATCACTGGATATAGTCACAGATAATACATAATGTGTGTGACCACTCATGGTCTTACAGGTACCTGTCTTGACGTCCCATAGTCTCACCGTATAATCTGCACTTCCCGATACGATGAACTCTGAATCACTGGATATAGTCACAGATAATACATAATGTGTGTGACCACTCATGGTCTTACAGGTACCTTTCTTGACGTCCCATAGTCTCACCGTCTTATCTGCACTTCCCGATACGATGAACTCTGAATCACTGGATATAGCCACAGATAATACAGAACTAGTGTGACCACTCATGGTCTTACAGGTACCTGTCTTGACGTCCCATAGTCTCACCGTCTTATCTGCACTTCCCGATACGATGAACTCTGAATCACTGGATATAGCCACAGAGAATACAAAACTAGTGTGACCACTCATGGTCTTACAGGTACCTGTCTTGACGTCCCATAGTCTCACCGTCTTATCTGCACTTCCCGATACGATGAACTCTGAATCACTGGATATAGTCACAGATATTACATAATGTGTGTGACCACTCATGGTCTTACAGGTACCTGTCTTGACGTCCCATAGTCTCACCGTCTTATCTGCACTTCACGATACGATGAACTCTGAATCACTGGATATAGCCACAGATGATACTCAATTTGTATGACCACCCAAGTCTTACAGGTACCTGTCTTGACGTTCCATAGTCTCACCGTCTTATCTCAACTTCCCGATACGATGAACTCTGAATCACTGGATATAGCCACAGATAATACATAATGTGTGTGACCACTCATGGTCTTACAGGTACCTGTCTTGACGTCCCATAGTCTCACCGTCTTATCTGCACTTCCCGATACGATGAACTCTGAATCACTGGATATAGCCACAGATAATACATAACTAGTGCGACCACTCATGGTCTTACAGGTACCTGTCTTGACGTCCCATAGTCTCACCGTCTTATCTGCACTTCCCGATACGATGAACTCTGAATCACTGGATATAGTCACAGAGAATACAGAACTAGTGTGACCACTCATGGTCTTACAGGTACCTGTCTTGACGTCCCATAGTCTCACCGTGTAATCTCTACTTCCCGATACGATGAACTCTGAATCACTGGATATAGTCACAGATATTACATAATGTGTGTGACCACTCATGGTCTTACAGGTACCTGTCTTGACGTCCCATAGTCTCACCGTCTTATCTGCACTTCACGATACGATGAACTCTGAATCACTGGATATAGCCACAGATGATACTCAATTTGTATGACCACCCAAGTCTTACAGGTACCTGTCTTGACGTTCCATAGTCTCACCGTCTTATCTCAACTTCCCGATACGATGAACTCTGAATCACTGGATATAGCCACAGATAATACATAATGTGTGTGACCACTCATGGTCTTACAGGTACCTGTCTTGACGTCCCATAGTCTCACCGTCTTATCTGCACTTCCCGATACGATGAACTCTGAATCACTGGATATAGCCACAGATAATACATAACTAGTGCGACCACTCATGGTCTTACAGGTACCTGTCTTGACGTCCCATAGTCTCACCGTCTTATCTGCACTTCCCGATACGATGAACTCTGAATCACTGGATATAGTCACAGAGAATACAGAACTAGTGTGACCACTCATGGTCTTACAGGTACCTGTCTTGACGTCCCATAGTCTCACCGTGTAATCTCTACTTCCCGATACGATGAACTCTGAATCACTGGATATAGTCACAGATATTACATAATGTGTGTGACCACTCATGGTCTTACAGGTACCTGTCTTGACGTCCCATAGTCTCACCGTCTTATCTGCACTTCACGATACGATGAACTCTGAATCACTGGATATAGCCACAGATGATACTCAATTTGTATGACCACCCAAGTCTTACAGGTACCTGTCTTGACGTTCCATAGTCTCACCGTCTTATCTCAACTTCCCGATACGATGAACTCTGAATCACTGGATATAGCCACAGATCTTACATAACTAGTGTGACCACTCATGGTCTTACAGGTACTTGTCTTGACGTCCCATTGTCTCAGCGTCTTATCTCTACTTCCCGATACGATGAACTCTGAATCACTGGATATAGCCACAGATAATACAGAACTAGTGTGACCACTCATGGTCTTACAGGTACCTGTCTTGACGTCCCATAGTCTCACCGTCTTATCTGCACTTCCCGATACGATGAACTCTGAATCACTGGATATAGTCACAGAGAATACAGAACTAGTGTGACCACTCATGGTCTTACAGGTACCTGTCTTGACGTCCCATAGTCTCACCGTTTTATCTCTACTTCCCGATACGATGAACTCTGAATCACTGGATATAGCCACAGATGATACTCAATTTGTATGACCACCCAAGTCTTACAGGTACCTGTCTTGACGTCCCATAGTCTCACCGTATTATCATAACTTCCCGATACGATGAACTCTGAATCACTGGATATAGCCACAGATGATACTCAATTTGTATGACCACCCAAGTCTTACAGGTACCTGTCTTGACGTCCCATAGTCTCACCGTCTTATCTGCACTTCCCGATACGATGAACTCTGAATCACTGGATATAGTCACAGATAATACATAATGTGTGTGACCACTCATGGTCTTACAGGTACCTGTCTTGACGTTCCATAGTCTCACCGTTTTATCTCAACTTCCCGATACGATGAACTCTGAATCACTGGATATAGCCACAGAGAATACAGAACTAGTGTGACCACTCATGGTCTTACAGGTACCTGTCTTGACGTCCCATAGTCTCACCGTCTTATCATAACTTCCCGATACGATGAACTCTGAATCACTGGATATAGTCACAGATAATACATAATGTGTGTGACCACTCATGGTCTTACAGGTACCTGTCTTGACGTCCCATAGTCTCACCGTAATATCATCACTTCCCGATACGATGAACTCTGAATCACTGGATATAGCCACAGAGAATACAGAACTAGTGTGACCACTCATGGTCTTACAGGTACCTGTCTTGACGTCCCATAGTCTCACCGTATTATCATAACTTCCCGATACGATGAACTCTGAATCACTGGATATAGTCACAGATAATACATAATGTGTGTGACCACTCATGGTCTTACAGGTACCTGTCTTGACGTCCCATAGTCTCACCGTATTATCTCTACTTCCCGATACGATGAACTCTGAATCACTGGATATAGTCACATATATTACATAATGTGTGTGACCACTCATGGTCTTACAGGTACCTGTCTTGACGTCCCATAGTCTCACCGTCTTATCTGCACTTCCCGATACGATGAACTCTGAATCACTGGATATAGTCACAGATAATACATAATGTGTGTGACCACTCATGGTCTTACAGGTACCTTTCTTGACGTCCCATAGTCTCACCGTCTTATCTGCACTTCCCGATACGATGAACTCTGAATCACTGGATATAGCCACAGATAATACAGAACTAGTGTGACCACTCATGGTCTTACAGGTACCTGTCTTGACGTCCCATAGTCTCACCGTCTTATCTGCACTTCCCGATACGATGAACTCTGAATCACTGGATATAGCCACAGAGAATACAGAACTAGTGTGACCACTCATGGTCTTACAGGTACCTGTCTTGACGTCCCATAGTCTCACCGTGTAATCTTTACTTCCCGATACGATGAACTCTGAATCACTGGATATAGCCACAGAAGATACTCAATTTGTATGACCACCCAAGTCTTACAGGTACCTGTCTTGACGTCCCATAGTCTCACCGTTTTATCTCAACTTCCCGATACGATGAACTCTGAATCACTGGATATAGTCACAGATAATACATAATGTGTGTGACCACTCATGGTCTTACAGGTACCTGTCTTGACGTTCCATAGTCTCACCGTCTTATCTCAACTTCCCGATACGATGAACTCTGAATCACTGGATATAGCCACAGATAATACATAACTAGTGCGACCACTCATGGTCTTACAGGTACCTGTCTTGACGTCCCATAGTCTCACCGTCTTATCTGCACTTCCCGATACGATGAACTCTGAATCACTGGATATAGTCACAGAGAATACAGAACTAGTGTGACCACTCATGGTCTTACAGGTACCTGTCTTGACGTCCCATAGTCTCACCGTCTTATCTGCACTTCCCGATACGATGAACTCTGAATCACTGGATATAGTCACAGAGAATACAGAACTAGTGTGACCACTCATGGTCTTACAGGTACCTGTCTTGACGTCCCATAGTCTCACCGTCTTATCTGCACTTCCCGATACGATGAACTCTGAATCACTGGATATAGTCACAGATAATACATAATGTGTGTGACCACTCATGGTCTTACAGGTACCTTTCTTGACGTCCCATAGTCTCACCGTCTTATCTGCACTTCCCGATACGATGAACTCTGAATCACTGGATATAGCCACAGATAATACAGAACTAGTGTGACCACTCATGGTCTTACAGGTACCTGTCTTGACGTCCCATAGTCTCACCGTCTTATCTGCACTTCCCGATACGATGAACTCTGAATCACTGGATATAGCCACAGAGAATACAGAACTAGTGTGACCACTCATGGTCTTACAGGTACCTGTCTTGACGTCCCATAGTCTCACCGTGTAATCTTTACTTCCCGATACGATGAACTCTGAATCACTGGATATAGCCACAGAAGATACTCAATTTGTATGACCACCCAAGTCTTACAGGTACCTGTCTTGACGTCCCATAGTCTCACCGTCTTATCTGCACTTCACGATACGATGAACTCTGAATCACTGGATATAGCCACAGATGATACTCAATTTGTATGACCACTCATGGTCTTACAGGTACCTGTCTTGACGTTCCATAGTCTCACCGTTTTATCTCAACTTCCCGATACGATGAACTCTGAATCACTGGATATAGCCACAGATCTTACATAACTAGTGTGACCACTCATGGTCTTACAGGTACCTGTCTTGACGTCCCATTGTCTCAGCGTCTTATCTCTACTTCCCGATACGATGAACTCTGAATCACTGGATATAGCCACAGATAATACAGAACTAGTGTGACCACTCATGGTCTTACAGGTACCTGTCTTGACGTCCCATAGTCTCACCGTCTTATCTGCACTTCCCGATACGATGAACTCTGAATCACTGGATATAGTCACAGAGAATACAGAACTAGTGTGACCACTCATGGTCTTACAGGTACCTGTCTTGACGTCCCATAGTCTCACCGTTTTATCTGCACTTCCCGATACGATGAACTCTGAATCACTGGATATAGCCACAGATGATACTCAATTTGTATGACCACTCATGGTCTTACAGGTACCTGTCTTGACGTCCCATAGTCTCACCGTATTATCATAACTTCCCGATACGATGAACTCTGAATCACTGGATATAGCCACAGATGATACTCAATTTGTATGACCACCCAAGTCTTACAGGTACCTGTCTTGACGTCCCATAGTCTCACCGTTTTATCTCTACTTCCCGATACGATGAACTCTGAATCACTGGATATAGCCACAGATAATACATAATGTGTGTGACCACTCATGGTCTTACAGGTACCTGTCTTGACGTCCCATAGTCTCACCGTTTTATCTCTACTTCCCGATACGATGAACTCTGAATCACTGGATATAGTCACAGATAATACATAATGTGTGTGACCACTCATGGTCTTACAGGTACCTGTCTTGACGTCCCATAGTCTCACCGTCTTATCTGCACTTCCCGATACGATGAACTCTGAATCACTGGATATAGTCACAGAGAATACAGAACTAGTGTGACCACTCATGGTCTTACAGGTACCTGTCTTGACGTCCCATAGTCTCACCGTATTATCTCTACTTCCCGATACGATGAACTCTGAATCACTGGATATAGTCACAGATAATACAAAACTAGTGTGACCACTCATGGTCTTACAGGTACCTGTCTTG
This sequence comes from Loxodes magnus, assembly GCA_946699065.1. Classification (NCBI taxonomy): domain Eukaryota; phylum Ciliophora; class Karyorelictea; order Loxodida; family Loxodidae; genus Loxodes; species Loxodes magnus. Next base: position 61,074 of record CAMPDV010000171.1, read on the forward strand.
ACGTCCCATAGTCTCACCGTTTTATCTGCACTTCCCGATACGATGAACTCTGAATCACTGGATATAGCCACAGATGATACTCAATTTGTATGACCACCCAAGTCTTACAGGTACCTGTCTTGACGTTCCATAGTCTCACCGTTTTATCTCAACTTCCCGATACGATGAACTCTGAATCACTGGATATAGTCACAGATAATACATAATGTGTGTGACCACTCATGGTCTTACAGGTACCTGTCTTGACGTCCCATAGTCTCACCGTATTATCATAACTTCCCGATACGATGAACTCTGAATCACTGGATATAGTCACAGATAATACATAATGTGTGTGACCACTCATGGTCTTACAGGTACCTGTCTTGACGTCCCATAGTCTCACCGTTTTATCTCAACTTTCCGATACGATGAACTCTGAATCACTGGATATAGTCACAGATAATACATAATGTGTGTGACCACTCATGGTCTTACAGGTACCTGTCTTGACGTCCCATAGTCTCACCGTATTATCTCAACTTCCCGATACGATGAACTCTGAATCACTGGATATAGCCACAGAGAATACAGAACTAGTGTGACCACTCATGGTCTTACAGGTACCTGTCTTGACGTCCCATAGTCTCACCGTCTTATCTGCACTTCCCGATACGATGAACTCTGAATCACTGGATATAGCCACAGATAATACAGAACTAGTGTGACCACTCATGGTCTTACAGGTACCTTTCTTGACGTCCCATAGTCTCACCGTCTTATCTGCACTTCCCGATACGATGAACTCTGAATCACTGGATATAGCCACAGAGAATACAAAACTAGTGTGACCACTCATGGTCTTACAGGTACCTGTCTTGACGTCCCATAGTCTCACCGTCTTATCTGCACTTCCCGATACGATGAACTCTGAATCACTGGATATAGTCACAGAGAATACAGAACTAGTGTGACCACTCATGGTCTTACAGGTACCTGTCTTGACGTCCCATAGTCTCACCGTCATATCTCCACTTCCCGATACGATGAACTCTGAATCACTGGATATAGCCACAGATGATACTCAATTTGTATGACCACTCATGGTCTTACAGGTACCTGTCTTGACGTTCCATAGTCTCACCGTATTATCATAACTTCCCGATACGATGAACTCTGAATCACTGGATATAGCCACAGAGAATACAGAACTAGTGTGACCACTCATGGTCTTACAGGTACCTGTCTTGACGTCCCATAGTCTCACCGTCTTATCTGCACTTCCCGATACGATGAACTCTGAATCACTGGATATAGTCACAGAGAATACAGAACTAGTGTGACCACTCATGGTCTTACAGGTACCTGTCTTGACGTCCCATAGTCTCACCGTTTTATCTCAACTTTCCGATACGATGAACTCTGAATCACTGGATATAGTCACAGATAATACATAATGTGTGTGACCACTCATGGTCTTACAGGTACCTGTCTTGACGTCCCATAGTCTCACCGTATTATCTCTACTTCCCGATACGATGAACTCTGAATCACTGGATATAGTCACAGATAATACATAATGTGTGTGACCACTCATGGTCTTACAGGTACCTGTCTTGACGTCCCATAGTTTCACCGTATTATCTCTACTTCCCGATACGATGAACTCTGAATCACTGGATATAGTCACAGAGAATACAGAACTAGTGTGACCACTCATGGTCTTACAGCTACCTGTCTTGACGTCCCATAGTCTCACCGTATTATCATAACTTCCGATACGATGAACTCTGAATCACTGGATATAGTCACAGAGAATACAGAACTAGTGTGACCACTCATGGTCTTACAGGTACCTGTCTTGACGTCCCATAGTTTCACCGTATTATCTCTACTTCCCGATACGATGAACTCTGAATCACTGGATATAGTCACAGAGAATACAGAACTAGTGTGACCACTCATGGTCTTACAGGTACCTGTCTTGACGTCCCATAGTCTCACCGTCATATCTCAACTTTCCGATACGATGAACTCTGAATCACTGGATATAGTCACAGATAATACATAATGTGTGTGACCACTCATGGTCTTACAGGTACCTGTCTTGACGTCCCATAGTTTCACCGTATTATCTCTACTTCCCGATACGATGAACTCTGAATCACTGGATATAGCCACAGAGAATACAAAACTAGTGTGACCACTCATGGTCTTACAGGTACCTGTCTTGACGTCCCATAGTTTCACCGTATTATCTCTACTTCCCGATACGATGAACTCTGAATCACTGGATATAGTCACAGAGAATACAGAACTAGTGTGACCACTCATGGTCTTACAGGTACCTGTCTTGACGTCCCATAGTCTCACCGTCATATCTCAACTTTCCGATACGATGAACTCTGAATCACTGGATATAGCCACAGATGATACTCAATTTGTATGACCACTCATGGTCTTACAGGTACCTGTCTTGACGTTCCATAGTCTCACCGTATTATCATAACTTCCCGATACGATGAACTCTGAATCACTGGATATAGCCACAGAGAATACAGAACTAGTGTGACCACTCATGGTCTTACAGGTACCTGTCTTGACGTCCCATAGTCTCACCGTCTTATCTGCACTTCCCGATACGATGAACTCTGAATCACTGGATATAGTCACAGAGAATACAGAACTAGTGTGACCACTCATGGTCTTACAGGTACCTGTCTTGACGTCCCATAGTCTCACCGTTTTATCTCAACTTTCCGATACGATGAACTCTGAATCACTGGATATAGTCACAGATAATACATAATGTGTGTGACCACTCATGGTCTTACAGGTACCTGTCTTGACGTCCCATAGTCTCACCGTATTATCTCTACTTCCCGATACGATGAACTCTGAATCACTGGATATAGTCACAGATAATACATAATGTGTGTGACCACTCATGGTCTTACAGGTACCTGTCTTGACGTCCCATAGTTTCACCGTATTATCTCTACTTCCCGATACGATGAACTCTGAATCACTGGATATAGCCACAGATAATACAGAACTAGTGTGACCACTCATGGTCTTACAGGTACCTGTCTTGACGTCCCATAGTCTCACCGTATTATCTCCACTTCCCGATACGATGAACTCTGAATCACTGGATATAGTCACAGAGAATACAGAACTAGTGTGACCACTCATGGTCTTACAGGTACCTGTCTTGACGTCCCATAGTTTCACCGTATTATCTCTACTTCCCGATACGATGAACTCTGAATCACTGGATATAGTCACAGAGAATACAGAACTAGTGTGACCACTCATGGTCTTACAGGTACCTGTCTTGACGTCCCATAGTCTCACCGTCATATCTCAACTTTCCGATACGATGAACTCTGAATCACTGGATATAGTCACAGATAATACATAATGTGTGTGACCACTCATGGTCTTACAGGTACCTGTCTTGACGTCCCATAGTCTCACCGTGTAATCTCTACTTCCCGATACGATGAACTCTGAATCACTGGATATAGTCACAGAGAATACAGAACTAGTGTGACCACTCATGGTCTTACAGGTACCTGTCTTGACGTCCCATAGTCTCACCGTCATATCTCCACTTCCCGATACGATGAACTCTGAATCACTGGATATAGCCACAGATGATACTCAATTTGTATGACCACTCATGGTCTTACAGGTACCTGTCTTGACGTTCCATAGTCTCACCGTCTTATCATAACTTCCCGATACGATGAACTCTGAATCACTGGATATAGCCACAGAGAATACAGAACTAGTGTGACCACTCATGGTCTTACAGGTACCTGTCTTGACGTCCCATAGTCTCACCGTATTATCATAACTTCCCGATACGATGAACTCTGAATCACTGGATATAGCCACAGATCTTACATAACTAGTGTGACCACTCATGGTCTTACAGGTACCTGTCTTGACGTCCCATAGTCTCACCGTGTAATCTCTACTTCCCGATACGATGAACTCTGAATCACTGGATATAGCCACAGATGATACTCAATTTGTATGACCACTCATGGTCTTACAGGTACCTGTCTTGACGTTCCATAGTCTCACCGTATTATCATAACTTCCCGATACGATGAACTCTGAATCACTGGATATAGCCACAGAGAATACAGAACTAGTGTGACCACTCATGGTCTTACAGGTACCTGTCTTGACGTCCCATAGTCTCACCGTATTATCATAACTTCCCGATACGATGAACTCTGAATCACTGGATATAGCCACAGATCTTACATAACTAGTGTGACCACTCATGGTCTTACAGGTACCTGTCTTGACGTCCCATAGTCTCACCGTGTAATCTCTACTTCCCGATACGATGAACTCTGAATCACTGGATATAGTCACAGAGAATACAGAACTAGTGTGACCACTCATGGTCTTACAGGTACCTGTCTTGACGTCCCATAGTCTCACCGTGTAATCTCTACTTCCCGATACGATGAACTCTGAATCACTGGATATAGTCACAGAGAATACAGAACTAGTGTGACCACTCATGGTCTTACAGGTACCTGTCTTGACGTCCCATAGTTTCACCGTATTATCTCTACTTCCCGATACGATGAACTCTGAATCACTGGATATAGTCACAGAGAATACAGAACTAGTGTGACCACTCATGGTCTTACAGGTACCTGTCTTGACGTCCCATAGTCTCACCGTCATATCTCAACTTTCCGATACGATGAACTCTGAATCACTGGATATAGTCACAGATAATACATAATGTGTGTGACCACTCATGGTCTTACAGGTACCTGTCTTGACGTCCCATAGTTTCACCGTATTATCTCTACTTCCCGATACGATGAACTCTGAATCACTGGATATAGTCACAGATAATACATAATGTGTGTGACCACTCATGGTCTTACAGGTACCTGTCTTGACGTCCCATAGTCTCACCGTCTTATCTGCACTTCCCGATACGATGAACTCTGAATCACTGGATATAGTCACAGAGAATACAGAACTAGTGTGACCACTCATGGTCTTACAGGTACCTGTCTTGACGTCCCATAGTCTCACCGTTTTATCTCAACTTTCCGATACGATGAACTCTGAATCACTGGATATAGTCACAGATAATACATAATGTGTGTGACCACTCATGGTCTTACAGGTACCTGTCTTGACGTCCCATAGTCTCACCGTATTATCATAACTTCCCGATACGATGAACTCTGAATCACTGGATATAGCCACAGATCTTACATAACTAGTGTGACCACTCATGGTCTTACAGGTACCTGTCTTGACGTCCCATAGTCTCACCGTCATATCTCAACTTCCCGATACGATGAACTCTGAATCACTGGATATAGTCACAGAGAATACAGAACTAGTGTGACCACTCATGGTCTTACAGGTACCTGTCTTGACGTCCCATAGTCTCACCGTGTAATCTCTACTTCCCGATACGATGAACTCTGAATCACTGGATATAGTCACAGAGAATACAGAACTAGTGTGACCACTCATGGTCTTACAGGTACCTGTCTTGACGTCCCATAGTTTCACCGTATTATCTCTACTTCCCGATACGATGAACTCTGAATCACTGGATATAGTCACAGAGAATACAGAACTAGTGTGACCACTCATGGTCTTACAGGTACCTGTCTTGACGTCCCATAGTCTCACCGTCATATCTCAACTTTCCGATACGATGAACTCTGAATCACTGGATATAGTCACAGATAATACATAATGTGTGTGACCACTCATGGTCTTACAGGTACCTGTCTTGACGTCCCATAGTTTCACCGTATTATCTCTACTTCCCGATACGATGAACTCTGAATCACTGGATATAGTCACAGATAATACATAATGTGTGTGACCACTCATGGTCTTACAGGTACCTGTCTTGACGTCCCATAGTCTCACCGTCTTATCTGCACTTCCCGATACGATGAACTCTGAATCACTGGATATAGTCACAGAGAATACAGAACTAGTGTGACCACTCATGGTCTTACAGGTACCTGTCTTGACGTCCCATAGTCTCACCGTCATATCTCCACTTCCCGATACGATGAACTCTGAATCACTGGATATAGCCACAGATGATACTCAATTTGTATGACCACTCATGGTCTTACAGGTACCTGTCTTGACGTTCCATAGTCTCACCGTCTTATCATAACTTCCCGATACGATGAACTCTGAATCACTGGATATAGCCACAGATAATACAGAACTAGTGTGACCACTCATGGTCTTACAGGTACCTGTCTTGACGTCCCATAGTCTCACCGTATTATCATAACTTCCCGATACGATGAACTCTGAATCACTGGATATAGCCACAGATCTTACATAACTAGTGTGACCACTCATGGTCTTACAGGTACCTGTCTTGACGTCCCATAGTTTCACCGTATTATCTCTACTTCCCGATACGATGAACTCTGAATCACTGGATATAGTCACAGAGAATACAGAACTAGTGTGACCACTCATGGTCTTACAGGTACCTGTCTTGACGTCCCATAGTCTCACCGTTTTATCTCTACTTCCCGATACGATGAACTCTGAATCACTGGATATAGTCACAGAGAATACAGAACTAGTGTGACCACTCATGGTCTTACAGGTACCTGTCTTGACGTCCCATAGTCTCACCGTGTAATCTCTACTTCCCGATACGATGAACTCTGAATCACTGGATATAGTCACAGAGAATACAGAACTAGTGTGACCACTCATGGTCTTACAGGTACCTGTCTTGACGTCCCATAGTTTCACCGTATTATCTCTACTTCCCGATACGATGAACTCTGAATCACTGGATATAGTCACAGAGAATACAGAACTAGTGTGACCACTCATGGTCTTACAGGTACCTGTCTTGACGTCCCATAGTCTCACCGTCATATCTCAACTTTCCGATACGATGAACTCTGAATCACTGGATATAGTCACAGATAATACATAATGTGTGTGACCACTCATGGTCTTACAGGTACCTGTCTTGACGTCCCATAGTTTCACCGTATTATCTCTACTTCCCGATACGATGAACTCTGAATCACTGGATATAGTCACAGATAATACATAATGTGTGTGACCACTCATGGTCTTACAGGTACCTGTCTTGACGTCCCATAGTCTCACCGTCTTATCTGCACTTCCCGATACGATGAACTCTGAATCACTGGATATAGTCACAGAGAATACAGAACTAGTGTGACCACTCATGGTCTTACAGGTACCTGTCTTGACGTCCCATAGTCTCACCGTCATATCTCCACTTCCCGATACGATGAACTCTGAATCACTGGATATAGCCACAGATGATACTCAATTTGTATGACCACTCATGGTCTTACAGGTACCTGTCTTGACGTTCCATAGTCTCACCGTCTTATCATAACTTCCCGATACGATGAACTCTGAATCACTGGATATAGCCACAGAGAATACAGAACTAGTGTGACCACTCATGGTCTTACAGGTACCTGTCTTGACGTCCCATAGTCTCACCGTATTATCATAACTTCCCGATACGATGAACTCTGAATCACTGGATATAGCCACAGATCTTACATAACTAGTGTGACCACTCATGGTCTTACAGGTACCTGTCTTGACGTCCCATAGTCTCACCGTGTAATCTCTACTTCCCGATACGATGAACTCTGAATCACTGGATATAGCCACAGATGATACTCAATTTGTATGACCACTCATGGTCTTACAGGTACCTGTCTTGACGTTCCATAGTCTCACCGTATTATCATAACTTCCCGATACGATGAACTCTGAATCACTGGATATAGCCACAGAGAATACAGAACTAGTGTGACCACTCATGGTCTTACAGGTACCTGTCTTGACGTCCCATAGTCTCACCGTGTAATCTCTACTTCCCGATACGATGAACTCTGAATCACTGGATATAGCCACAGAGAATACAGAACTAGTGTGACCACTCATGGTCTTACAGGTACCTGTCTTGACGTCCCATAGTTTCACCGTATTATCTCTACTTCCCGATACGATGAACTCTGAATCACTGGATATAGTCACAGAGAATACAGAACTAGTGTGACCACTCATGGTCTTACAGGTACCTTTCTTGACGTCCCATAGTCTCACCGTCTTATCTCCACTTCCCGATACGATGAACTCTGAATCACTGGATATAGCCACAGATAATACAGAACTAGTGTGACCACTCATGGTCTTACAGGTACCTGTCTTGACGTCCCATAGTCTCACCGTATTATCTCTACTTCCCGATACGATGAACTCTGAATCACTGGATATAGCCACAGATAATACAGAACTAGTGTGACCACTCATGGTCTTACAGGTACCTGTCTTGACGTCCCATAGTTTCACCGTATTATCTCTACTTCCCGATACGATGAACTCTGAATCACTGGATATAGCCACAGATGATACTCAATTTGTATGACCACTCATGGTCTTACAGGTACCTGTCTTGACGTTCCATAGTCTCACCGTATTATCATAACTTCCCGATACGATGAACTCTGAATCACTGGATATAGTCACAGATAATACATAATGTGTGTGACCACTCATGGTCTTACAGCTACCTGTCTTGACGTCCCATAGTCTCACCGTCTTATCTCCACTTCCCGATACGATGAACTCTGAATCACTGGATATAGTCACAGAGAATACAGAACTAGTGTGACCACTCATGGTCTTACAGGTACCTGTCTTGACGTCCCATAGTCTCACCGTCATATCTCCACTTCCCGATACGATGAACTCTGAATCACTGGATATAGCCACAGATGATACTCAATTTGTATGACCACTCATGGTCTTACAGGTACCTGTCTTGACGTTCCATAGTCTCACCGTCTTATCATAACTTCCCGATACGATGAACTCTGAATCACTGGATATAGCCACAGAGAATACAGAACTAGTGTGACCACTCATGGTCTTACAGGTACCTGTCTTGACGTCCCATAGTCTCACCGTATTATCATAACTTCCCGATACGATGAACTCTGAATCACTGGATATAGCCACAGATCTTACATAACTAGTGTGACCACTCATGGTCTTACAGGTACCTGTCTTGACGTCCCATAGTCTCACCGTGTAATCTCTACTTCCCGATACGATGAACTCTGAATCACTGGATATAGCCACAGATGATACTCAATTTGTATGACCACTCATGGTCTTACAGGTACCTGTCTTGACGTTCCATAGTCTCACCGTATTATCATAACTTCCCGATACGATGAACTCTGAATCACTGGATATAGCCACAGAGAATACAGAACTAGTGTGACCACTCATGGTCTTACAGGTACCTGTCTTGACGTCCCATAGTCTCACCGTGTAATCTCTACTTCCCGATACGATGAACTCTGAATCACTGGATATAGCCACAGAGAATACAGAACTAGTGTGACCACTCATGGTCTTACAGGTACCTGTCTTGACGTCCCATAGTCTCACCGTCTTATCTGCACTTCCCGATACGATGAACTCTGAATCACTGGATATAGTCACAGAGAATACAGAACTAGTGTGACCACTCATGGTCTTACAGGTACCTTTCTTGACGTCCCATAGTCTCACCGTCTTATCTCCACTTCCCGATACGATGAACTCTGAATCACTGGATATAGCCACAGATAATACAGAACTAGTGTGACCACTCATGGTCTTACAGGTACCTGTCTTGACGTCCCATAGTCTCACCGTCTTATCACAACTTCCCGATACGATGAACTCTGAATCACTGGATATAGCCACAGATAATACAGAACTAGTGTGACCACTCATGGTCTTACAGGTACCTGTCTTGACGTCCCATAGTTTCACCGTATTATCTCTACTTCCCGATACGATGAACTCTGAATCACTGGATATAGTCAACGAGAATACAGAACTAGTGTGACCACTCATGGTCTTACAGGTACCTGTCTTGACGTCCCATAGTCTCACCGTGTAATCTCTACTTCCCGATACGATGAACTCTGAATCACTGGATATAGCCACAGATGATACTCAATTTGTATGACCACTCATGGTCTTACAGGTACCTGTCTTGACGTTCCATAGTCTCACCGTATTATCATAACTTCCCGATACGATGAACTCTGAATCACTGGATATAGCCACAGATAATACATAATGTGTGTGACCACTCATGGTCTTACAGGTACCTGTCTTGACGTCCCATTGTCTCAGCGTCTTATCTCTACTTCCCGATACGATGAACTCTGAATCACTGGATATAGTCACAGATATTACATAATGTGTGTGACCACTCATGGTCTTACAGGTACCTGTCTTGACGTCCCATTGTCTCAGCGTCTTATCTCTACTTCCCGATACGATGAACTCTGAATCACTGGATATAGCCACAGATAATACAGAACTAGTGTGACCACTCATGGTCTTACAGGTACCTGTCTTGACGTCCCATAGTCTCACCGTATTATCTGCACTTCCCGATACGATGAACTCTGAATCACTGGATATAGCCACAGAGAATACAGAACTAGTGTGACCACTCATGGTCTTACAGTTACCTGTCTTGACGTCCCATAGTCTCACCGTATTATCATAACTTCCCGATACGATGAACTCTGAATCACTGGATATAGCCACAGATGATACTCAATTTGTATGACCACTCATGGTCTTACAGGTACCTGTCTTGACGTCCCATAGTCTCACCGTGTAATCTCTACTTCCCGATACGATGAACTCTGAATCACTGGATATAGCCACAGATGATACTCAATTTGTATGACCACTCATGGTCTTACAGGTACCTGTCTTGACGTTCCATAGTCTCACCGTTTTATCTCAACTTCCCGATACGATGAACTCTGAATCACTGGATATAGCCACAGATGATACTCAATTTGTATGACCACTCATGGTCTTACAGGTACCTGTCTTGACGTCCCATAGTCTCACCGTCTTATCTGCACTTCCCGATACGATGAACTCTGAATCACTGGATATAGCCACAGAGAATACAGAACTAGTGTGACCACTCATGGTCTTACAGGTACCTGTCTTGACGTCCCATAGTCTCACCGTTTTATCTGCACTTCCCGATACGATGAACTCTGAATCACTGGATATAGTCACAGATAATACATAATGTGTGTGACCACTCATGGTCTTACAGGTACCTGTCTTGACGTCCCATAGTCTCACCGTCTTATCTGCACTTCCCGATACGATGAACTCTGAATCACTGGATATAGCCACAGATAATACATAACTAGTGTGACCACTCATGGTCTTACAGGTACCTGTCTTGACGTCCCATAGTCTCACCGTATTATCTCTACTTCCCGATACGATGAACTCTGAATCACTGGATATAGTCACAGATAATACATAACTAGTGTGACCACTCATGGTCTTACAGCTACCTGTCTTGACGTCCCATAGTCTCACCGTATTATCTCTACTTCCCGATACGATGAACTCTGAATCACTGGATATAGTCACAGATAATACATAATGTGTGTGACCACTCATGGTCTTACAGGTACCTGTCTTGACGTCCCATAGTCTCACCGTCTTATCTGCACTTCCCGATACGATGAACTCTGAATCACTGGATATAGCCACAGAGAATACAGAACTAGTGTGACTACTCATGGTCTTACAGGTACCTGTCTTGACGTCCCATAGTCTCACCGTATTATCTCTACTTCCCGATACGATGAACTCTGAATCACTGGATATAGCCACAGAGAATACAGAACTAGTGTGACCACTCATGGTCTTACAGGTACCTGTCTTGACGTCCCATAGTCTCACCGTCTTATCTGCACTTCCCGATACGATGAACTCTGAATCACTGGATATAGCTACAGATGATACATAATCTGTGTGATCACTCATGGTCTTACAGGTACCTGTCTTGACGTCCCATAGTCTCACCGTATTATCTCTACTTCCCGATACGATGAACTCTGAATCACTGGATATAGCCACAGATAATACAGAATTAGTGTGACCACTCATGGTCTTACAGGTACCTGTCTTGACGTCCCATAGTCTCACCGTCTTATCTCCACTTCCCGATACGATGAACTCTGAATCACTGGATATAGCTACAGATGATACATAATCTGTGTGATCACTCATGGTCTTACAGGTACCTTTCTTGACGTCCCATAGTCTCACCGTCTTATCATAACTTCCCGATACGATGAACTCTGAATCACTGGATATAGCCACAGATAATACATAATAGGTGTGACCACTCATGGTCTTACAGGTACCTTTCTTGACGTCCCATAGTCTCACCGTCTTATCATAACTTCCCGATACGATGAACTCTGAATCACTGGATATAGCCACAGATAATACAGAATTAGTGTGACCACTCATGGTCTTACAGCTACCTGTCTTGACGTCCCATAGTCTCACCGTCTTATCTCCACTTCCCGATACGATGAACTCTGAATCACTGGATATAGCCACAGATAATACATAACTAGTGCGACCACTCATGGTCTTACAGGTACCTGTCTTGACGTCCCATAGTCTCACCGTCTTATCTGCACTTCCCGATACGATGAACTCTGAATCACTGGATATAGCCACAGATAATACATAACTAGTGTGACCACTCATGGTCTTACAGGTACCTGTCTTGACGTCCCATAGTCTCACCGTCTTATCTGCACTTCCCGATACGATGAACTCTGAATCACTGGATATAGCCACAGATAATACAGAATTAGTGTGACCACTCATGGTCTTACAGCTACCTGTCTTGACGTCCCATAGTCTCACCGTCTTATCTGCACTTCCCGATACGATGAACTCTGAATCACTGGATATAGCCACAGATGATACATAATCTGTGCGACCACTCATGGTCTTACAGGTACCTGTCTTGACGTCCCATAGTCTCACCGTCTTATCTCAACTTCCTGATACGATGAACTCTGAATCACTGGATATAGCCACAGATAATACAGAATTAGTGTGACCACTCATTGTCTTACAGGTACCTGTCTTGACGTCCAATAGTCTTACCGTCTTATCATGACATCCCGATACGATGAACTCTGAATCACTGGATATAGCCACAGCATATACATAATCTGTGTGACCACTCATGGTCTTACAGGTACCTGTCTTGACGTTCCATAGTCTCACCGTATTATCATAACTTCCCGATACGATGAACTCTGAATCACTGGATATAGCCACAGATAATACAGAATTAGTGTGACCACTCATTGTCTTACAGGTACCTGTCTTGACGTCCCATAGTCTCACCGTCTTATCATGACATCCCGATACGATGAACTCTGAATCACTGGATATAGCCACAGCATATACATAATCTGTGTGACCACTCATGGTCTTACAGGTACCTGTCTTGACGTTCCATAGTCTCACCGTATTATCATAACTTCCCGATACGATGAACTCTGAATCACTGGATATAGCCACAGATAATACAGAATTAGTGTGACCACTCATTGTCTTACAGGTACCTGTCTTGACGTCCCATAGTCTCACCGTCTTATCTCTACTTACCGATACGATGAACTCTGAATCACTGGATATAGTCACAGATAATACATAATGTGTGTGACCACTCATGGTCTTACAGGTACCTGTCTTGACGTCCCATAGTCTCACCGTCTTATCTGCACTTCCCGATACGATGAACTCTGAATCACTGGATATAGCCACAGAGAATACAGAACTAGTGTGACTACTCATGGTCTTACAGGTACCTGTCTTGACGTTCCATAGTCTCACCGTCTTATCTGCACTTCCCGATACGATGAACTCTGAATCACTGGATATAGCCACAGAAGATACTCAATTTGTATGACCACCCAAGTCTTACAGGTACCTGTCTTGACGTCCCATAGTCTCACCGTATTATCTCTACTTCCCGATACGATGAACTCTGAATCACTGGATATAGTCACAGATAATACATAACTAGTGTGACCACTCATGGTCTTACAGCTACCTGTCTTGACGTCCCATAGTCTCACCGTATTATCTCTACTTCCCGATACGATGAACTCTGAATCACTGGATATAGCCACAGATAATACAGAATTAGTGTGACCACTCATTGTCTTACAGGTACCTGTCTTGACGTCCCATAGTCTCACCGTCTTATCTCTACTTACCGATACGATGAACTCTGAATCACTGGATATAGCCACAGATATTACATAATGTGTGTGACCACTCATGGTCTTACAGGTACCTTTCTTGACGTCCCATAGTCTCACCGTCTTATCATAACTTCCCGATACGATGAACTCTGAATCACTGGATATAGCCACAGATAATACATAATAGGTGTGACCACTCATGGTCTTACAGGTACCTTTCTTGACGTCCCATAGTCTCACCGTCTTATCATAACTTCCCGATACGATGAACTCTGAATCACTGGATATAGCCACAGATAATACAGAATTAGTGTGACCACTCATGGTCTTACAGCTACCTGTCTTGACGTCCCATAGTCTCACCGTCTTATCTGCACTTCCCGATACGATGAACTCTGAATCACTGGATATAGCCACAGATAATACATAACTAGTGTGACCACTCATGGTCTTACAGGTACCTGTCTTGACGTCCCATAGTCTCACCGTCTTATCTGCACTTCCCGATACGATGAACTCTGAATCACTGGATATAGCCACAGATAATACAGAATTAGTGTGACCACTCATGGTCTTACAGGTACCTGTCTTGACGTTCCATAGTCTCACCGTCTTATCATAACTTCCCGATACGATGAACTCTGAATCACTGGATATAGCCACAGAGAATACAGAACTAGTGTGACCACTCATGGTCTTACAGGTACCTGTCTTGACGTCCCATAGTCTCACCGTATTATCATAACTTCCCGATACGATGAACTCTGAATCACTGGATATAGCCACAGATCTTACATAACTAGTGTGACCACTCATGGTCTTACAGGTACCTGTCTTGACGTCCCATAGTCTCACCGTGTAATCTCTACTTCCCGATACGATGAACTCTGAATCACTGGATATAGTCACAGAGAATACAGAACTAGTGTGACCACTCATGGTCTTACAGGTACCTGTCTTGACGTCCCATAGTCTCACCGTGTAATCTCTACTTCCCGATACGATGAACTCTGAATCACTGGATATAGTCACAGAGAATACAGAACTAGTGTGACCACTCATGGTCTTACAGGTACCTTTCTTGACGTCCCATAGTCTCACCGTCTTATCTCCACTTCCCGATACGATGAACTCTGAATCACTGGATATAGCCACAGATAATACATAACTAGTGCGACCACTCATGGTCTTACAGGTACCTGTCTTGACGTCCCATAGTCTCACCGTCTTATCTGCACTTCCCGATACGATGAACTCTGAATCACTGGATATAGCCACAGATAATACATAACTAGTGTGACCACTCATGGTCTTACAGGTACCTGTCTTGACGTCCCATAGTCTCACCGTCTTATCTGCACTTCCCGATACGATGAACTCTGAATCACTGGATATAGCCACAGAGAATACAAAACTAGTGTGACCACTCATGGTCTTACAGGTACCTGTCTTGACGTCCCATAGTCTCACCGTTTTATCTGCACTTCCCGATACGATGAACTCTGAATCACTGGATATAGCCACAGATGATACATAATCTGTGCGACCACTCATGGTCTTACAGGTACCTGTCTTGACGTCCCATAGTCTCACCGTCTTATCTCAACTTCCTGATACGATGAACTCTGAATCACTGGATATAGCCACAGATAATACAGAATTAGTGTGACCACTCATTGTCTTACAGGTACCTGTCTTGACGTCCCATAGTCTCACCGTATTATCTCTACTTCCCGATACGATGAACTCTGAATCACTGGATATAGTCACAGATAATACATAACTAGTGTGACCACTCATGGTCTTACAGCTACCTGTCTTGACGTCCCATAGTCTCACCGTATTATCTCTACTTCCCGATACGATGAACTCTGAATCACTGGATATAGCCACAGATAATACAGAATTAGTGTGACCACTCATTGTCTTACAGGTACCTGTCTTGACGTCCCATAGTCTCACCGTCTTATCTCTACTTACCGATACGATGAACTCTGAATCACTGGATATAGCTACAGATGATACATAATCTGTGTGATCACTCATGGTCTTACAGGTACCTTTCTTGACGTCCCATAGTCTCACCGTCTTATCATAACTTCCCGATACGATGAACTCTGAATCACTGGATATAGCCACAGATAATACATAATAGGTGTGACCACTCATGGTCTTACAGGTACCTGTCTTGACGTCCCATAGTCTCACCGTCTTATCTGCACTTCCCGATACGATGAACTCTGAATCACTGGATATAGTCACAGATAATACATAATGTGTGTGACCACTCATGGTCTTACAGGTACCTGTCTTGACGTCCCATAGTCTCACCGTCTTATCTGCACTTCCCGATACGATGAACTCTGAATCACTGGATATAGCCACAGAGAATACAGAACTAGTGTGACCACTCATGGTCTTACAGGTACCTGTCTTGACGTCCCATAGTCTCACCGTCTTATCTGCACTTCCCGATACGATGAACTCTGAATCACTGGATATAGCCACAGAAGATACTCAATTTGTATGACCACCCAAGTCTTACAGGTACCTGTCTTGACGTCCCATAGTCTCACCGTATTATCTCTACTTCCCGATACGATGAACTCTGAATCACTGGATATAGTCACAGATAATACATAACTAGTGTGACCACTCATGGTCTTACAGCTACCTGTCTTGACGTCCCATAGTCTCACCGTATTATCTCTACTTCCCGATACGATGAACTCTGAATCACTGGATATAGCCACAGATAATACAGAATTAGTGTGACCACTCATTGTCTTACAGGTACCTGTCTTGACGTCCCATAGTCTCACCGTCTTATCTCTACTTACCGATACGATGAACTCTGAATCACTGGATATAGCCACAGATATTACATAATGTGTGTGACCACTCATGGTCTTACAGGTACCTGTCTTGACGTTCCATAGTCTCACCGTATTATCATAACTTCCCGATACGATGAACTCTGAATCACTGGATATAGTCACAGAGAATACAGAACTAGTGTGACCACTCATGGTCTTACAGGTACCTGTCTTGACGTCCCATAGTCTCACCGTCTTATCTGCACTTCCCGATACGATGAACTCTGAATCACTGGATATAGTCACAGATAATACATAATGTGTGTGACCACTCATGGTCTTACAGGTACCTGTCTTGACGTCCCATAGTCTCACCGTCTTATCTGCACTTCCCGATACGATGAACTCTGAATCACTGGATATAGCCACAGATAATACAGAACTAGTGTGACCACTCATGGTCTTACAGGTACCTGTCTTGACGTCCCATAGTCTCACCGTATTATCATAACTTCCCGATACGATGAACTCTGAATCACTGGATATAGCCACAGAAGATACTCAATTTGTATGACCACCCAAGTCTTACAGGTACCTGTCTTGACGTCCCATAGTCTCACCGTCTTATCTCCACTTCCCGATACGATGAACTCTGAATCACTGGATATAGTCACAGAGAATACAGAACTAGTGTGACCACTCATGGTCTTACAGGTACCTGTCTTGACGTCCCATAGTCTCACCGTCTTATCTGCACTTCCCGATACGATGAACTCTGAATCACTGGATATAGCCACAGATGATACTCAATTTGTATGACCACTCATGGTCTTACAGGTACCTGTCTTGACGTCCCATAGTCTCACCGTCTTATCTGCACTTCCCGATACGATGAACTCTGAATCACTGGATATAGTCACAGAGAATACAGAATTAGTGTGACCACTCATGGTCTTACAGGTACCTGTCTTGACGTCCCATAGTCTCACCGTCTTATCTCAACTTCCTGATACGATGAACTCTGAATCACTGGATATAGCCACAGATAATACAGAATTAGTGTGACCACTCATTGTCTTACAGGTACCTGTCTTGACGTCCAATAGTCTTACCGTCTTATCATGACATCCCGATACGATGAACTCTGAATCACTGGATATAGCCACAGCATATACATAATCTGTGTGACCACTCATGGTCTTACAGGTACCTGTCTTGACGTTCCATAGTCTCACCGTATTATCATAACTTCCCGATACGATGAACTCTGAATCACTGGATATAGCCACAGATAATACAGAATTAGTGTGACCACTCATTGTCTTACAGGTACCTGTCTTGACGTCCCATAGTCTCACCGTCTTATCTCTACTTACCGATACGATGAACTCTGAATCACTGGATATAGCCACAGATATTACATAATGTGTGTGACCACTCATGGTCTTACAGGTACCTGTCTTGACGTTCCATAGTCTCACCGTATTATCATAACTTCCCGATACGATGAACTCTGAATCACTGGATATAGTCACAGAGAATACAGAACTAGTGTGACCACTCATGGTCTTACAGGTACCTGTCTTGACGTCCCATAGTCTCACCGTATTATCATAACTTCCCGATACGATGAACTCTGAATCACTGGATATAGCCAAAGAGAATACATAATGTGTGTGACCACTCATGGTCTTACAGGTACCTGTCTTGACGTCCCATAGTCTCACCGTCTTATCTGCACTTCCCGATACGATGAACTCTGAATCACTGGATATAATCACAGATAATACATAATGTGTGTGACCACTCATGGTCTTACAGGTACCTGTCTTGACGTCCCATAGTCTCACCGTCTTATCATAACTTCCCGATACGATGAACTCTGAATCACTGGATATAGCCACAGATGATACTCAATTTGTATGACCACCCAAGTCTTACAGGTACCTGTCTTGACGTTCCATAGTCTCACCGTATTATCTCTACTTCCCGATACGATGAACTCTGAATCACTGGATATAGCCACAGATGATACCCAATTTGTATGACCACCCAAGTCTTACAGGTACCTGTCTTGACGTCCCATTGTCTCAGCGTCTTATCTCTACTTCCCGATACGATGAACTCTGAATCACTGGATATAGCCACAGATGATACTCAATTTGTATGACCACCCAAGTCTTACAGGTACCTGTCTTGACGTCCCATAGTTTCACCGTATTATCTCTACTTCCCGATACGATGAACTCTGAATCACTGGATATAGTCACAGAGAATACAGAACTAGTGTGACCACTCATGGTCTTACAGGTACCTGTCTTGACGTCCCATAGTCTCACCGTATTATCTCCACTTCCCGATACGATGAACTCTGAATCACTGGATATAGTCACAGAGAATACAGAACTAGTGTGACCACTCATGGTCTTACAGGTACCTGTCTTGACGTCCCATAGTTTCACCGTATTATCTCTACTTCCCGATACGATGAACTCTGAATCACTGGATATAGTCACAGATAATACATAATGTGTGTGACCACTCATGGTCTTACAGGTACCTGTCTTGACGTCCCATAGTCTCACCGTCTTATCTGCACTTCCCGATACGATGAACTCTGAATCACTGGATATAGCCACAGAGAATACAGAACTAGTGTGACCACTCATGGTCTTACAGGTACCTGTCTTGACGTCCCATAGTCTCACCGTCTTATCTGCACTTCCCGATACGATGAACTCTGAATCACTGGATATAGTCACAGAGAATACAGAACTAGTGTGACCACTCATGGTCTTACAGGTACCTGTCTTGACGTCCCATAGTCTCACCGTATTATCTCTACTTCCCGATACGATGAACTCTGAATCACTGGATATAGTCACAGATAATACATAATGTGTGTGACCACTCATGGTCTTACAGGTACCTGTCTTGACGTCCCATAGTCTCACCGTCTTATCTGCACTTCCCGATACGATGAACTCTGAATCACTGGATATAGCCACAGATGATACTCAATTTGTATGACCACTCATGGTCTTACAGGTACCTGTCTTGACGTTCCATAGTCTCACCGTATTATCTAAACTTCCCGATACGATGAACTCTGAATCACTGGATATAGCCACAGAGAATACATAATGTGTGTGACCACTCATGGTCTTACAGGTACCTGTCTTGACGTCCCATAGTCTTACCGTCTTATCATGACATCCCGATACGATGAACTCTGAATCACTGGATATAGCCACAGCATATACATAATCTGTGTGACCACTCATGGTCTTACAGGTACCTGTCTTGACGTCCCATAGTCTCACCGTATTATCATCACTTCCCGATACGATGAACTCTGAATCATTGGATATAATCACAGATAATACATAATGTGTGTGACCACTCATGGTCTTACAGGTACCTGTCTTGACGTCCCATAGTCTCACCGTATTATCTCTACTTCCCGATACGATGAACTCTGAATCACTGGATATAGCCACAGAGAATACAGAACTAGTGTGACCACCCAAGTCTTACAGGTACCTGTCTTGACGTCCCATAGTTTCACCGTATTATCTCTACTTCCCGATACGATGAACTCTGAATCACTGGATATAGTCACAGATAATACATAATGTGTGTGACCACTCATGGTCTTACAGGTACCTTTCTTGACGTCCCATAGTCTCACCGTCTTATCTGCACTTCCCGATACGATGAACTCTGAATCACTGGATATAGCCACAGAGAATACAGAACTAGTGTGACCACTCATGGTCTTACAGGTACCTGTCTTGACGTCCCATAGTCTCACCTTTTTATCTCTACTTCCCGATACGATGAACTCTGAATCACTGGATATAGCCACAGAGAATACAGAACTAGTGTGACCACTCATGGTCTTACAGGTACCTGTCTTGACGTCCCATAGTCTCACCGTATTATCATAACTTCCCGATACGATGAACTCTGAATCACTGGATATAGTCACAGATAATACATAATGTGTGTGACCACTCATGGTCTTACAGGTACCTGTCTTGACGTCCCATAGTCTCACCGTCTTATCTGCACTTCCCGATACGATGAACTCTGAATCACTGGATATAGTCACAGATATTACATAATGTGTGTGACCACTCATGGTCTTACAGGTACCTGTCTTGACGTTCCATAGTCTCACCGTCTTATCTCAACTTCCCGATACGATGAGCTCTGAATCACTGGATATAGCCACAGATCTTACATAACTAGTGTGACCACTCATGGTCTTACAGGTACCTGTCTTGACGTCCCATAGTCTCACCGTGTAATCTCTACTTCCCGATACGATGAACTCTGAATCACTGGATATAGCCACAGATAATACATAATGTGTGTGACCACTCATGGTCTTACAGGTACCTGTCTTGACGTCCCATAGTCTCACCGTTTTATCTCAACCTCCCGATACGATGAACTCTGAATCACTGGATATAGCCACAGAGAATACAGAACTAGTGTGACCACTCATGGTCTTACAGGTACCTGTCTTGACGTCCCATAGTCTCACCTTTTTATCTGCACTTCCCGATACGATGAACTCTGAATCACTGGATATAGCCACAGAGAATACAGAACTAGTGTGACCACTCATGGTCTTACAGGTACCTGTCTTGACGTCCCATAGTCTCACCGTATTATCTCTACTTCCCGATACGATGAACTCTGAATCACTGGATATAGTCACAGATAATACATAATGTGTGTGACCACTCATGGTCTTACAGGTACCTGTCTTGACGTCCCATAGTCTCACCGTCTTATCTGCACTTCCCGATACGATGAACTCTGAATCACTGGATATAGTCACAGATATTACATAATGTGTGTGACCACTCATGGTCTTACAGGTACCTGTCTTGACGTCCCATTGTCTCACCGTTTTATCATAACTTCCGATACGATGAACTCTGAATCACTGGATATAGCCACAGATGATACTCAATTTGTATGACCACTCATGGTCTTACAGGTACCTGTCTTGACGTCCCATAGTCTCACCGTATTATCTCCACTTCCCGATACGATGAACTCTGAATCACTGGATATAGTCACAGATAATACAGAACTAGTGTGACCACTCATGGTCTTACAGGTACCTGTCTTGACGTCCCATAGTCTCACCGTTTTATCTCAACTTCCCGATACGATGAACTCTGAATCACTGGATATAGCCACAGATGATACTCAATTTGTATGACCACTCATGGTCTTACAGGTTCCTGTCTTGACGTTCCATAGTCTCACCGTATTATCTCTACTTCCCGATACGATGAACTCTGAATCACTGGATATAGCCACAGATGATACTCAATTTGTATGACCACTCATGGTCTTACAGGTACCTGTCTTGACGTCCCATAGTCTCACCGTCTTATCTGCACTTCCCGATACGATGAACTCTGAATCACTGGATATAGCCACAGAGAATACAGAACTAGTGTGACCACTCATGGTCTTACAGGTACCTGTCTTGACGTCCCATAGTCTCACCGTTTTATCTCTACTTCCCGATACGATGAACTCTGAATCACTGGATATAGTCACAGATAATACATAATGTGTGTGACCACTCATGGTCTTACAGGTACCTGTCTTGACGTCCCATAGTCTCACCGTTTTATCTCAACTTCCCGATACGATGAACTCTGAATCACTGGATATAGCCACAGAGAATACAGAACTAGTGTGACCACTCATGGTCTTACAGGTACCTGTCTTGACGTCCCATAGTCTCACCTTTTTATCTGCACTTCCCGATACGATGAACTCTGAATCACTGGATATAGCCACAGATGATACTCAATTTGTATGACCACCCAAGTCTTACAGGTACCTGTCTTGACGTTCCATAGTCTCACCGTATTATCATAACTTCCCGATACGATGAACTCTGAATCACTGGATATAGCCACAGATAATACATAATGTGTGTGACCACTCATGGTCTTACAGGTACCTGTCTTGACGTCCCATAGTCTCACCTTTTTATCTCTACTTCCCGATACGATGAACTCTGAATCACTGGATATAGTCACAGATAATACAGAACTAGTGTGACCACTCATGGTCTTACAGGTACCTGTCTTGACGTCCCATAGTCTCAGCGTCTTATCTCAACTTCCCGATACGATGAGCTCTGAATCACTGGATATAGCCACAGATCTTACATAACTAGTGTGACCACTCATGGTCTTACAGGTACCTGTCTTGACGTCCCATAGTCTCACCGTGTAATCTCTACTTCCCGATACGATGAACTCTGAATCACTGGATATAGTCACAGATAATACATAATGTGTGTGACCACTCATGGTCTTACAGGTACCTGTCTTGACGTCCCATAGTCTCACCGTTTTATCTCAACTTCCCGATACGATGAACTCTGAATCACTGGATATAGCCACAGAGAATACAGAACTAGTGTGACCACTCATGGTCTTACAGGTACCTGTCTTGACGTCCCATAGTCTCACCTTTTTATCTGCACTTCCCGATACGATGAACTCTGAATCACTGGATATAGCCACAGAGAATACAGAACTAGTGTGACCACTCATGGTCTTACAGGTACCTGTCTTGACGTCCCATAGTCTCACCGTATTATCTCTACTTCCCGATACGATGAACTCTGAATCACTGGATATAGCCACAGATAATACATAATCTGTGCGACCACTCATGGTCTTACAGCTACCTGTCTTGACGTCCCATAGTCTCACCGTCTTATCTGCACTTCCCGATACGATGAACTCTGAATCACTGGATATAGCCACAGAGAATACAGAACTAGTGTGACCACTCATGGTCTTACAGGTACCTGTCTTGACGTCCCATAGTCTCACCGTATTATCTCTACTTCCCGATACGATGAACTCTGAATCACTGGATATAGTCACAGATAATACATAATGTGTGTGACCACTCATGGTCTTACAGGTACCTGTCTTGACGTCCCATAGTCTCACCGTCTTATCTGCACTTCCCGATACGATGAACTCTGAATCACTGGATATAGTCACATATATTACATAATGTGTGTGACCACTCATGGTCTTACAGGTACCTGTCTTGACGTCCCATAGTCTCACCGTATTATCTCTACTTCCCGATACGATGAACTCTGAATCACTGGATATAGCCACAGATAATACAGAACTAGTGTGACCACTCATGGTCTTACAGGTACCTGTCTTGACGTCCCATAGTCTCACCGTCTTATCTGCACTTCCCGATACGATGAACTCTGAATCACTGGATATAGCCACAGAGAATACAGAACTAGTGTGACCACTCATGGTCTTACAGGTACCTGTCTTGACGTCCCATAGTCTCACCGTTTTATCTGCACTTCCCGATACGATGAACTCTGAATCACTGGATATAGTCACAGATATTACATAATGTGTGTGACCACTCATGGTCTTACAGGTACCTGTCTTGACGTCCCATAGTCTCACCGTATTATCATAACTTCCCGATACGATGAACTCTGAATCACTGGATATAGTCACATATATTACATAATGTGTGTGACCACTCATGGTCTTACAGGTACCTGTCTTGACGTCCCATAGTCTCACCGTATTATCTCTACTTCCCGATACGATGAACTCTGAATCACTGGATATAGCCACAGATAATACATAACTAGTGTGACCACTCATGGTCTTACAGCTACCTGTCTTGACGTCCCATAGTCTCACCGTATTATCTCTACTTCCCGATACGATGAACTCTGAATCACTGGATATAGTCACAGATAATACATAATGTGTGTGACCACTCATGGTCTTACAGGTACCTGTCTTGACGTCCCATAGTCTCACCGTCTTATCATAACTTCCCGATACGATGAACTCTGAATCACTGGATATAGCCACAGAGAATACAGAACTAGTGTGACTACTCATGGTCTTACAGGTACCTGTCTTGACGTCCCATAGTCTCACCGTATTATCTCTACTTCCCGATACGATGAACTCTGAATCACTGGATATAGCCACAGATAATACAGAACTAGTGTGACCACTCATGGTCTTACAGGTACCTGTCTTGACGTCCCATAGTCTCACCGTATTATCTCTACTTCCCGATACGATGAACTCTGAATCACTGGATATAGTCACAGATAATACATAATGTGTGTGACCACTCATGGTCTTACAGGTACCTGTCTTGACGTCCCATAGTCTCACCGTCTTATCTGCACTTCCCGATACGATGAACTCTGAATCACTGGATATAGCCACAGAGAATACAGAACTAGTGTGACTACTCATGGTCTTACAGGTACCTGTCTTGACGTCCCATAGTCTCACCGTATTATCTCTACTTCCCGATACGATGAACTCTGAATCACTGGATATAGCCACAGATAATACAGAACTAGTGTGACCACTCATGGTCTTACAGGTACCTGTCTTGACGTCCCATAGTCTCACCGTATTATCATAACTTCCCGATACGATGAACTCTGAATCACTGGATATAGTCACAGATAATACATAACTAGTGTGACCACTCATGGTCTTACAGGTACCTGTCTTGACGTCCCATAGTCTCACCGTATTATCTCTACTTCCCGATACGATGAACTCTGAATCACTGGATATAGTCACAGATAATACATAATGTGTGTGACCACTCATGGTCTTACAGGTACCTGTCTTGACGTCCCATAGTCTCACCGTGTAATCTCTACTTCCCGATACGATGAACTCTGAATCACTGGATATAGTCACAGAGAATACAGAACTAGTGTGACCACTCATGGTCTTACAGGTACCTGTCTTGACGTCCCATAGTCTCACCGTCTTATCTCAACTTCCCGATACGATGAACTCTGAATCACTGGATATAGTCACAGATAATACATAATGTGTGTGACCACTCATGGTCTTACAGGTACCTGTCTTGACGTCCCATAGTCTCACCGTGTAATCTCTACTTCCCGATACGATGAACTCTGAATCACTGGATATAGCCACAGATGATACTCAATTTGTATGACCACTCATGGTCTTACAGGTACCTGTCTTGACGTTCCATAGTCTCACCGTATTATCATAACTTCCCGATACGATGAACTCTGAATCACTGGATATAGCCACAGATGATACTCAATTTGTATGACCACCCAAGTCTTACAGGTACCTGTCTTGACGTTCCATAGTCTCACCGTCTTATCTCAACTTCCCGATACGATGAACTCTGAATCACTGGATATAGTCACAGATATTACATAATGTGTGTGACCACTCATGGTCTTACAGGTACCTGTCTTGACGTCCCATTGTCTCAGCGTCTTATCTCTACTTCCCGATACGATGAACTCTGAATCACTGGATATAGCCACAGATAATACAGAACTAGTGTGACCACTCATGGTCTTACAGGTACCTGTCTTGACGTCCCATAGTCTCACCGTCTTATCTGCACTTCCCGATACGATGAACTCTGAATCACTGGATATAGCCACAGAGAATACAGAACTAGTGTGACCACTCATGGTCTTACAGTTACCTGTCTTGACGTCCCATAGTCTCACCGTGTAATCTCTACTTCCCGATACGATGAACTCTGAATCACTGGATATAGCCACAGATGATACTCAATTTGTATGACCACCCAAGTCTTACAGGTACCTGTCTTGACGTCCCATAGTCTCACCGTCTTATCTGCACTTCCCGATACGATGAACTCTGAATCACTGGATATAGCCACAGATAATACATAACTAGTGTGACCACTCATGGTCTTACAGGTACCTGTCTTGACGTCCCATAGTCTCACCTTTTTATCTCTACTTCCCGATACGATGAACTCTGAATCACTGGATATAGTCACAGATAATACATAATGTGTGTGACCACTCATGGTCTTACAGGTACCTGTCTTGACGTCCCATAGTCTCACCGTCTTATCTGCACTTCCCGATACGATGAACTCTGAATCACTGGATATAGCCACAGAGAATACAGAACTAGTGTGACTACTCATGGTCTTACAGGTACCTGTCTTGACGTCCCATAGTCTCACCGTGTAATCTCTACTTCCCGATACGATGAACTCTGAATCACTGGATATAGCCACAGATAATACATAATGCGTGTGACCACTCATGGTCTTACAGGTACCTGTCTTGACGTCCCATAGTCTCACCGTATTATCATAACTTCCCGATACGATGAGCTCTGAATCACTGGATATAGTCACAGATAATACATAATGTGTGTGACCACTCATGGTCTTACAGGTACCTGTCTTGACGTCCCATAGTCTCACCGTATTATCATAACTTCCCTATACGATGAGCTCTGAATCACTGGATATAGCCACAGATCTTACATAATGTGTGTGACCACTCATGGTCTTACAGGTACCTGTCTTGACGTCCCATAGTCTCACCGTGTAATCTCTACTTCCCGATACGATGAACTCTGAATCACTGGATATAGCCACAGATAATACATAATGTGTGTGACCACTCATGGTCTTACAGGTACCTGTCTTGACGTTCCATAGTCTCACCGTATTATCATAACTTCCCGATACGATGAACTCTGAATCACTGGATATAGCCACAGAGAATACAGAACTAGTGTGACCACTCATGGTCTTACAGGTACCTGTCTTGACGTCCCATAGTCTCACCTTTTTATCTCAACTTCCCGATACTATGAACTCTGAATCACTGGATATAGTCACAGATAATACATAATGTGTGTGACCACTCATGGTCTTACAGGTACCTGTCTTGACGTCCCATAGTCTCACCGTGTAATCTCTACTTCCCGATACGATGAACTCTGAATCACTGGATATAGCCACAGATGATACTCAATTTGTATGACCACTCATGGTCTTACAGGTACCTGTCTTGACGTTCCATAGTCTCACCTTATTATCATAACTTCCCGATACGATGAACTCTGAATCACTGGATATAGCCACAGAGAATACAGAACTAGTGTGACCACTCATGGTCTTACAGGTACCTGTCTTGACGTCCCATAGTCTCACCGTGTAATCTCTACTTCCCGATACGATGAACTCTGAATCACTGGATATAGCCACAGATAATACATAATGCGTGTGACCACTCATGGTCTTACAGGTACCTGTCTTGACGTCCCATAGTCTCACCGTTTTATCTCAACTTCCCGATACGATGAACTCTGAATCACTGGATATAGCCACAGAGAATACAGAACTAGTGTGACCACTCATGGTCTTACAGGTACCTGTCTTGACGTCCCATAGTCTCACCGTATTATCTCTACTTCCCGATACGATGAACTCTGAATCACTGGATATAGCCACAGATAATACAGAACTAGTGTGACCACTCATGGTCTTACAGGTACCTGTCTTGACGTCCCATAGTCTCACCGTCTTATCTGCACTTCCCGATACGATGAACTCTGAATCACTGGATATAGCCACAGAGAATACAGAACTAGTGTGACCACTCATGGTCTTACAGGTACCTGTCTTGACGTCCCATAGTCTCACCGTGTAATCTCTACTTCCCGATACGATGAACTCTGAATCACTGGATATAGCCACAGATGATACTCAATTTGTATGACCACTCATGGTCTTACAGCTACCTGTCTTGACGTTCCATAGTCTCACCTTATTATCATAACTTCCCGATACGATGAACTCTGAATCACTGGATATAGCCACAGAGAATACAGAACTAGTGTGACCACTCATGGTCTTACAGGTACCTGTCTTGACGTCCCATAGTCTCACCGTGTAATCTCTACTTCCCGATACGATGAACTCTGAATCACTGGATATAGCCACAGATAATACATAATGCGTGTGACCACTCATGGTCTTACAGGTACCTGTCTTGACGTCCCATAGTCTCACCGTTTTATCTCAACTTCCCGATACGATGAACTCTGAATCACTGGATATAGCCACAGAGAATACAGAACTAGTGTGACCACTCATGGTCTTACAGGTACCTGTCTTGACGTCCCATAGTCTCACCTTTTTATCTGCACTTCCCGATACGATGAACTCTGAATCACTGGATATAGCCACAGATAATACAGAACTAGTGTGACCACCCAAGTCTTACAGGTACCTGTCTTGACGTCCCATAGTCTCACCGTATTATCATAACTTCCCGATACGATGAACTCTGAATCACTGGATATAGCCACAGAGAATACAGAACTAGTGTGACCACTCATGGTCTTACAGGTACCTGTCTTGACGTCCCATAGTCTCACCGTGTAATCTCTACATCCCGATACGATGAACTCTGAATCACTGGATATAGCCACAGATAATACATAATGCGTGTGACCACTCATGGTCTTACAGGTACCTGTCTTGACGTCCCATAGTCTCACCGTTTTATCTCAACTTCCCGATACGATGAACTCTGAATCACTGGATATAGCCACAGAGAATACAGAACTAGTGTGACCACTCATGGTCTTACAGGTACCTGTCTTGACGTCCCATAGTCTCACCTTTTTATCTGCACTTCCCGATACGATGAACTCTGAATCACTGGATATAGCCACAGATGATACTCAATTTGTATGACCACCCAAGTCTTACAGGTACCTGTCTTGACGTTCCATAGTCTCACCGTATTATCATAACTTCCCGATACGATGAACTCTGAATCACTGGATATAGCCACAGATAATACATAATGTGTGTGACCACTCATGGTCTTACAGGTACCTGTCTTGACGTCCCATTGTCTCACCGTATTATCATAACTTCCCGATACGATGAACTCTGAATCACTGGATATAGTCACAGATATTACATAATGTGTGTGACCACTCATGGTCTTACAGGTACCTGTCTTGACGTCCCATTGTCTCAGCGTCTTATCTCTACTTCCCGATACGATGAACTCTGAATCACTGGATATAGCCACAGATAATACAGAACTAGTGTGACCACTCATGGTCTTACAGGTACCTGTCTTGACGTCCCATAGTCTCACCGTCTTATCTCAACTTCCCGATACGATGAACTCTGAATCACTGGATATAGCCACAGAGAATACAGAACTAGTGTGACCACTCATGGTCTTACAGGTACCTGTCTTGACGTCCCATAGTCTCACCTTTTTATCTGCACTTCCCGATACGATGAACTCTGAATCACTGGATATAGCCACAGATGATACTCAATTTGTATGACCACCCAAGTCTTACAGGTACCTGTCTTGACGTCCCATAGTCTCACCGTTTTATCTGCACTTCCCGATACGATGAACTCTGAATCACTGGATATAGCCACAGATGATACTCAATTTGTATGACCACCCAAGTCTTACAGGTACCTGTCTTGACGTCCCATAGTCTCACCGTATTATCATAACTTCCCGATACGATGAACTCTGAATCACTGGATATAGCCACAGATGATACTCAATTTGTATGACCACCCAAGTCTTACAGGTACCTGTCTTGACGTCCCATAGTCTCACCGTCTTATCTGCACTTCCCGATACGATGAACTCTGAATCACTGGATATAGTCACAGATAATACATAATGTGTGTGACCACTCATGGTCTTACAGGTACCTGTCTTGACGTCCCATAGTCTCACCGTCTTATCTGCACTTCCCGATACGATGAACTCTGAATCACTGGATATAGCCACAGAGAATACAGAACTAGTGTGACTACTCATGGTCTTACAGGTACCTGTCTTGACGTCCCATAGTCTCACCGTCTTATCTGCACTTCCCGATACGATGAACTCTGAATCACTGGATATAGTCACAGATAATACATAACTAGTGTGACCACTCATGGTCTTACAGGTACCTGTCTTGACGTCCCATAGTCTCACCGTCTTATCTCAACTTCCCGATACGATGAACTCTGAATCACTGGATATAGCCACAGATCTTACATAACTAGTGTGACCACTCATGGTCTTACAGGTACCTGTCTTGACGTCCCATAGTCTCACCGTGTAATCTCTACTTCCCGATACGATGAACTCTGAATCACTGGATATAGCCACAGATGATACTCAATTTGTATGACCACTCATGGTCTTACAGGTACCTGTCTTGACGTTCCATAGTCTCACCGTATTATCATAACTTCCCGATACGATGAACTCTGAATCACTGGATATAGCCACAGATCTTACATAATGTGTGTGACCACTCATGGTCTTACAGGTACCTGTCTTGACGTCCCATAGTCTCACCGTGTAATCTCTACTTCCCGATACGATGAACTCTGAATCACTGGATATAGCCACAGATAATACAGAACTAGTGTGACCACTCATGGTCTTACAGGTACCTGTCTTGACGTCCCATAGTCTCACCGTCTTATCTGCACTTCCCGATACGATGAACTCTGAATCACTGGATATAGCCACAGATCTTACATAATGTGTGTGACCACTCATGGTCTTACAGGTACCTGTCTTGACGTCCCATTGTCTCACCGTTTTATCTGCACTTCCCGATACGATGAACTCTGAATCACTGGATATAGCCACAGATCTTACATAACTAGTGTGACCACTCATGGTCTTACAGGTACCTGTCTTGACGTCCCATAGTCTCACCGTGTAATCTCTACTTCCCGATACGATGAACTCTGAATCACTGGATATAGCCACAGATGATACTCAATTTGTATGACCACTCATGGTCTTACAGGTACCTGTCTTGACGTTCCATAGTCTCACCGTATTATCATAACTTCCCGATACGATGAACTCTGAATCACTGGATATAGTCACAGATAATACATAATGTGTGTGACCACTCATGGTCTTACAGGTACCTGTCTTGACGTCCCATAGTCTCACCGTATTATCTCTACTTCCCGATACGATGAACTCTGAATCACTGGATATAGTCACAGATAATACATAATGTGTGTGACCACTCATGGTCTTACAGGTACCTGTCTTGACGTCCCATAGTCTCACCGTGTAATCTCTACTTCCCGATACGATGAACTCTGAATCACTGGATATAGCCACAGATGATACTCAATTTGTATGACCACCCAAGTCTTACAGGTACCTGTCTTGACGTTCCATAGTCTCACCGTCTTATCTCAACTTCCCGATACGATGAACTCTGAATCACTGGATATAGTCACAGATAATACATAATGTGTGTGACCACTCATGGTCTTACAGGTACCTGTCTTGACGTCCCATAGTCTCACCGTGTAATCTCTACTTCCCGATACGATGAACTCTGAATCACTGGATATAGCCACAGATGATACTCAATTTGTATGACCACTCATGGTCTTACAGGTACCTGTCTTGACGTTCCATAGTCTCACCGTATTATCATAACTTCCCGATACGATGAACTCTGAATCACTGGATATAGCCACAGAGAATACATAATCTGTGTGACCACTCATGGTCTTACAGGTACCTGTCTTGACGTCCCATAGTCTCACCGTGTAATCTCTACTTCCCGATACGATGAACTCTGAATCACTGGATATAGCCACAGATGATACTCAATTTGTATGACCACTCATGGTCTTACAGGTACCTGTCTTGACGTTCCATAGTCTCACCGTATTATCATAACTTCCCGATACGATGAACTCTGAATCACTGGATATAGTCACAGAGAATACAGAACTAGTGTGACCACTCATGGTCTTACAGGTACCTGTCTTGACGTCCCATAGTCTCACCGTTTTATCTGCACTTCCCGATACGATGAACTCTGAATCACTGGATATAGCCACAGAGAATACAGAACTAGTGTGACCACCCAAGTCTTACAGGTACCTGTCTTGACGTCCCATAGTCTCACCTTTTTATCTGCACTTCCCGATACGATGAACTCTGAATCACTGGATATAGCCACAGAGAATACAAAACTAGTGTGACCACTCATGGTCTTACAGGTACCTGTCTTGACGTCCCATAGTCTCACCGTCTTATCTGCACTTCCCGATACGATGAACTCTGAATCACTGGATATAGCCACAGAGAATACAGAACTAGTGTGACCACTCATGGTCTTACAGGTACCTGTCTTGACGTCCCATAGTCTCACCGTCTTATCTGCACTTCCCGATACGATGAACTCTGAATCACTGGATATAGCCACAGAGAATACAGAACTAGTGTGACCACTCATGGTCTTACAGTTACCTGTCTTGACGTCCCATAGTCTCACCGTTTTATCTGCACTTCCCGATACGATGAACTCTGAATCACTGGATATAGCCACAGATGATACTCAATTTGTATGACCACCCAAGTCTTACAGGTACCTGTCTTGACGTCCCATTGTCTCACCGTCTTATCTCTACTTCCCGATACGATGAACTCTGAATCACTGGATATAGTCACAGATAATACAAAACTAGTGTGACCACTCATGGTCTTACAGGTACCTGTCTTGACTTTCCATAGTCTCACCGTATTATCATAACTTCCCGATACGATGAACTCTGAATCACTGGATATAGCCACAGATGATACTCAATTTGTATGACCACCCAAGTCTTACAGGTACCTGTCTTGACGTCCCATAGTCTCACCGTCTTATCTGCACTTCCCGATACGATGAACTCTGAATCACTGGATATAGTCACAGATATTACATAATGTGTGTGACCACTCATGGTCTTACAGGTACCTGTCTTGACGTCCCATAGTCTCACCGTCTTATCTCAACTTCCCGATACGATGAACTCTGAATCACTGGATATAGTCACAGATAATACATAATGTGTGTGACCACTCATGGTCTTACAGGTACCTGTCTTGACGTCCCATAGTCTCACCGTCTTATCTGCACTTCCCGATACGATGAACTCTGAATCACTGGATATAGTCACAGATAATACATAATGTGTGTGACCACTCATGGTCTTACAGGTACCTGTCTTGACGTCCCATAGTCTCACCGTCTTATCTGCACTTCCCGATACGATGAACTCTGAATCACTGGATATAGTCACAGATATTACATAATGTGTGTGACCACTCATGGTCTTACAGGTACCTGTCTTGACGTCCCATTGTCTCACCGTCTTATCTCAACTTTCCGATACGATGAACTCTGAATCACTGGATATAGTCACAGATAATACATAATGTGTGTGACCACTCATGGTCTTACAGGTACCTGTCTTGACGTCCCATAGTCTCACCGTCTTATCTGCACTTCCCGATACGATGAACTCTGAATCACTGGATATAGTCACAGATATTACATAATGTGTGTGACCACTCATGGTCTTACAGGTACCTGTCTTGACGTCCCATAGTCTCACCGTCTTATCTGCACTTCCCGATACGATGAACTCTGAATCACTGGATATAGTCACAGATATTACATAATGTGTGTGACCACTCATGGTCTTACAGGTACCTGTCTTGACGTCCCATAGTCTCACCGTCTTATCTCAACTTCCCGATACGATGAACTCTGAATCACTGGATATAGTCACAGATAATACATAATGTGTGTGACCACTCATGGTCTTACAGGTACCTGTCTTGACGTCCCATAGTCTCACCGTCTTATCTGCACTTCCCGATACGATGAACTCTGAATCACTGGATATAGTCACAGATAATACATAATGTGTGTGACCACTCATGGTCTTACAGGTACCTGTCTTGACGTCCCATAGTCTCACCGTCTTATCTGCACTTCCCGATACGATGAACTCTGAATCACTGGATATAGTCACAGATATTACATAATGTGTGTGACCACTCATGGTCTTACAGGTACCTGTCTTGACGTCCCATTGTCTTACCGTCTTATCTCAACTTTCCGATACGATGAACTCTGAATCACTGGATATAGTCACAGATAATACATAATGTGTGTGACCACTCATGGTCTTACAGGTACCTGTCTTGACGTCCCATAGTCTCACCGTCTTATCTGCACTTCCCGATACGATGAACTCTGAATCACTGGATATAGTCACAGATATTACATAATGTGTGTGACCACTCATGGTCTTACAGGTACCTGTCTTGACGTCCCATAGTCTCACCGTCTTATCTGCACTTCCCGATACGATGAACTCTGAATCACTGGATATAGTCACAGATATTACATAATGTGTGTGACCACTCATGGTCTTACAGGTACCTGTCTTGACGTCCCATAGTCTCACCGTATTATCATAACTTCCCGATACGATGAACTCTGAATCACTGGATATAGCCACAGAGAATACATAATCTGTGTGACCACTCATGGTCTTACAGGTACCTGTCTTGACGTCCCATAGTCTCACCGTTTTATCATAACTTCCCGATACGATGAACTCTGAATCACTGGATATAGCCACAGAGAATACATAATCTGTGTGACCACTCATGGTCTTACAGGTACCTGTCTTGACGTCCCATAGTCTCACCGTCTTATCTGCACTTCCCGATACGATGAACTCTGAATCACTGGATATAGCCACAGAGAATACAGAACTAGTGTGACCACTCATGGTCTTACAGGTACCTGTCTTGACGTCCCATAGTCTCACCGTTTTATCTCTACTTCCCGATACGATGAACTCTGAATCACTGGATATAGTCACAGATAATACATAATGTGTGTGACCACTCATGGTCTTACAGGTACCTGTCTTGACTTTCCATAGTCTCACCGTATTGTCTC
This sequence comes from Loxodes magnus, assembly GCA_946699065.1. Lineage (NCBI taxonomy): Eukaryota > Ciliophora > Karyorelictea > Loxodida > Loxodidae > Loxodes > Loxodes magnus. Next base: position 96,750 of record CAMPDV010000171.1, read on the forward strand.
TACTTCCCGATACGATGAACTCTGAATCACTGGATATAGCCACAGATCTTACATAACTAGTGTGACCACTCATGGTCTTACAGGTACCTGTCTTGACGTCCCATAGTCTCACCGTGTAATCTCTACTTCCCGATACGATGAACTCTGAATCACTGGATATAGCCACAGATGATACTCAATTTGTATGACCACCCAAGTCTTACAGGTACCTGTCTTGACGTTCCATAGTCTCACCGTCTTATCTCAACTTCCCGATACGATGAACTCTGAATCACTGGATATAGCCACAGATAATACATAACTAGTGTGACCACTCATGGTCTTACAGGTACCTGTCTTGACGTCCCATAGTCTCACCGTCTTATCTGCACTTCCCGATACGATGAACTCTGAATCACTGGATATAGTCACAGATATTACATAATGTGTGTGACCACTCATGGTCTTACAGGTACCTTTCTTGACGTCCCATAGTCTCACCGTCTTATCTGCACTTCCCGATACGATGAACTCTGAATCACTGGATATAGTCACAGATATTACATAATGTGTGTGACCACTCATGGTCTTACAGGTACCTGTCTTGACGTCCCATAGTCTCACCGTATTATCATAACTTCCCGATACGATGAACTCTGAATCACTGGATATAGTCACAGATATTACATAATGTGTGTGACCACTCATGGTCTTACAGGTACCTGTCTTGACGTCCCATAGTCTCACCGTTTTATCTAAACTTCCCGATACGATGAACTCTGAATCACTGGATATAGCCACAGAGAATACATAATGTGTGTGACCACTCATGGTCTTACAGGTACCTGTCTTGACGTCCCATAGTCTCACCGTATTATCTCTACTTCCCGATACGATGAACTCTGAATCACTGGATATAGTCACAGAATATACCTAACCATTGTGACCACTCATGGTCTTACAGGTACCTGTCTTGACGTCCCATAGTCTCACCGTCTTATCTGCACTTCCCGATACGATGAACTCTGAATCACTGGATATAGCCACAGATGATACTCAATTTGTATGACCACCCAAGTCTTACAGGTACCTGTCTTGACGTCCCATAGTCTCACCGTATTATCATAACTTCCCGATACGATGAACTCTGAATCACTGGATATAGCCACAGAGAATACAGAACTAGTGTGACCACTCATGGTCTTACAGGTACCTGTCTTGACGTCCCATAGTCTCACCGTTTTATCTCTACTTCCCGATACGATGAACTCTGAATCACTGGATATAGTCACAGATAATACATAATGTGTGTGACCACTCATGGTCTTACAGGTACCTGTCTTGACTTTCCATAGTCTCACCGTATTGTCTCTACTTCCCGATACGATGAACTCTGAATCACTGGATATAGCCACAGATCTTACATAATGTGTGTGACCACTCATGGTCTTACAGGTACCTGTCTTGACGTCCCATTGTCTCACCGTTTTATCTGCACTTCCCGATACGATGAACTCTGAATCACTGGATATAGCCACAGATGATACTCAATTTGTATGACCACCCAAGTCTTACAGGTACCTGTCTTGACGTTCCATAGTCTCACCGTATTATCATAACTTCCCGATACGATGAACTCTGAATCACTGGATATAGCCACAGAGAATACATAATGTGTGTGACCACTCATGGTCTTACAGGTACCTGTCTTGACGTCCCATAGTCTCACAGTATTATCTCTACTTCCCGATACGATGAACTCTGAATCACTGGATATAGTCACAGAATATACCTAACAATTGTGACCACTCATGGTCTTACAGGTACCTGTCTTGACGTCCCATAGTCTCACCGTTTTATCTGCACTTCCCGATACGATGAACTCTGAATCACTGGATATAGCCACAGATGATACTCAATTTGTATGACCACCCAAGTCTTACAGGTACCTGTCTTGACGTTCCATAGTCTCACCGTATTATCATAACTTCCCGATACGATGAACTCTGAATCACTGGATATAGCCACAGATAATACATAATGTGTGTGACCACTCATGGTCTTACAGGTACCTGTCTTGACGTCCCATTGTCTCACCGTCTTATCTCTACTTCCCGATACGATGAACTCTGAATCACTGGATATAGCCACAGATAATACAGAATTAGTGTGACCACTCATGGTCTTACAGGTACCTTTCTTGACGTCCCATAGTCTCACAATCTTATCTCTACTTCCCGATACGATGAACTCTGAATCACTGGATATAGCCACAGAGAATACAGAACTAGTGTGACCACTCATGGTCTTACAGGTACCTGTCTTGACGTCCCATAGTCTCACCGTGTAATCGCTACTTCCCGATACGATGAACTCTGAATCACTGGATATAGTCACAGATAATACATAATGTGTGTGACCACTCATGGTCTTACAGGTACCTGTCTTGACGTCCCATAGTCTCACCGTATTATCATAACTTCCCGATACGATGAACTCTGAATCACTGGATATAGTCACAGATAATAAAGAATTAGTGTGACCACTCATGGTCTTACAGGTACCTGTCTTGACGTCCCATAGTCTCACCGTCTTATCTGCACTTCCCGATACGATGAACTCTGAATCACTGGATATAGCCACAGATAATACATAATGTGTGTGACCACTCATGGTCTTACAGGTACCTGTCTTGACGTCCCATAGTCTCACCGTATTATCTGCACTTCCCGATACGATGAACTCTGAATCACTGGATATAGCCACAGATGATACTCAATTTGTATGACCACCCAAGTCTTACAGGTACCTGTCTTGACGTTCCATAGTCTCACCGTATTATCATAACTTCCCGATACGATGAACTCTGAATCACTGGATATAGTCACAGATAATACATAATGTGTGTGACCACTCATGGTCTTACAGGTACCTGTCTTGACGTTCCATAGTCTCACCGTATTATCATAACTTCCCGATACGATGAACTCTGAATCACTGGATATAGCCACAGAGAATACAGAACCAGTGTGACCACTCATGGTCTTACAGGTACCTGTCTTGACGTCCCATAGTCTCACCGTGTAATCTCTACTTCCCGATACGATGAACTCTGAATCACTGGATATAGCCACAGATAATACATAATGTGTGTGACCGCTCATGGTCTTACAGGTACCTGTCTTGACGTCCCATAGTCTCACCGTATTATCATAACTTCCCGATACGATGAACTCTGAATCACTGGATATAGTCACAGATAATACATAATGTGTGTGACCACTCATGGTCTTACAGGTACCTGTCTTGACGTCCCATAGTCTCACCGTTTTATCTGCACTTCCCGATACGATGAACTCTGAATCACTGGATATAGCCACAGATCTTACATAATGTGTGTGACCACTCATGGTCTTACAGGTACCTTTCTTGACGTCCCATAGTCTCACAATCTTATCTCTACTTCCCGATACGATGAACTCTGAATCACTGGATATAGCCACAGAGAATACAGAACTAGTGTGACCACTCATGGTCTTACAGGTACCTGTCTTGACGCCCCATAGTCTCACCGTCTTATCTGCACTTCCCGATACGATGAACTCTGAATCACTGGATATAGCCACAGATGATACTCAATTTGTATGACCACCCAAGTCTTACAGGTACCTGTCTTGACGTTCCATAGTCTCACCGTATTATCATAACTTCCCGATACGATGAACTCTGAATCACTGGATATAGCCACAGATAATACATAATGTGTGTGACCACTCATGGTCTTACAGGTACCTGTCTTGACGTCCCATAGTCTCACCGTATTATCATAACTTCCCGATACGATGAACTCTGAATCACTGGATATAGTCACAGATAATACATAATGTGTGTGACCACTCATGGTCTTACAGGTACCTGTCTTGACGTCCCATAGTCTCACCGTTTTATCTGCACTTCCCGATACGATGAACTCTGAATCACTGGATATAGCCACAGATCTTACATAATGTGTGTGACCACTCATGGTCTTACAGGTACCTGTCTTGACGTCCCATAGTCTCACCGTCTTATCTGCACTTCCCGATACGATGAACTCTGAATCACTGGATATAGCCACAGATGATACTCAATTTGTATGACCACCCAAGTCTTACAGGTACCTGTCTTGACGTCCCATAGTCTCACAATCTTATCTCTACTTCCCGATACGATGAACTCTGAATCACTGGATATAGCCACAGAGAATACAGAACTAGTGTGACCACTCATGGTCTTACAGGTACCTGTCTTGACGCCCCATAGTCTCACCGTCTTATCTGCACTTCCCGATACGATGAACTCTGAATCACTGGATATAGCCACAGATGATACTCAATTTGTATGACCACCCAAGTCTTACAGGTACCTGTCTTGACGTTCCATAGTCTCACCGTATTATCATAACTTCCCGATACGATGAACTCTGAATCACTGGATATAGCCACAGATAATACATAATGTGTGTGACCGCTCATGGTCTTACAGGTACCTGTCTTGACGTCCCATAGTCTCACCGTATTATCATAACTTCCCGATACGATGAACTCTGAATCACTGGATATAGCCACAGATCTTACATAATGTGTGTGACCACTCATGGTCTTACAGGTACCTGTCTTGACGTCCCATAGTCTCACCGTATTATCATAACTTCCCGATACGATGAACTCTGAATCACTGGATATAGCCACAGATCTTACATAATGTGTGTGACCGCTCATGGTCTTACAGGTACCTGTCTTGACGTCCCATAGTCTCACCGTATTATCATAACTTCCCGATACGATGAACTCTGAATCACTGGATATAGTCACAGATAATACATAATGTGTGTGACCACTCATGGTCTTACAGGTACCTGTCTTGACGTCCCATAGTCTCACCGTTTTATCTGCACTTCCCGATACGATGAACTCTGAATCACTGGATATAGCCACAGATCTTACATAATGTGTGTGACCACTCATGGTCTTACAGGTACCTGTCTTGACGTCCCATAGTCTCACCGTCTTATCTGCACTTCCCGATACGATGAACTCTGAATCACTGGATATAGCCACAGATGATACTCAATTTGTATGACCACCCAAGTCTTACAGGTACCTGTCTTGACGTTCCATAGTCTCACCGTATTATCATAACTTCCCGATACGATGAACTCTGAATCACTGGATATAGCCACAGATGATACTCAATTTGTATGACCACCCAAGTCTTACAGGTACCTGTCTTGACGTTCCATAGTCTCACCGTCTTATCTCAACTTCCCGATACGATGAACTCTGAATCACTGGATATAGCCACAGATCTTACATAACTAGTGTGACCACTCATGGTCTTACAGGTACCTGTCTTGACGTCCCATAGTCTCACCGTCATATCTCCACTTCCCGATACGATGAACTCTGAATCACTGGATATAGTCACAGATATTACATAATGTGTGTGACCACTCATGGTCTTACAGGTACCTGTCTTGACGTCCCATTGTCTCACCGTCTTATCTCTACTTCCCGATACGATGAACTCTGAATCACTGGATATAGCCACAGATAATACAGAATTAGTGTGACCACTCATGGTCTTACAGGTACCTGTCTTGACGTCCCATAGTCTCGCCTTTTTATCTGCACTTCCCGATACGATGAACTCTGAATCACTGGATATAGCCACAGAGAATACAGAACTAGTGTGACCACTCATGGTCTTACAGGTACCTGTCTTGACGTCCCATAGTCTCACCGTATTATCATAACTTCCCGATACGATGAACTCTGAATCACTGGATATAGCCACAGATAATACATAATGTGTGTGACCACTCATGGTCTTACAGGTACCTGTCTTGACGTCCCATTGTCTCACCGTCTTATCTCTACTTCCCGATACGATGAACTCTGAATCACTGGATATAGCCACAGATAATACAGAATTAGTGTGACCACTCATGGTCTTACAGGTACCTGTCTTGACGTCCCATAGTCTCACCGTATTATCTCTACTTCCCGATACGATGAACTCTGAATCACTGGATATAGCCACAGAGAATACAGAACTAGTGTGACCACTCATGGTCTTACAGGTACCTGTCTTGACGCCCCATAGTCTCACCGTCTTATCTGCACTTCCCGATACGATGAACTCTGAATCACTGGATATAGCCACAGATGATACTCAATTTGTATGACCACCCAAGTCTTACAGGTACCTGTCTTGACGTTCCATAGTCTCACCGTATTATCATAACTTCCCGATACGATGAACTCTGAATCACTGGATATAGCCACAGAGAATACAGAACTAGTGTGACCACTCATGGTCTTACAGGTACCTGTCTTGACGCCCCATAGTCTCACCGTCTTATCTGCACTTCCCGATACGATGAACTCTGAATCACTGGATATAGCCACAGATGATACTCAATTTGTATGACCACTCATGGTCTTACAGGTACCTGTCTTGACGTTCCATAGTCTCACCGTATTATCATAACTTCCCGATACGATGAACTCTGAATCACTGGATATAGCCACAGATGATACAAAACTAGTGTGACCACTCATGGTCTTACAGGTACCTGTCTTGACGTCCCATAGTCTCACCGTCTTATCTCTACTTCCCGATACGATGAACTCTGAATCACTGGATATAGCCACAGATAATACAGAACTAGTGTGACCACTCATGGTCTTACAGGTACCTGTCTTGACGTCCCATAGTCTCACCGTCTTATCTGCACTTCCCGATACGATGAACTCTGAATCACTGGATATAGTCACAGATATTACATAATGTGTGTGACCACTCATGGTCTTACAGGTACCTTTCTTGACGTCCCATAGTCTCACCGTATTATCATAACTTCCCGATACGATGAACTCTGAATCACTGGATATAGTCACAGATATTACATAATGTGTGTGACCGCTCATGGTCTTACAGGTACCTGTCTTGACGTCCCATAGTCTCACCGTATTATCATAACTTCCCGATACGATGAACTCTGAATCACTGGATATAGTCACAGATAATACATAATGTGTGTGACCACTCATGGTCTTACAGGTACCTGTCTTGACGTCCCATAGTCTCACCGTTTTATCTGCACTTCCCGATACGATGAACTCTGAATCACTGGATATAGCCACAGATAATACATAACTAGTGTGACCACTCATGGTCTTACAGGTACCTGTCTTGACGTTCCATAGTCTCACCGTCTTATCTCAACTTCCCGATACGATGAACTCTGAATCACTGGATATAGCCACAGATCTTACATAACTAGTGTGACCACTCATGGTCTTACAGGTACCTGTCTTGACGTCCCATAGTCTCACCGTCTTATCTGCACTTCCCGATACGATGAACTCTGAATCACTGGATATAGCCACAGATGATACTCAATTTGTATGACCACCCAAGTCTTACAGGTACCTGTCTTGACGTCCCATAGTCTCACCGTCTTATCTCAACTTCCCGATACGATGAACTCTGAATCACTGGATATAGCCACAGATAATACAGAACTAGTGTGACCACTCATGGTCTTACAGGTACCTGTCTTGACGTCCCATAGTCTCACCGTGTAATCTCTACTTCCCGATACGATGAACTCTGAATCACTGGATATAGTCACAGATATTACATAATGTGTGTGACCACTCATGGTCTTACAGGTACCTGTCTTGACGTCCCATAGTCTCACCGTTTTATCTCAACTTCCCGATACGATGAACTCTGAATCACTGGATATAGCCACAGAGAATACAGAACTAGTGTGACCACTCATGGTCTTACAGGTACCTGTCTTGACGTCCCATAGTCTCGCCTTTTTATCTGCACTTCCCGATACGATGAACTCTGAATCACTGGATATAGCCACAGAGAATACAGAACTAGTGTGACCACTCATGGTCTTACAGGTACCTGTCTTGACGTCCCATAGTCTCACCGTATTATCTCTACTTCCCGATACGATGAACTCTGAATCACTGGATATAGTCACAGATAATACAAAACTAGTGTGACCACTCATGGTCTTACAGGTACCTTTCTTGACGTCCCATAGTCTCACCGTCTTATCTGCACTTCCCGATACGATGAACTCTGAATCACTGGATATAGTCACATATATTACATAATGTGTGTGACCACTCATGGTCTTACAGGTACCTGTCTTGACGTCCCATTGTCTCAGCGTCTTATCTCTACTTCCCGATACGATGAACTCTGAATCACTGGATATAGCCACAGATAATACATAACTAGTGTGACCACTCATGGTCTTACAGGTACCTGTCTTGACGTCCCATAGTCTCACCGTCTTATCTGCACTTCCCGATACGATGAACTCTGAATCACTGGATATAGCCACAGAGAATACAGAACTAGTGTGACCACTCATGGTCTTACAGGTACCTGTCTTGACGTTCCATAGTCTCACCGTATTATCTGCACTTCCCGATACGATGAACTCTGAATCACTGGATATAGCCACAGAGAATACAGAACTAGTATGAACACCCAAGTCTTACAGGTACCTGTCTTGACGTCCCATAGTCTCACCGTTTTATCTGCACTTCCCGATACGATGAACTCTGAATCACTGGATATAGCCACAGATGATACTCAATTTGTATGACCACCCAAGTCTTACAGGTACCTGTCTTGACGTTCCATAGTCTCACCGTCTTATCTCAACTTCCCGATACGATGAACTCTGAATCACTGGATATAGCCACAGAGAATACAGAACTAGTGTGACCACTCATGGTCTTACAGGTACCTGTCTTGACGTCCCATAGTCTCACCGTCATATCTCCACTTCCCGATACGATGAACTCTGAATCACTGGATATAGCCACAGATAATACATAACTAGTGTGACCACTCATGGTCTTACAGGTACCTGTCTTGACGTCCCATAGTCTCACCGTCTTATCTGCACTTCCCGATACGATGAACTCTGAATCACTGGATATAGCCACAGAGAATACAGAACTAGTGTGACCACTCATGGTCTTACAGGTACCTGTCTTGACGTCCCATAGTCTCACCGTCTTATCTGCACTTCCCGATACGATGAACTCTGAATCACTGGATATAGCCACAGAGAATACAGAACTAGTATGAACACCCAAGTCTTACAGGTACCTGTCTTGACGTCCCATAGTCTCACCGTCTTATCTGCACTTCCCGATACGATGAACTCTGAATCACTGGATATAGTCACAGATATTACATAATGTGTGTGACCACTCATGGTCTTACAGGTACCTGTCTTGACGTCCCATAGTCTCACCGTCTTATCTGCACTTCCCGATACGATGAACTCTGAATCACTGGATATAGCCACAGATAATACAGAACTAGTGTGACCACTCATGGTCTTACAGGTACCTGTCTTGACGTTCCATAGTCTCACCGTCTTATCTGCACTTCCCGATACGATGAACTCTGAATCACTGGATATAGCCACAGAAGATACTCAATTTGTATGACCACTCATGGTCTTACAGGTACCTGTCTTGACGTCCCATAGTCTCACCGTTTTATCTCAACTTTCCGATACGATGAACTCTGAATCACTGGATATAGCCACAGAGAATACAGAACTAGTATGACCACCCAAGTCTTACAGGTACCTGTCTTGACGTCCCATAGTCTCACCGTCTTATCTGCACTTCCCGATACGATGAACTCTGAATCACTGGATATAGCCACAGAGAATACAGAACTAGTGTGACCACTCATGGTCTTACAGGTACCTGTCTTGACGTTCCATAGTCTCACCGTATTATCATAACTTCCCGATACGATGAACTCTGAATCACTGGATATAGCCACAGATCTTACATAATGTGTGTGACCACTCATGGTCTTACAGGTACCTGTCTTGACGTCCCATAGTCTCACCGTCATATCTCTACTTCCCGATACGATGAACTCTGAATCACTGGATATAGCCACAGAGAATACAGAACTAGTGTGACCACTCATGGTCTTACAGGTACCTGTCTTGACGTTCCATAGTCTCACCGTATTATCATAACTTCCCGATACGATGAACTCTGAATCACTGGATATAGCCACAGATGATACTCAATTTGTATGACCACCCAAGTCTTACAGGTACCTGTCTTGACGTTCCATAGTCTCACCGTATTATCATAACTTCCCGATACGATGAACTCTGAATCACTGGATATAGCCACAGAGAATACAGAACTAGTGTGACCACTCATGGTCTTACAGGTACCTGTCTTGACGTCCCATAGTCTCACCGTATTATCATAACTTCCCGATACGATGAACTCTGAATCACTGGATATAGCCACAGATGATACTCAATTTGTATGACCACCCAAGTCTTACAGGTACCTGTCTTGACGTTCCATAGTCTCACCGTATTATCATAACTTCCCGATACGATGAACTCTGAATCACTGGATATAGCCACAGAGAATACAGAACTAGTGTGACCACTCATGGTCTTACAGGTACCTGTCTTGACGCCCCATAGTCTCACCGTCTTATCTGCACTTCCCGATACGATGAACTCTGAATCACTGGATATAGCCACAGATGATACTCAATTTGTATGACCACTCATGGTCTTACAGGTACCTGTCTTGACGTTCCATAGTCTCACCGTATTATCATAACTTCCCGATACGATGAACTCTGAATCACTGGATATAGCCACAGAGAATACAGAACTAGTGTGACCACTCATGGTCTTACAGGTACCTGTCTTGACGTCCCATAGTCTCACCGTCTTATCTCTACTTCCCGATACGATGAACTCTGAATCACTGGATATAGCCACAGATAATACAGAACTAGTGTGACCACTCATGGTCTTACAGGTACCTGTCTTGACGTCCCATAGTCTCACCGTCTTATCTGCACTTCCCGATACGATGAACTCTGAATCACTGGATATAGTCACAGATATTACATAATGTGTGTGACCACTCATGGTCTTACAAGTACCTGTCTTGACGTCCCATAGTCTCACCGTATTATCATAACTTCCCGATACGATGAACTCTGAATCACTGGATATAGTCACAGATATTACATAATGTGTGTGACCGCTCATGGTCTTACAGGTACCTGTCTTGACGTCCCATAGTCTCACCGTATTATCATAACTTCCCGATACGATGAACTCTGAATCACTGGATATAGTCACAGATAATACATAATGTGTGTGACCACTCATGGTCTTACAGGTACCTGTCTTGACGTCCCATAGTCTCACCGTTTTATCTGCACTTCCCGATACGATGAACTCTGAATCACTGGATATAGCCACAGATAATACATAATGTGTGTGACCACTCATGGTCTTACAGGTACCTGTCTTGACGTCCCATAGTCTCACCGTGTAATCTCTACTTCCCGATACGATGAACTCTGAATCACTGGATATAGTCACAGATATTACATAATGTGTGTGACCACTCATGGTCTTACAGGTACCTGTCTTGACGTCCCATAGTCTCACCGTCTTATCTGCACTTCCCGATACGATGAACTCTGAATCACTGGATATAGCCACAGATGATACTCAATTTGTATGACCACCCAAGTCTTACAGGTACCTGTCTTGACGTTCCATAGTCTCACCGTCTTATCTCAACTTCCCGATACGATGAACTCTGAATCACTGGATATAGCCACAGAGAATACAGAATTAGTGTGACCACTCATGGTCTTACAGGTACCTGTCTTGACGTCCCATAGTCTCGCCTTTTTATCTGCACTTCCCGATACGATGAACTCTGAATCACTGGATATAGCCACAGATGATACTCAATTTGTATGACCACTCATGGTCTTACAGGTACCTGTCTTGACGTTCCATAGTCTCACCGTCTTATCTCAACTTCCCGATACGATGAACTCTGAATCACTGGATATAGCCACAGAGAATACAGAACTAGTGTGACCACTCATGGTCTTACAGGTACCTGTCTTGACGTCCCATAGTCTCACCGTGTAATCTGCACTTCCCGATACGATGAACTCTGAATCACTGGATATAGCCACAGATGATACTCAATTTGTATGACCACTCATGGTCTTACAGGTACCTGTCTTGACGTTCCATAGTCTCACCGTCTTATCTCAACTTCCCGATACGATGAACTCTGAATCACTGGATATAGCCACAGAGAATACAGAACTAGTGTGACCACTCATGGTCTTACAGGTACCTGTCTTGACGTCCCATAGTCTCACCGTGTAATCTCTACTTCCCGATACGATGAACTCTGAATCACTGGATATAGTCACAGATATTACATAATGTGTGTGACCACTCATGGTCTTACAGGTACCTGTCTTGACGTCCCATAGTCTCACCGTTTTATCTCAACTTCCCGATACGATGAACTCTGAATCACTGGATATAGCCACAGAGAATACAGAACTAGTGTGACCACTCATGGTCTTACAGGTACCTGTCTTGACGTCCCATAGTCTCACCGTATTATCTCTACTTCCCGATACGATGAACTCTGAATCACTGGATATAGTCACAGATAATACAAAACTAGTGTGACCACTCATGGTCTTACAGGTACCTTTCTTGACGTCCCATAGTCTCACCGTCTTATCTGCACTTCCCGATACGATGAACTCTGAATCACTGGATATAGTCACATATATTACATAATGTGTGTGACCACTCATGGTCTTACAGGTACCTGTCTTGACGTCCCATTGTCTCAGCGTCTTATCTCTACTTCCCGATACGATGAACTCTGAATCACTGGATATAGCCACAGATAATACATAACTAGTGTGACCACTCATGGTCTTACAGGTACCTGTCTTGACGTCCCATAGTCTCACCGTCTTATCTGCACTTCCCGATACGATGAACTCTGAATCACTGGATATAGCCACAGAGAATACAGAACTAGTGTGACCACTCATGGTCTTACAGGTACCTGTCTTGACGTTCCATAGTCTCACCGTATTATCTGCACTTCCCGATACGATGAACTCTGAATCACTGGATATAGCCACAGAGAATACAGAACTAGTATGAACACCCAAGTCTTACAGGTACCTGTCTTGACGTCCCATAGTCTCACCGTCTTATCTGCACTTCCCGATACGATGAACTCTGAATCACTGGATATAGTCACAGATATTACATAATGTGTGTGACCACTCATGGTCTTACAGGTACCTGTCTTGACGTCCCATTGTCTCAGCGTCTTATCATAACTTCCCGATACGATGAACTCTGAATCACTGGATATAGCCACAGATAATACAGAACTAGTGTGACCACTCATGGTCTTACAGGTACCTGTCTTGACGTCCCATAGTCTCACCGTCTTATCTGCACTTCCCGATACGATGAACTCTGAATCACTGGATATAGCCACAGAGAATACAGAACTAGTGTGACCACTCATGGTCTTACAGGTACCTGTCTTGACGTTCCATAGTCTCACCTTTTTATCTGCACTTCCCGATACGATGAACTCTGAATCACTGGATATAGCCACAGAGAATACAGAACTAGTGTGACCACTCATGGTCTTACAGGTACCTGTCTTGACGTTCCATAGTCTCACCGTATTATCATAACTTCCCGATACGATGAACTCTGAATCACTGGATATAGTCACATATATTACATAATGTGTGTGACCACTCATGGTCTTACAGGTACCTGTCTTGACGTCCCATAGTCTCACCGTTTTATCTCAACTTTCCGATACGATGAACTCTGAATCACTGGATATAGCCACAGATGATACCCAATTTGTGTGACCACTCATGGTCTTACAGGTACCTGTCTTGACGTCCCATAGTCTCACCGTCTTATCTGCACTTCCCGATACGATGAACTCTGAATCACTGGATATAGCCACAGATAATACAGAACTAGTGTGACCACTCATGGTCTTACAGGTACCTGTCTTGACGTTCCATAGTCTCACCGTCTTATCTGCACTTCCCGATACGATGAACTCTGAATCACTGGATATAGCCACAGAGAATACAGAACTAGTGTGACCACTCATGGTCTTACAGGTACCTGTCTTGACGTTCCATAGTCTCACCGTATTATCATAACTTCCCGATACGATGAACTCTGAATCACTGGATATAGCCACAGAGAATACAGAACTAGTATGACCACCCAAGTCTTACAGGTACCTGTCTTGACGTCCCATAGTCTCACCGTTTTATCTCAACTTCCCGATACGATGAACTCTGAATCACTGGATATAGCCACAGAGAATACAGAACTAGTGTGACCACTCATGGTCTTACAGGTACCTGTCTTGACGTCCCATAGTCTCACCGTTTTATCTCAACTTCCCGATACGATGAACTCTGAATCACTGGATATAGTCACATATATTACATAATGTGTGTGACCACTCATGGTCTTACAGGTACCTGTCTTGACGTCCCATAGTCTCACCGTCATATCTCCACTTCCCGATACGATGAACTCTGAATCACTGGATATAGCCACAGAAGATACTCAATTTGTATGACCACTCATGGTCTTACAGGTACCTGTCTTGACGTCCCATAGTCTCACCGTTTTATCTCAACTTTCCGATACGATGAACTCTGAATCACTGGATATAGTCACAGATAATACAAAACTAGTGTGACCACTCATGGTCTTACAGGTACCTGTCTTGACGTCCCATTGTCTCAGCGTCTTATCTCTACTTCCCGATACGATGAACTCTGAATCACTGGATATAGTCACAGATAATACATAATGTGTGTGACCACTCATGGTCTTACAGGTACCTGTCTTGACGTTCCATAGTCTCACCGTATTATCATAACTTCCCGATACGATGAACTCTGAATCACTGGATATAGCCACAGATGATACAAAACTAGTGTGACCACTCATGGTCTTACAGGTACCTGTCTTGACGTTCCATAGTCTCACCGTATTATCATAACTTCCCGATACGATGAACTCTGAATCACTGGATATAGCCACAGAGAATACAGAACTAGTGTGACCACCCAAGTCTTACAGGTACCTGTCTTGACGTCCCATTGTCTCAGCGTCTTATCTCTACTTCCCGATACGATGAACTCTGAATCACTGGATATAGCCACAGATAATACAGAACTAGTGTGACCACTCATGGTCTTACAGGTACCTGTCTTGACGTCCCATAGTCTCACCGTCTTATCTCAACTTCCCGATACGATGAACTCTGAATCACTGGATATAGCCACAGAGAATACAGAACTAGTGTGACCACTCATGGTCTTACAGGTACCTGTCTTGACGTCCCATAGTCTCACCGTGTAATCTGCACTTCCCGATACGATGAACTCTGAATCACTGGATATAGCCACAGATGATACAAAACTAGTGTGACCACTCATGGTCTTACAGGTACCTGTCTTGACGTTCCATAGTCTCACCGTATTATCATAACTTCCCGATACGATGAACTCTGAATCACTGGATATAGCCACAGAGAATACAAAACTAGTGTGACCACTCATGGTCTTACAGGTACCTGTCTTGACGTCCCATAGTCTCACCGTTTTATCTCAACTTTCCGATACGATGAACTCTGAATCACTGGATATAGTCACAGATAATACATAATGTGTGTGACCACTCATGGTCTTACAGGTACCTGTCTTGACGTCCCATAGTCTCACCGTCTTATCATAACTTCCCGATACGATGAACTCTGAATCACTGGATATAGCCACAGATGATACTCAATTTGTATGACCACCCAAGTCTTACAGGTACCTGTCTTGACGTTCCATAGTCTCACCGTATTATCATAACTTCCCGATACGATGAACTCTGAATCACTGGATATAGCCACAGATGATACCCAATTTGTATGACCACCCAAGTCTTACAGGTACCTGTCTTGACGTCCCATTGTCTCAGCGTCTTATCTCTACTTCCCGATACGATGAACTCTGAATCACTGGATATAGCCACAGATAATACAGAACTAGTGTGACCACTCATGGTCTTACAGGTACCTGTCTTGACGTCCCATAGTCTCACCGTTTTATCTCAACTTCCCGATACGATGAACTCTGAATCACTGGATATAGCCACAGAGAATACAGAACTAGTGTGACCACTCATGGTCTTACAGGTACCTGTCTTGACTCCCATAGTCTCACCTTTTTATCTGCACTTCCCGATACGATGAACTCTGAATCACTGGATATAGCCACAGAGAATACAGAACTAGTGTGACCACTCATGGTCTTACAGGTACCTTTCTTGACGTCCCATAGTCTCACCGTCTTATCTGCACTTCCCGATACGATGAACTCTGAATCACTGGATATAGTCACATATATTACATAATGTGTGTGACCACTCATGGTCTTACAGGTACCTGTCTTGACGTCCCATAGTCTCACCGTATTATCTCTACTTCCCGATACGATGAACTCTGAATCACTGGATATAGTCACAGATAATACATAATGTGTGTGACCACTCATGGTCTTACAGGTACCTGTCTTGACGTCCCATAGTCTCACCGTCTTATCATAACTTCCCGATACGATGAACTCTGAATCACTGGATATAGCCACAGATGATACTCAATTTGTATGACCACCCAAGTCTTACAGGTACCTGTCTTGACGTTCCATAGTCTCACCGTATTATCATAACTTCCCGATACGATGAACTCTGAATCACTGGATATAGCCACAGATGATACCCAATTTGTATGACCACCCAAGTCTTACAGGTACCTGTCTTGACGTTCCATAGTCTCACCGTCTTATCTCAACTTCCCGATACGATGAACTCTGAATCACTGGATATAGCCACAGATCTTACATAACTAGTGTGACCACTCATGGTCTTACAGGTACCTGTCTTGACGTCCCATAGTCTCACCGTGTAATCTCTACTTCCCGATACGATGAACTCTGAATCACTGGATATAGCCACAGAGAATACAGAACTAGTGTGACCACTCATGGTCTTACAGGTACCTGTCTTGACGTCCCATAGTCTCACCGTTTTATCTGCACTTCCCGATACGATGAACTCTGAATCACTGGATATAGCCACAGATGATACTCAATTTGTATGACCACTCATGGTCTTACAGGTACCTGTCTTGACGTTCCATAGTCTCACCGTATTATCTCTACTTCCCGATACGATGAACTCTGAATCACTGGATATAGTCACAGATAATACATAATGTGTGTGACCACTCATGGTCTTACAGGTACCTGTCTTGACGTCCCATAGTCTCACCGTCTTATCATAACTTCCCGATACGATGAACTCTGAATCACTGGATATAGCCACAGATGATACTCAATTTGTATGACCACCCAAGTCTTACAGGTACCTGTCTTGACGTTCCATAGTCTCACCGTATTATCATAACTTCCCGATACGATGAACTCTGAATCACTGGATATAGTCACAGATAATACATAATGTGTGTGACCACTCATGGTCTTACAGGTACCTGTCTTGACGTCCCATAGTCTCACCGTCTTATCATAACTTCCCGATACGATGAACTCTGAATCACTGGATATAGCCACAGATGATACTCAATTTGTATGACCACCCAAGTCTTACAGGTACCTGTCTTGACGTTCCATAGTCTCACCGTATTATCATAACTTCCCGATACGATGAACTCTGAATCACTGGATATAGCCACAGATGATACCCAATTTGTATGACCACCCAAGTCTTACAGGTACCTGTCTTGACGTCCCATAGTCTCACCGTCTTATCTGCACTTCCCGATACGATGAACTCTGAATCACTGGATATAGTCACAGATCTTACATAACTAGTGTGACCACTCATGGTCTTACAGGTACCTGTCTTGACGTTCCATAGTCTCACCGTCTTATCTGCACTTCCCGATACGATGAACTCTGAATCACTGGATATAGCCACAGAGAATACAGAACTAGTGTGACCACTCATGGTCTTACAGGTACCTGTCTTGACGTCCCATAGTCTCACCGTTTTATCTCAACTTCCCGATACGATGAACTCTGAATCACTGGATATAGCCACAGAGAATACAGAACTAGTGTGACCACTCATGGTCTTACAGGTACCTGTCTTGACGTCCCATAGTCTCACCGTTTTATCTCAACTTCCCGATACGATGAACTCTGAATCACTGGATATAGCCACAGAGAATACAGAACTAGTGTGACCACTCATGGTCTTACAGGTACCTGTCTTGACGTCCCATAGTCTCACCGTTTTATCTGCACTTCCCGATACGATGAACTCTGAATCACTGGATATAGCCACAGATGATACTCAATTTGTATGACCACTCATGGTCTTACAGGTACCTGTCTTGACGTCCCATAGTCTCACCGTATTATCTCTACTTCCCGATACGATGAACTCTGAATCACTGGATATAGTCACAGATAATACATAATGTGTGTGACCACTCATGGTCTTACAGGTACCTGTCTTGACGTCCCATAGTCTCACCGTCTTATCATAACTTCCCGATACGATGAACTCTGAATCACTGGATATAGCCACAGATGATACTCAATTTGTATGACCACCCAAGTCTTACAGGTACCTGTCTTGACGTTCCATAGTCTCACCGTATTATCATAACTTCCCGATACGATGAACTCTGAATCACTGGATATAGCCACAGATGATACCCAATTTGTGTGACCACTCATGGTCTTACAGGTACCTGTCTTGACGTCCCATAGTCTCACCGTCTAATCTCAACTTCCCGATACGATGAACTCTGAATTACTGGATATAGCCACAGCTGATACATAATGTGTGTGACCACTCATGGTCTTACAGGTACCTGTCTTGACGTCCCATAGTCTCACCGTTTTATCTGCACTTCCCGATACGATGAACTCTGAATCACTGGATATAGTCACAGATAATACATAATGTGTGTGACCACTCATGGTCTTACAGGTACCTGTCTTGACGTCCCATAGTCTCACCGTCTTATCTGCACTTCCCGATACGATGAACTCTGAATCACTGGATATAGCCACAGAGAATACAGAACTAGTGTGACCACTCATGGTCTTACAGGTACCTGTCTTGACGTCCCATAGTCTCACCGTCTTATCATAACTTCCCGATACGATGAACTCTGAATCACTGGATATAGCCACAGATAATACAGAACTAGTGTGACCACTCATGGTCTTACAGGTACCTGTCTTGACGTCCCATAGTCTCACCGTATTATCATAACTTCCCGATACGATGAACTCTGAATCACTGGATATAGTCACAGATAATACATAATGTGTGTGACCACTCATGGTCTTACAGGTACCTGTCTTGACGTCCCATAGTCTCACCGTCTTATCTGCACTTCCCGATACGATGAACTCTGAATCACTGGATATAGCCACAGAGAATACATAATGTGTGTGACCACTCATGGTCTTACAGGTACCTGTCTTGACGTCCCATAGTCTCACCGTTTTATCTGCACTTCCCGATACGATGAACTCTGAATCACTGGATATAGCCACAGAGAATACAGAACTAGTATGACCACCCAAGTCTTACAGGTACCTGTCTTGACGTCCCATAGTCTCACCGTTTTATCTGCACTTCCCGATACGATGAACTCTGAATCACTGGATATAGCCACAGATAATACAGAACTAGTGTGACCACTCATGGTCTTACAGGTACCTGTCTTGACGTCCCATAGTCTCACCGTATTATCATAACTTCCCGATACGATGAACTCTGAATCACTGGATATAGCCACAGATAATACAGAACTAGTGTGACCACTCATGGTCTTACAGGTACCTGTCTTGACGTCCCATAGTCTCACCGTTTTATCTGCACTTCCCGATACGATGAACTCTGAATCACTGGATATAGCCACAGATAATACATAATGTGTGTGACCACTCATGGTCTTACAGGTACCTGTCTTGACGTCCCATAGTCTCACCGTATTATCTGCACTTCCCGATACGATGAACTCTGAATCACTGGATATAGTCACAGATAATACATAATGTGTGTGACCACTCATGGTCTTACAGGTACCTGTCTTGACGTCCCATAGTCTCACCGTCTTATCTCCACTTCCCGATACGATGAACTCTGAATCACTGGATATAGCCACAGATGATACAAAACTAGTGTGACCACTCATGGTCTTACAGGTACCTGTCTTGACGTTCCATAGTCTCACCGTATTATCATAACTTCCCGATACGATGAACTCTGAATCACTGGATATAGCCACAGATGATACAAAACTAGTGTGACCACTCATGGTCTTACAGGTACCTGTCTTGACGTTCCATAGTCTCACCGTATTATCATAACTTCCCGATACGATGAACTCTGAATCACTGGATATAGCCACAGAAGATACTCAATTTGTATGACCACCCAAGTCTTACAGGTACCTGTCTTGACGTCCCATAGTCTCACCGTCTTATCTGCACTTCCCGATACGATGAACTCTGAATCACTGGATATAGCCACAGAGAATACAGAACTAGTGCGACCACTCATGGTCTTACAGGTACCTTTCTTGACGTCCCATAGTATCACCGTCTTATCTCTACTTCCCGATACGATGAACTCTGAATCACTGGATATAGTCACAGATAATACATAATGTGTGTGACCACTCATGGTCTTACAGGTACCTGTCTTGACGTTCCATAGTCTCACCGTATTATCATAACTTCCCGATACGATGAACTCTGAATCACTGGATATAGCCACAGATAATACAGAACTAGTGTGACCACTCATGGTCTTACAGGTACCTGTCTTGACGTCCCATAGTCTCACCGTATTATCATAACTTCCCGATACGATGAACTCTGAATCACTGGATATAGTCACAGATAATACATAATGTGTGTGACCACTCATGGTCTTACAGGTACCTGTCTTGACGTTCCATAGTCTCACCGTTTTATCTCAACTTTCCGATACGATGAACTCTGAATCACTGGATATAGTCACAGATAATACATAATGTGTGTGACCACTCATGGTCTTACAGGTACCTGTCTTGACGTCCCATAGTCTCACCGTATTATCATAACTTCCCGATACGATGAACTCTGAATCACTGGATATAGTCACAGATAATACATAATGTGTGTGACCACTCATGGTCTTACAGGTACCTGTCTTGACGTCCCATAGTCTCACCGTATTATCTCTACTTCCCGATACGATGAACTCTGAATCACTGGATATAGTCACAGATAATACATAATGTGTGTGACCACTCATGGTCTTACAGGTACCTGTCTTGACGTCCCATTGTCTCACCGTATTATCATAACTTCCCGATACGATGAACTCTGAATCACTGGATATAGCCACAGATGATACAAAACTAGTGTGACCACTCATGGTCTTACAGGTACCTGTCTTGACGTCCCATAGTCTCACCGTCTTATCATAACTTCCCGATACGATGAACTCTGAATCACTGGATATAGCCACAGAGAATACAGAACTAGTGTGACCACCCAAGTCTTACAGGTACCTGTCTTGACGTCCCATAGTCTCACCGTATTATCTCTACTTCCCGATACGATGAACTCTGAATCACTGGATATAGTCACAGATAATACATAATGTGTGTGACCACTCATGGTCTTACAGGTACCTGTCTTGACGTCCCATAGTCTCACCGTTTTATCTGCACTTCCCGATACGATGAACTCTGAATCACTGGATATAGCCACAGATGATACTCAATTTGTATGACCACCCAAGTCTTACAGGTACCTGTCTTGACGTCCCATAGTCTCACCGTTTTATCTGCACTTCCCGATACGATGAACTCTGAATCACTGGATATAGTCACAGATAATACATAATGTGTGTGACCACTCATGGTCTTACAGGTACCTGTCTTGACGTCCCATAGTCTCACCGTCTTATCTGCACTTCCCGATACGATGAACTATGAATCACTGGATATAGCCACAGAGAATACAGAACTAGTGTGACCACTCATGGTCTTACAGGTACCTGTCTTGACGTCCCATAGTCTCACCGTCTTATCATAACTTCCCGATACGATGAACTCTGAATCACTGGATATAGTCACAGATAATACATAATGTGTGTGACCACTCATGGTCTTACAGGTACCTGTCTTGACGTCCCATAGTCTCACCGTATTATCTCTACTTCCCGATACGATGAACTCTGAATCACTGGATATAGCCACAGATGATACTCAATTTGTATGACCACCCAAGTCTTACAGGTACCTGTCTTGACGTTCCATAGTCTCACCGTCTTATCTCAACTTCCCGATACGATGAACTCTGAATCACTGGATATAGCCACAGAGAATACAAAACTAGTGTGACCACTCATGGTCTTACAGGTACCTGTCTTGACGTCCCATAGTCTCACCGTCTTATCTGCACTTCCCGATACGATGAACTCTGAATCACTGGATATAGCCACAGAGAATACAGAACTAGTGCGACCACTCATGGTCTTACAGGTACCTTTCTTGACGTCCCATAGTATCACCGTCTTATCTCTACTTCCCGATACGATGAACTCTGAATCACTGGATATAGCCACAGAGAATACAGAACTAGTGTGACCACTCATGGTCTTACAGGTACCTGTCTTGACGTCCCATAGTCTCACCGTATTATCATAACTTCCCGATACGATGAACTCTGAATCACTGGATATAGCCACAGATAATACAGAACTAGTGTGACCACTCATGGTCTTACAGGTACCTGTCTTGACGTCCCATAGTCTCACCGTTTTATCTGCACTTCCCGATACGATGAACTCTGAATCACTGGATATAGTCACAGATAATACATAATGTGTGTGACCACTCATGGTCTTACAGGTACCTGTCTTGACGTCCCATAGTCTCACCGTTTTATCTGCACTTCCCGATACGATGAACTCTGAATCACTGGATATAGCCACAGAGAATACAGAACTAGTATGACCACCCAAGTCTTACAGGTACCTGTCTTGACGTCCCATAGTCTCACCGTTTTATCTGCACTTCCCGATACGATGAACTCTGAATCACTGGATATAGCCACAGATAATACAGAACTAGTGTGACCACTCATGGTCTTACAGGTACCTGTCTTGACGTCCCATAGTCTCACCGTATTATCATAACTTCCCGATACGATGAACTCTGAATCACTGGATATAGCCACAGATAATACAGAACTAGTGTGACCACTCATGGTCTTACAGGTACCTGTCTTGACGTCCCATAGTCTCACCGTTTTATCTGCACTTCCCGATACGATGAACTCTGAATCACTGGATATAGCCACAGATAATACATAATGTGTGTGACCACTCATGGTCTTACAGGTACCTGTCTTGACGTCCCATAGTCTCACCGTATTATCTGCACTTCCCGATACGATGAACTCTGAATCACTGGATATAGTCACAGATAATACATAATGTGTGTGACCACTCATGGTCTTACAGGTACCTGTCTTGACGTCCCATAGTCTCACCGTCTTATCTCCACTTCCCGATACGATGAACTCTGAATCACTGGATATAGCCACAGATGATACAAAACTAGTGTGACCACTCATGGTCTTACAGGTACCTGTCTTGACGTTCCATAGTCTCACCGTATTATCATAACTTCCCGATACGATGAACTCTGAATCACTGGATATAGCCACAGATGATACAAAACTAGTGTGACCACTCATGGTCTTACAGGTACCTGTCTTGACGTTCCATAGTCTCACCGTATTATCATAACTTCCCGATACGATGAACTCTGAATCACTGGATATAGCCACAGAAGATACTCAATTTGTATGACCACCCAAGTCTTACAGGTACCTGTCTTGACGTCCCATAGTCTCACCGTTTTATCTCAACTTTCCGATACGATGAACTCTGAATCACTGGATATAGTCACAGATAATACATAATGTGTGTGACCACCCAAGTCTTACAGGTACCTGTCTTGACGTCCCATAGTCTCACCGTTTTATCTGCACTTCCCGATACGATGAACTCTGAATCACTGGATATAGTCACAGATAATACATAATGTGTGTGACCACTCATGGTCTTACAGGTACCTGTCTTGACGTCCCATAGTCTCACCGTATTATCTCTACTTCCCGATACGATGAACTCTGAATCACTGGATATAGTCACAGATAATACATAATGTGTGTGACCACTCATGGTCTTACAGGTACCTGTCTTGACGTCCCATTGTCTCACCGTCTTATCTCTACTTCCCGATACGATGAACTCTGAATCACTGGATATAGCCACAGATGATACATAATCTTTGTGACCACTCATGGTCTTACAGGTACCTGTCTTGACGTCCCATAGTCTCACCGTTTTATCTCAACTTTCCGATACGATGAACTCTGAATCACTGGATATAGTCACATATATTACATAATGTGTGTGACCACTCATGGTCTTACAGGTACCTGTCTTGACGTCCCATTGTCTCACCGTATTATCTCTACTTCCCGATACGATGAACTCTGAATCACTGGATATAGTCACAGATAATACATAATGTGTGTGACCACTCATGGTCTTACAGGTACCTGTCTTGACGTCCCATAGTCTCACCGTGTAATCTCTACTTCCCGATACGATGAACTCTGAATCACTGGATATAGCCACAGAGAATACAGAACTAGTGTGACCACTCATGGTCTTACAGGTACCTGTCTTGACGTCCCATAGTCTCACCGTTTTATCTCAACTTCCCGATACGATGAACTCTGAATCACTGGATATAGCCACAGATGATACTCAATTTGTATGACCACTCATGGTCTTACAGGTACCTGTCTTGACGTTCCATAGTCTCACCGTATTATCATAACTTCCCGATACGATGAACTCTGAATCACTGGATATAGCCACAGAGAATACAGAACTAGTGTGACCACTCATGGTCTTACAGGTACCTGTCTTGACGTCCCATAGTCTCACCGTCTTATCTGCACTTCCCGATACGATGAACTCTGAATCACTGGATATAGCCAAAGATGATACTCAATTTGTATGACCACTCATGGTCTTACAGGTACCTGTCTTGACGTTCCATAGTCTCACCGTCTTATCTCCACTTCCCGATACGATGAACTCTGAATCACTGGATATAGCCACAGAGAATACAGAACTAGTGTGACCACTCATGGTCTTACAGGTACCTGTCTTGACGTCCCATAGTCTCACCTTTTTATCTGCACTTCCCGATACGATGAACTCTGAATCACTGGATATAGCCACAGAGAATACAGAACTAGTGTGACCACTCATGGTCTTACAGGTACCTGTCTTGACGTCCCATAGTCTCACCGTATTATCATAACTTCCCGATACGATGAACTCTGAATCACTGGATATAGTCACAGATAATACATAATGTGTGTGACCACTCATGGTCTTACAGGTACCTGTCTTGACGTCCCATAGTCTCACCGTCTTATCATAACTTCCCGATACGATGAACTCTGAATCACTGGATATAGCCACAGAGAATACAGAACTAGTGTGACCACTCATGGTCTTACAGGTACCTGTCTTGACGTCCCATAGTCTCACCGTTTTATCTCAACTTCCCGATACGATGAACTCTGAATCACTGGATATAGCCACAGATGATACTCAATTTGTATGACCACTCATGGTCTTACAGGTACCTGTCTTGACGTCCCATAGTCTCACCGTATTATCATAACTTCCCGATACGATGAACTCTGAATCACTGGATATAGCCACAGATAATACAGAACTAGTGTGACCACTCATGGTCTTACAGGTACCTGTCTTGACGTTCCATAGTCTCACCGTCTTATCATAACTTCCCGATACGATGAACTCTGAATCACTGGATATAGCCACAGAGAATACAGAACTAGTGTGACCACCCAAGTCTTACAGGTACCTGTCTTGACGTCCCATAGTCTCACCGTCTTATCTCTACTTCCCGATACGATGAACTCTGAATCACTGGATATAGTCACAGATAATACATAATGTGTGTGACCACTCATGGTCTTACAGGTACCTGTCTTGACGTCCCATAGTCTCACCGTTTTATCTGCACTTCCCGATACGATGAACTCTGAATCACTGGATATAGCCACAGATGATACTCAATTTGTATGACCACCCAAGTCTTACAGGTACCTGTCTTGACGTCCCATAGTCTCACCGTTTTATCTGCACTTCCCGATACGATGAACTCTGAATCACTGGATATAGTCACAGATAATACATAATGTGTGTGACCACTCATGGTCTTACAGGTACCTGTCTTGACGTCCCATAGTCTCACCGTTTTATCTGCACTTCCCGATACGATGAACTCTGAATCACTGGATATAGCCACAGATGATACTCAATTTGTATGACCACCCAAGTCTTACAGGTACCTGTCTTGACGTCCCATAGTCTCACCGTTTTATCTGCACTTCCCGATACGATGAACTCTGAATCACTGGATATAGCCACAGAGAATACAGAACTAGTGTGACCACTCATGGTCTTACAGGTACCTGTCTTGACGTCCCATAGTCTCACCGTCTTATCTGCACTTCCCGATACGATGAACTCTGAATCACTGGATATAGCCACAGAGAATACAGAACTAGTGTGACCACTCATGGTCTTACAGGTACCTGTCTTGACGTCCCATAGTCTCACCGTCTTATCTCTACTTCCCGATACGATGAACTCTGAATCACTGGATATAGCCACAGATGATACATAATCTTTGTGACCACTCATGGTCTTACAGGTACCTGTCTTGACGTCCCATAGTCTCACCGTATTATCTCTACTTCCCGATACGATGAACTCTGAATCACTGGATATAGCCACAGATGATACTCAATTTGTATGACCACCCAAGTCTTACAGGTACCTGTCTTGACGTCCCATAGTCTCACCGTCTTATCTCAACTTCCCGATACGATGAACTCTGAATCACTGGATATAGCCACAGAGAATACAAAACTAGTGTGACCACTCATGGTCTTACAGGTACCTGTCTTGACGTCCCATAGTCTCACCGTCTTATCTGCACTTCCCGATACGATGAACTCTGAATCACTGGATATAGCCACAGAGAATACAGAACTAGTGCGACCACTCATGGTCTTACAGGTACCTTTCTTGACGTCCCATAGTATCACCGTCTTATCTCTACTTCCCGATACGATGAACTCTGAATCACTGGATATAGCCACAGAGAATACAGAACTAGTGTGACCACTCATGGTCTTACAGGTACCTGTCTTGACGTCCCATAGTCTCACCGTCTTATCTGCACTTCCCGATACGATGAACTCTGAATCACTGGATATAGCCACAGAGAATACAGAACTAGTGTGACCACTCATGGTCTTACAGGTACCTGTCTTGACGTCCCATAGTCTCACCGTTTTATCTGCACTTCCCGATACGATGAACTCTGAATCACTGGATATAGTCACAGATAATACATAATGTGTGTGACCACTCATGGTCTTACAGGTACCTGTCTTGACGTCCCATAGTCTCACCGTCTTATCTGCACTTCCCGATACGATGAACTCTGAATCACTGGATATAGCCACAGAGAATACAGAACTAGTGTGACCACTCATGGTCTTACAGGTACCTGTCTTGACGTCCCATAGTCTCAGCGTCTTATCATAACTTCCCGATACGATGAACTCTGAATCACTGGATATAGCCACAGATGATACTCAATTTGTATGACCACCCAAGTCTTACAGGTACCTGTCTTGACGTCCCATAGTCTCACCGTTTTATCTGCACTTCCCGATACGATGAACTCTGAATCACTGGATATAGCCACAGAGAATACAAAACTAGTGTGACCACTCATGGTCTTACAGGTACCTGTCTTGACGTCCCATAGTCTCACCGTCTTATCTGCACTTCCCGATACGATGAACTCTGAATCACTGGATATAGTCACAGAGAATACAGAACTAGTGTGACCACTCATGGTCTTACAGGTACCTGTCTTGACGTTCCATAGTCTCACCGTATTATCTCTACTTCCCGATACGATGAACTCTGAATCACTGGATATAGTCACAGATAATACATAATGTGTGTGACCACTCATGGTCTTACAGGTACCTGTCTTGACGTCCCATAGTCTCACCGTCTTATCTGCACTTCCCGATACGATGAACTCTGAATCACTGGATATAGCCACAGAGAATACAGAACTAGTGTGACCACTCATGGTCTTACAGGTACCTGTCTTGACGTCCCATAGTCTCACCGTTTTATCTGCACTTCCCGATACGATGAACTCTGAATCACTGGATATAGCCACAGAGAATACAAAACTAGTGTGACCACTCATGGTCTTACAGGTACCTGTCTTGACGTCCCATAGTCTCACCGTCTTATCTGCACTTCCCGATACGATGAACTCTGAATCACTGGATATAGCCACAGATAATACAGAATTAGTGTGACCACTCATTGTCTTACAGGTACCTGTCTTGACGTCCCATAGTCTCACCGTCTTATCTCTACTTCCCGATACGATGAACTCTGAATCACTGGATATAGCCACAGATGATACATAATCTTTGTGACCACTCATGGTCTTACAGCTACCTTTCTTGACGTCCCATAGTCTCACCGTATTATCATAACTTCCCGATACGATGAACTCTGAATCACTGGATATAGCCACAGATGATACAAAACTAGTGTGACCACTCATGGTCTTACAGGTACCTGTCTTGACGTTCCATAGTCTCACCGTCTTATCTGCACTTCCCGATACGATGAACTCTGAATCACTGGATATAGCCACAGATAATACATAATGTGTGTGACCACTCATGGTCTTACAGGTACCTGTCTTGACGTCCCATAGTCTCACCGTATTATCATAACTTCCCGATACGATGAACTCTGAATCACTGGATATAGCCACAGATAATACATAATGTGTGTGACCACTCATGGTCTTACAGGTACCTGTCTTGACGTCTCATAGTCTCACCGTCTTATCTCTACTTCCCGATACGATGAACTCTGAATCACTGGATATAGCCACAGATAATAAAGAATTAGTGTGACCACTCATGGTCTTACAGGTACCTGTCTTGACGTCCCATAGTCTCACCGTATTATCATAACTTCCCGATACGATGAACTCTGAATCACTGGATATAGTCACATATATTACATAATGTGTGTGACCACTCATGGTCTTACAGGTACCTGTCTTGACGTCCCATAGTCTCACCGTCTTATCTGCACTTCCCGATACGATGAACTCTGAATCACTGGATATAGCCACAGAGAATACAGAACTAGTGTGACCACTCATGGTCTTACAGGTACCTGTCTTGACGTCCCATAGTCTCACCGTCTTATCTGCACTTCCCGATACGATGAACTCTGAATCACTGGATATAGCCACAGATGATACTCAATTTGTATGACCACCCAAGTCTTACAGGTACCTGTCTTGACGTCCCATAGTCTCACCGTCTTATCTGCACTTCCCGATACGATGAACTCTGAATCACTGGATATAGCCACAGATAATACATAATGTGTGTGACCACTCATGGTCTTACAGGTACCTGTCTTGACGTCCCATAGTCTCACCGTATTATCATAACTTCCCGATACGATGAACTCTGAATCACTGGATATAGCCACAGATAATACATAATGTGTGTGACCACTCATGGTCTTACAGGTACCTGTCTTGACGTCTCATAGTCTCACCGTCTTATCTCTACTTCCCGATACGATGAACTCTGAATCACTGGATATAGTCACAGATAATACATAATGTGTGTGACCACTCATGGTCTTACAGGTACCTGTCTTGACGTCCCATAGTCTCACCGTATTATCATAACTTCCCGATACGATGAACTCTGAATCACTGGATATAGCCACAGATAATACAGAACTAGTGTGACCACTCATGGTCTTACAGGTACCTGTCTTGACGTCCCATAGTCTCACCGTATTATCTCTACTTCCCGATACGATGAACTCTGAATCACTGGATATAGTCACATATATTACATAATGTGTGTGACCACTCATGGTCTTACAGGTACCTGTCTTGACGTCCCATAGTATCACCGTCTTATCTCTACTTCCCGATACGATGAACTCTGAATCACTGGATATAGCCACAGAGAATACAGAACTAGTGCGACCACTCATGGTCTTACAGGTACCTGTCTTGACGTCCCATAGTCTCACCGTATTATCTCTACTTCCCGATACGATGAACTCTGAATCACTGGATATAGCCACAGAGAATACAGAACTAGTGTGACCACTCATGGTCTTACAGGTACCTGTCTTGACGTCCCATAGTCTCACCGTCTTATCTCTACTTCCCGATACGATGAACTCTGAATCACTGGATATAGTCACAGATAATACATAATGTGTGTGACCACTCATGGTCTTACAGGTACCTGTCTTGACGTCCCATAGTATCACCGTCTTATCTCTACTTCCCGATACGATGAACTCTGAATCACTGGATATAGTCACAGATAATACATAATGTGTGTGACCACTCATGGTCTTACAGGTACCTGTCTTGACGTCCCATAGTCTCACCGTCTTATCTGCACTTCCCGATACGATGAACTCTGAATCACTGGATATAGCCACAGAGAATACAGAACTAGTGTGACCACTCATGGTCTTACAGGTACCTGTCTTGACGTCCCATAGTCTCACCGTATTATCTCTACTTCCCGATACGATGAACTCTGAATCACTGGATATAGTCACAGATAATACATAATGTGTGTGACCACTCATGGTCTTACAGGTACCTGTCTTGACGTCCCATAGTCTCACCGTATTATCATAACTTCCCGATACGATGAACTCTGAATCACTGGATATAGTCACATATATTACATAATGTGTGTGACCACTCATGGTCTTACAGGTACCTTTCTTGACGTCCCATAGTATCACCGTCTTATCTCTACTTCCCGATACGATGAACTCTGAATCACTGGATATAGCCACAGAGAATACATAATGTGTGTGACCACTCATGGTCTTACAGGTACCTGTCTTGACGTCCCATAGTCTCACCGTTTTATCTGCACTTCCCGATACGATGAACTCTGAATCACTGGATATAGCCACAGATAATACAGAACTAGTGTGACCACTCATGGTCTTACAGGTACCTGTCTTGACGTCCCATAGTC
This sequence comes from Loxodes magnus, assembly GCA_946699065.1. NCBI lineage: Eukaryota > Ciliophora > Karyorelictea > Loxodida > Loxodidae > Loxodes > Loxodes magnus. The sequence continues at coordinate 128,055 of CAMPDV010000171.1, forward strand.
TCACCGTATTATCATAACTTCCCGATACGATGAACTCTGAATCACTGGATATAGCCACAGATAATACATAATGTGTGTGACCACTCATGGTCTTACAGGTACCTGTCTTGACGTCCCATAGTCTCACCGTTTTATCTGCACTTCCCGATACGATGAACTCTGAATCACTGGATATAGTCACATATATTACATAATGTGTGTGACCACTCATGGTCTTACAGGTACCTTTCTTGACGTCCCATAGTATCACCGTCTTATCTCTACTTCCCGATACGATGAACTCTGAATCACTGGATATAGTCACAGATAATACATAATGTGTGTGACCACTCATGGTCTTACAGGTACCTGTCTTGACGTCCCATAGTCTCACCGTTTTATCTGCACTTCCCGATACGATGAACTCTGAATCACTGGATATAGCCACAGATAATACAGAACTAGTGTGACCACTCATGGTCTTACAGGTACCTGTCTTGACGTCCCATAGTCTCACCGTATTATCATAACTTCCCGATACGATGAACTCTGAATCACTGGATATAGCCACAGATAATACAGAACTAGTGTGACCACTCATGGTCTTACAGGTACCTGTCTTGACGTCCCATAGTCTCACCGTTTTATCTGCACTTCCCGATACAATGAACTCTGAATCACTGGATATAGCCACAGATAATACATAATGTGTGTGACCACTCATGGTCTTACAGGTACCTGTCTTGACGTCCCATAGTCTCACCGTATTATCTGCACTTCCCGATACGATGAACTCTGAATCACTGGATATAGCCACAGAGAATACAAAACTAGTGTGACCACTCATGGTCTTACAGGTACCTGTCTTGACGTCCCATAGTCTCACCGTTTTATCTGCACTTCCCGATACGATGAACTCTGAATCACTGGATATAGTCACAGATAATACATAATGTGTGTGACCACTCATGGTCTTACAGGTACCTGTCTTGACGTCCCATAGTCTCACCGTATTATCTCTACTTCCCGATACGATGAACTCTGAATCACTGGATATAGTCACAGATAATACATAATGTGTGTGACCACTCATGGTCTTACAGGTACCTGTCTTGACGTCCCATAGTCTCACCGTCTTATCTCCACTTCCCGATACGATGAACTCTGAATCACTGGATATAGCCACAGATGATACAAAACTAGTGTGACCACTCATGGTCTTACAGGTACCTGTCTTGACGTTCCATAGTCTCACCGTATTATCATAACTTCCCGATACGATGAACTCTGAATCACTGGATATAGCCACAGATGATACAAAACTAGTGTGACCACTCATGGTCTTACAGGTACCTGTCTTGACGTTCCATAGTCTCACCGTATTATCATAACTTCCCGATACGATGAACTCTGAATCACTGGATATAGCCACAGAAGATACTCAATTTGTATGACCACCCAAGTCTTACAGGTACCTGTCTTGACGTCCCATAGTCTCACCGTTTTATCTCAACTTTCCGATACGATGAACTCTGAATCACTGGATATAGTCACAGATAATACATAATGTGTGTGACCACTCATGGTCTTACAGGTACCTGTCTTGACGTCCCATTGTCTCACCGTATTATCTCCACTTCCCGATACGATGAACTCTGAATCACTGGATATAGTCACAGATAATACATAATGTGTGTGACCACTCATTGTCTTACAGGTACCTTTCTTGACGTCCCATAGTATCACCGTCTTATCTCTACTTCCCGATACGATGAACTCTGAATCACTGGATATAGTCACAGATAATACAGAACTAGTGTGACCACTCATGGTCTTACAGGTACCTGTCTTGACGTCCCATTGTCTCACCGTATTATCATAACTTCCCGATACGATGAACTCTGAATCACTGGATATAGCCACAGAGAATACAGAACTAGTGCGACCACTCATGGTCTTACAGGTACCTGTCTTGACGTCCCATAGTCTCACCGTATTATGTCTACTTCCCGATACGATGAACTCTGAATCACTGGATATAGCCACAGAGAATACAGAACTAGTGTGACCACTCATGGTCTTACAGGTACCTGTCTTGACGTCCCATAGTCTCACCGTCTTATCTGCACTTCCCGATACGATGAACTCTGAATCACTGGATATAGCCACAGATGATACTCAATTTGTATGACCACCCAAGTCTTACAGGTACCTGTCTTGACGTCCCATAGTCTCACCGTCTTATCTGCACTTCCCGATACGATGAACTCTGAATCACTGGATATAGCCACAGAGAATACAGAACTAGTGTGACCACTCATGGTCTTACAGGTACCTGTCTTGACGTCCCATAGTCTCACCGTCTTATCTGCACTTCCCGATACGATGAACTCTGAATCACTGGATATAGCCACAGATGATACTCAATTTGTATGACCACCCAAGTCTTACAGGTACCTGTCTTGACGTCCCATAGTCTCACCGTTTTATCTGCACTTCCCGATACGATGAACTCTGAATCACTGGATATAGCCACAGAGAATACAAAACTAGTGTGACCACTCATGGTCTTACAGGTACCTGTCTTGACGTCCCATAGTCTCACCGTCTTATCTGCACTTCCCGATACGATGAACTCTGAATCACTGGATATAGTCACAGAGAATACAGAACTAGTGTGACCACTCATGGTCTTACAGGTACCTGTCTTGACGTCCCATAGTCTCACCGTCTTATCATAACTTCCCGATACGATGAACTCTGAATCACTGGATATAGCCACAGATGATACAAAACTAGTGTGACCACTCATGGTCTTACAGGTACCTTTCTTGACGTCCCATAGTCTCACCGTTTTATCTGCACTTCCCGATACGATGAACTCTGAATCACTGGATATAGCCACAGATGATACTCAATTTGTATGACCACTCATGGTCTTACAGGTACCTGTCTTGACGTTCCATAGTCTCACCGTATTATCATAACTTCCCGATACGATGAACTCTGAATCACTGGATATAGCCACAGAGAATACAGAACTAGTGTGACCACTCATGGTCTTACAGGTACCTGTCTTGACGTTCCATAGTCTCACCGTCTAATCTACACTTCCCGATACGATGAACACTGAATCACTGGATATAGCCACAGCTGATACATAATGTGTGTGACCACTCATGGTCTTACAGGTACCTGTCTTGACGTCCCATAGTCTCACCGTCTAATCTCAACTTCCCGATACGATGAACTCTGAATTACTGGATATAGCCACAGCTGATACATAATGTGTGTGACCACTCATGGTCTTACAGGTACCTGTCTTGACGTCCCATAGTCTCACCGTTTTATCTGCACTTCCCGATACGATGAACTCTGAATCACTGGATATAGTCACAGATAATACATAATGTGTGTGACCACTCATGGTCTTACAGGTACCTGTCTTGACGTCCCATAGTCTCACCGTATTATCTCTACTTCCCGATACGATGAACTCTGAATCACTGGATATAGTCACAGATAATACATAATGTGTGTGACCACTCATGGTCTTACAGGTACCTGTCTTGACGTTCCATAGTCTCACCGTCTAATCTACACTTCCCGATACGATGAACACTGAATCACTGGATATAGCCACAGCTGATACATAATGTGTGTGACCACTCATGGTCTTACAGGTACCTGTCTTGACGTTCCATAGTCTCACCGTCTTATCTGCACTTCCCGATACGATGAACTCTGAATCACTGGATATAGCCACAGAGAATACAGAACTAGTGTGACCACTCATGGTCTTACAGGTACCTGTCTTGACGTTCCATAGTCTCACCGTCTAATCTACACTTCCCGATACGATGAACACTGAATCACTGGATATAGCCACAGCTGATACATAATGTGTGTGACCACTCATGGTCTTACAGGTACCTGTCTTGACGTCCCATAGTCTCACCGTCTAATCTCAACTTCCCGATACGATGAACTCTGAATTACTGGATATAGCCACAGCTGATACATAATGTGTGTGACCACTCATGGTCTTACAGGTACCTGTCTTGACGTCCCATAGTCTCACCGTTTTATCTGCACTTCCCGATACGATGAACTCTGAATCACTGGATATAGTCACAGATAATACATAATGTGTGTGACCACTCATGGTCTTACAGGTACCTGTCTTGACGTCCCATAGTCTCACCGTCTTATCTGCACTTCCCGATACGATGAACTCTGAATCACTGGATATAGCCACAGAGAATACAAAACTAGTGTGACCACTCATGGTCTTACAGGTACCTGTCTTGACGTCCCATAGTCTCACCGTTTTATCTGCACTTCCCGATACGATGAACTCTGAATCACTGGATATAGTCACAGATAATACATAATGTGTGTGACCACTCATGGTCTTACAGGTACCTGTCTTGACGTCCCATAGTCTCACCGTATTATCTCTACTTCCCGATACGATGAACTCTGAATCACTGGATATAGCCACAGATGATACTCAATTTGTATGACCACCCAAGTCTTACAGGTACCTGTCTTGACGTCCCATAGTCTCACCGTCTTATCTCAACTTCCCGATACGATGAACTCTGAATCACTGGATATAGCCACAGAGAATACAAAACTAGTGTGACCACTCATGGTCTTACAGGTACCTGTCTTGACGTTCCATAGTCTCACCGTATTATCATAACTTCCCGATACGATGAACTCTGAATCACTGGATATAGCCACAGATGATACAAAACTAGTGTGACCACTCATGGTCTTACAGGTACCTGTCTTGACGTTCCATAGTCTCACCGTATTATCATAACTTCCCGATACGATGAACTCTGAATCACTGGATATAGTCACAGATAATACATAATGTGTGTGACCACTCATGGTCTTACAGGTACCTGTCTTGACGTCCCATAGTCTCACCGTCTTATCTCAACTTTCCGATACGATGAACTCTGAATCACTGTATATAGTCGCAGATAATACATAATGTGTGTGACCACTCATGGTCTTACAGGTACCTGTCTTGACGTCCCATAGTCTCACCGTCTTATCATAACTTCCCGATACGATGAACTCTGAATCACTGGATATAGCCACAGATCTTACATAACTAGTGTGACCACTCATGGTCTTACAGGTACCTGTCTTGACGTCCCATAGTCTCACCGTGTAATCTCTACTTCCCGATACGATGAACTCTGAATCACTGGATATAGCCACAGAGAATACAAAACTAGTGTGACCACTCATGGTCTTACAGGTACCTGTCTTGACGTTCCATAGTCTCACCGTATTATCATAACTTCCCGATACGATGAACTCTGAATCACTGGATATAGCCACAGATGATACAAAACTAGTGTGACCACTCATGGTCTTACAGGTACCTGTCTTGACGTCCCATTGTCTCACCGTATTATCTCTACTTCCCGATACGATGAACTCTGAATCACTGGATATAGTCACAGATAATACAGAATTAGTGTGACCACTCATGGTCTTACAGGTACCTGTCTTGACGTCCCATAGTCTCACCGTCTTATCTGCACTTCCCGATACGATGAACTCTGAATCACTGGATATAGCCACAGAGAATACAGAACTAGTGTGACCACTCATGGTCTTACAGGTACCTGTCTTGACGTTCCATAGTCTCACCGTCTTATCATAACTTCCCGATACGATGAACTCTGAATCACTGGATATAGCCACAGAGAATACAGAACTAGTGTGACCACCCAAGTCTTACAGGTACCTGTCTTGACGTCCCATAGTCTCACCGTTTTATCTGCACTTCCCGATACGATGAACTCTGAATCACTGGATATAGTCACAGATAATACATAATGTGTGTGACCACTCATGGTCTTACAGGTACCTGTCTTGACGTCCCATAGTCTCACCGTCTTATCTGCACTTCCCGATACGATGAACTCTGAATCACTGGATATAGCCACAGAGAATACAGAACTAGTGTGACCACTCATGGTCTTACAGGTACCTGTCTTGACGTCCCATAGTCTCACCGTCTTATCTGCACTTCCCGATACGATGAACTCTGAATCACTGGATATAGCCACAGATAATACAGAATTAGTGTGACCACTCATGGTCTTACAGGTACCTGTCTTGACGTCCCATAGTCTCACCGTCTTATCATGACTTCCCGATACGATGAACTCTGAATCACTGGATATAGCCACAGATAATACAGAACTAGTGTGACCACTCATGGTCTTACAGGTACCTGTCTTGACGTCCCATAGTCTCACCGTCTTATCTGCACTTCCCGATACGATGAACTCTGAATCACTGGATATAGTCACAGATATTACATAATGTGTGTGACCACTCATGGTCTTACAGGTACCTTTCTTGACGTCCCATAGTCTCACCGTATTATCATAACTTCCCGATACGATGAACTCTGAATCACTGGATATAGTCACAGATATTACATAATGTGTGTGACCGCTCATGGTCTTACAGGTACCTGTCTTGACGTCCCATAGTCTCACCGTATTATCTCTACTTCCCGATACGATGAACTCTGAATCACTGGATATAGCCACAGATGATACAGAACTAGTGCGACCACTCATGGTCTTACAGGTACCTGTCTTGACGTCCCATAGTCTCACCGTCTTATCTGCACTTCCCGATACGATGAACTCTGAATCACTGGATATAGCCACAGAGAATACAGAACTAGTGTGACCACTCATGGTCTTACAGGTACCTGTCTTGACGTCCCATAGTCTCACCGTCTTATCTGCACTTCCCGATACGATGAACTCTGAATCACTGGATATAGCCACAGATAATACAGAATTAGTGTGACCACTCATGGTCTTACAGGTACCTGTCTTGACGTCCCATAGTCTCACCGTCTTATCATGACTTCCCGATACGATGAACTCTGAATCACTGGATATAGCCACAGATAATACAGAATTAGTGTGACCACTCATTGTCTTACAGGTACCTGTCTTGACGTCCCATAGTCTCACCGTCTTATCTCTACTTACCGATACGATGAACTCTGAATCACTGGATATAGTCACAGATAATACATAATGTGTGTGACCACTCATGGTCTTACAGGTACCTGTCTTGACGTCCCATTGTCTCACCGTATTATCATAACTTCCCGATACGATGAACTCTGAATCACTGGATATAGCCACAGATGATACAAAACTAGTGTGACCACTCATGGTCTTACAGGTACCTGTCTTGACGTTCCATAGTCTCACCGTATTATCATAACTTCCCGATACGATGAACTCTGAATCACTGGATATAGTCACATATATTACATAATGTGTGTGACCACTCATGGTCTTACAGGTACCTGTCTTGACGTCCCATTGTCTCACCGTATTATCATAACTTCCCGATACGATGAACTCTGAATCACTGGATATAGCCACAGATGATACAAAACTAGTGTGACCACTCATGGTCTTACAGGTACCTGTCTTGACGTCCCATAGTCTCACCGTCTTATCTCAACTTCCCGATACGATGAACTCTGAATCACTGGATATAGTCACATATATTACATAATGTGTGTGACCACTCATGGTCTTACAGGTACCTGTCTTGACGTCCCATTGTCTCACCGTATTATCTCTACTTCCCGATACGATGAACTCTGAATCACTGGATATAGCCACAGAAGATACTCAATTTGTATGACCACCCAAGTCTTACAGGTACCTGTCTTGACGTCCCATAGTCTCACCGTCTTATCTCAACTTTCCGATACGATGAACTCTGAATCACTGGATATAGTCGCAGATAATACATAATGTGTGTGACCACTCATGGTCTTACAGGTACCTGTCTTGACGTCCCATAGTCTCACCGTCTTATCATAACTTCCCGATACGATGAACTCTGAATCACTGGATATAGCCACAGATCTTACATAACTAGTGTGACCACTCATGGTCTTACAGGTACCTGTCTTGACGTCCCATAGTCTCACCGTGTAATCTCTACTTCCCGATACGATGAACTCTGAATCACTGGATATAGTCACAGATAATACAGAATTAGTGTGACCACTCATGGTCTTACAGGTACCTGTCTTGACGTCCCATAGTCTCACCGTCTTATCTGCACTTCCCGATACGATGAACTCTGAATCACTGGATATAGCCACAGAGAATACAGAACTAGTGTGACCACTCATGGTCTTACAGGTACCTGTCTTGACGTTCCATAGTCTCACCGTCTTATCATAACTTCCCGATACGATGAACTCTGAATCACTGGATATAGCCACAGAGAATACAGAACTAGTGTGACCACCCAAGTCTTACAGGTACCTGTCTTGACGTCCCATAGTCTCACCGTTTTATCTGCACTTCCCGATACGATGAACTCTGAATCACTGGATATAGTCACAGATAATACATAATGTGTGTGACCACTCATGGTCTTACAGGTACCTGTCTTGACGTCCCATAGTCTCACCGTCTTATCTGCACTTCCCGATACGATGAACTCTGAATCACTGGATATAGCCACAGAGAATACAGAACTAGTGTGACCACTCATGGTCTTACAGGTACCTGTCTTGACGTCCCATAGTCTCACCGTCTTATCTGCACTTCCCGATACGATGAACTCTGAATCACTGGATATAGCCACAGATAATACAGAATTAGTGTGACCACTCATGGTCTTACAGGTACCTGTCTTGACGTCCCATAGTCTCACCGTCTTATCATGACTTCCCGATACGATGAACTCTGAATCACTGGATATAGCCACAGATAATACAGAATTAGTGTGACCACTCATTGTCTTACAGGTACCTGTCTTGACGTCCCATAGTCTCACCGTCTTATCTCTACTTACCGATACGATGAACTCTGAATCACTGGATATAGTCACAGATAATACATAATGTGTGTGACCACTCATGGTCTTACAGGTACCTGTCTTGACGTCCCATAGTCTCACCGTATTATCATAACTTCCCGATACGATGAACTCTGAATCACTGGATATAGTCACAGATAATACATAATGTGTGTGACCACTCATGGTCTTACAGGTACCTGTCTTGACGTCCCATAGTCTCACCGTATTATCTCTACTTCCCGATACGATGAACTCTGAATCACTGGATATAGTCACAGATAATACATAATGTGTGTGACCACTCATGGTCTTACAGGTACCTGTCTTGACGTCCCATTGTCTCACCGTATTATCATAACTTCCCGATACGATGAACTCTGAATCACTGGATATAGCCACAGATGATACAAAACTAGTGTGACCACTCATGGTCTTACAGGTACCTGTCTTGACGTTCCATAGTCTCACCGTATTATCATAACTTCCCGATACGATGAACTCTGAATCACTGGATATAGTCACATATATTACATAATGTGTGTGACCACTCATGGTCTTACAGGTACCTGTCTTGACGTCCCATTGTCTCACCGTATTATCATAACTTCCCGATACGATGAACTCTGAATCACTGGATATAGCCACAGATGATACAAAACTAGTGTGACCACTCATGGTCTTACAGGTACCTGTCTTGACGTCCCATAGTCTCACCGTCTTATCTCAACTTCCCGATACGATGAACTCTGAATCACTGGATATAGTCACATATATTACATAATGTGTGTGACCACTCATGGTCTTACAGGTACCTGTCTTGACGTCCCATTGTCTCACCGTATTATCTCTACTTCCCGATACGATGAACTCTGAATCACTGGATATAGTCACAGATAATACATAATGTGTGTGACCACTCATGGTCTTACAGGTACCTGTCTTGACGTCCCATAGTCTCACCGTGTAATCTCTACTTCCCGATACGATGAACTCTGAATCACTGGATATAGCCACAGAGAATACAGAACTAGTGTGACCACTCATGGTCTTACAGGTACCTGTCTTGACGTCCCATAGTCTCACCGTTTTATCTCAACTTCCCGATACGATGAACTCTGAATCACTGGATATAGCCACAGATAATACAAAACTAGTGTGACCACTCATGGTCTTACAGGTACCTGTCTTGACGTCCCATAGTCTCACCGTATTATCATAACTTCCCGATACGATGAACTCTGAATCACTGGATATAGTCACATATATTACATAATGTGTGTGACCACTCATGGTCTTACAGGTACCTTTCTTGACGTCCCATAGTATCACCGTCTTATCTCTACTTCCCGATACGATGAACTCTGAATCACTGGATATAGCCACAGATAATAAAGAATTAGTGTGACCACTCATGGTCTTACAGGTACCTGTCTTGACGTCCCATAGTCTCACCGTATTATCATAACTTCCCGATACGATGAACTCTGAATCACTGGATATAGCCACAGATAATACAGAACTAGTGTGACCACTCATGGTCTTACAGGTACCTGTCTTGACGTCCCATAGTCTCACCGTCTTATCTGCACTTCCCGATACGATGAACTCTGAATCACTGGATATAGCCACAGATGATACATAATCTTTGTGACCACTCATGGTCTTACAGCTACCTTTCTTGACGTCCCATAGTCTCACCGTCTTATCTCTACTTCCCGATACGATGAACTCTGAATCACTGGATATAGCCACAGAGAATACATAATGTGTGTGACCACTCATGGTCTTACAGGTACCTGTCTTGACGTTCCATAGTATCACCGTCTTATCTCTACTTCCCGATACGATGAACTCTGAATCACTGGATATAGCCACAGAGAATACAAAACTAGTGTGACCACTCATGGTCTTACAGGTACCTGTCTTGACGTCCCATAGTCTCACCGTCTTATCTGCACTTCCCGATACGATGAACTCTGAATCACTGGATATAGTCACAGAGAATACAGAACTAGTGTGACCACTCATGGTCTTACAGGTACCTGTCTTGACGTTCCATAGTCTCACCGTATTATCTGCACTTCCCGATACGATGAACTCTGAATCACTGGATATAGCCACAGAGAATACAGAACTAGTGTGACCACTCATGGTCTTACAGTTACCTGTCTTGACGTCCCATAGTCTCACCGTGTAATCGCTACTTCCCGATACGATGAACTCTGAATCACTGGATATAGTCACAGATAATACATAATGTGTGTGACCACTCATGGTCTTACAGGTACCTGTCTTGACGTCCCATAGTCTCACCGTATTATCATAACTTCCCGATACGATGAACTCTGAATCACTGGATATAGTCACAGATCTTACATAACTAGTGTGACCACTCATGGTCTTACAGGTACCTGTCTTGACGTCCCATAGTCTCACCGTCTTATCTGCACTTCCCGATACGATGAACTCTGAATCACTGGATATAGCCACAGATAATACATAATGTGTGTGACCACTCATGGTCTTACAGGTACCTGTCTTGACGTCCCATAGTATCACCGTCTTATCTCTACTTCCCGATACGATGAACTCTGAATCACTGGATATAGCCACAGATAATACATAATGTGTGTGACCACTCATGGTCTTACAGGTACCTGTCTTGACGTCCCATAGTCTCACCGTCTTATCTGCACTTCCCGATACGATGAACTCTGAATCACTGGATATAGCCACAGAGAATACAAAACTAGTGTGACCACTCATGGTCTTACAGGTACCTGTCTTGACGTCCCAGAGTCTCACCGTATTATCATAACTTCCCGATACGATGAACTCTGAATCACTGGATATAGCCACAGATAATACAGAACTAGTGTGACCACTCATGGTCTTACAGGTACCTGTCTTGACGTCCCATAGTCTCACCGTATTATCATAACTTCCCGATACGATGAACTCTGAATCACTGGATATAGTCACATATATTACATAATGTGTGTGACCACTCATGGTCTTACAGGTACCTTTCTTGACGTCCCATAGTATCACCGTCTTATCTCTACTTCCCGATACGATGAACTCTGAATCACTGGATATAGCCACAGAGAATACATAATGTGTGTGACCACTCATGGTCTTACAGGTACCTGTCTTGACGTCCCATAGTATCACCGTCTTATCTCTACTTCCCGATACGATGAACTCTGAATCACTGGATATAGCCACAGAGAATACAGAACTAGTGCGACCACTCATGGTCTTACAGGTACCTGTCTTGACGTCCCATAGTATCACCGTCTTATCTCTACTTCCCGATACGATGAACTCTGAATCACTGGATATAGCCACAGATAATACAGAACTAGTGTGACCACTCATGGTCTTACAGGTACCTGTCTTGACGTCCCATAGTATCACCGTCTTATCTCTACTTCCCGATACGATGAACTCTGAATCACTGGATATAGCCACAGAGAATACAGAACTAGTGCGACCACTCATGGTCTTACAGGTACCTGTCTTGACGTCCCATAGTCTCACCGTCTTATCATCACTTCCCGATACGATGAACTCTGAATCACTGGATATAGCCACAGATAATACAAAACTAGTGTGACCACTCATGGTCTTACAGGTACCTGTCTTGACGTCCCATAGTCTCACCGTTTTATCTGCACTTCCCGATACGATGAACTCTGAATCACTGGATATAGCCACATATATTACATAATGTGTGTGACCACTCATGGTCTTACAGTTACCTGTCTTGACGTCCCATAGTCTCACCGTGTAATCTCTACTTCCCGATACGATGAACTCTGAATCACTGGATATAGCCACAGATGATACTCAATTTGTATGACCACCCAAGTCTTACAGGTACCTGTCTTGACGTCCCATAGTCTCACCGTCTTATCTGCACTTCCCGATACGATGAACTCTGAATCACTGGATATAGCCACATATATTACATAATGTGTGTGACCACTCATGGTCTTACAGGTACCTGTCTTGACGTCCCATAGTATCACCGTCTTATCTCTACTTCCCGATACGATGAACTCTGAATCACTGGATATAGCCACAGATAATACAAAACTAGTGTGACCACTCATGGTCTTACAGCTACCTGTCTTGACGTCCCATAGTCTCACCGTATTATCTCTACTTCCCGATACGATGAACTCTGAATCACTGGATATAGCCACAGATAATACAGAATTAGTGTGACCACTCATTGTCTTACAGGTACCTGTCTTGACGTCCCATAGTCTCACCGTCTTATCTCTACTTACCGATACGATGAACTCTGAATCACTGGATATAGCCACAGATATTACATAATGTGTGTGACCACTCATGGTCTTACAGGTACCTTTCTTGACGTCCCATAGTCTCACCGTCTTATCATAACTTCCCGATACGATGAACTCTGAATCACTGGATATAGCCACAGATAATACATAATAGGTGTGACCACTCATGGTCTTACAGGTACCTTTCTTGACGTCCCATAGTCTCACCGTCTTATCATAACTTCCCGATACGATGAACTCTGAATCACTGGATATAGCCACAGATAATACAGAATTAGTGTGACCACTCATGGTCTTACAGCTACCTGTCTTGACGTCCCATAGTCTCACCGTCTTATCTGCACTTCCCGATACGATGAACTCTGAATCACTGGATATAGCCACAGATAATACATAACTAGTGTGACCACTCATGGTCTTACAGGTACCTGTCTTGACGTCCCATAGTCTCACCGTCTTATCTGCACTTCCCGATACGATGAACTCTGAATCACTGGATATAGCCACAGATAATACAGAATTAGTGTGACCACTCATGGTCTTACAGGTACCTGTCTTGACGTTCCATAGTCTCACCGTCTTATCATAACTTCCCGATACGATGAACTCTGAATCACTGGATATAGCCACAGAGAATACAGAACTAGTGTGACCACTCATGGTCTTACAGGTACCTGTCTTGACGTCCCATAGTCTCACCGTATTATCATAACTTCCCGATACGATGAACTCTGAATCACTGGATATAGCCACAGATCTTACATAACTAGTGTGACCACTCATGGTCTTACAGGTACCTGTCTTGACGTCCCATAGTCTCACCGTGTAATCTCTACTTCCCGATACGATGAACTCTGAATCACTGGATATAGTCACAGAGAATACAGAACTAGTGTGACCACTCATGGTCTTACAGGTACCTGTCTTGACGTCCCATAGTCTCACCGTGTAATCTCTACTTCCCGATACGATGAACTCTGAATCACTGGATATAGTCACAGAGAATACAGAACTAGTGTGACCACTCATGGTCTTACAGGTACCTTTCTTGACGTCCCATAGTCTCACCGTCTTATCATCACTTCCCGATACGATGAACTCTGAATCACTGGATATAGCCACAGATAATACAGAACTAGTGTGACCACTCATGGTCTTACAGGTACCTGTCTTGACGTCCCATAGTCTCACCGTATTATCATAACTTCCCGATACGATGAACTCTGAATCACTGGATATAGTCACAGAGAATACATAATGTGTGTGACCACTCATGGTCTTACAGCTACCTGTCTTGACGTCCCATAGTCTCACCGTCTTATCTCTACTTCCCGATACGATGAACTCTGAATCACTGGATATAGCCACAGAGAATACATAATGTGTGTGACCACTCATGGTCTTACAGGTACCTGTCTTGACGTCCCATAGTATCACCGTCTTATCTCTACTTCCCGATACGATGAACTCTGAATCACTGGATATAGCCACAGAGAATACAGAACTAGTGCGACCACTCATGGTCTTACAGGTACCTGTCTTGACGTCCCATAGTCTCACCGTCTTATCTGCACTTCCCGATACGATGAACTCTGAATCACTGGATATAGTCACAGAGAATACAGAACTAGTGTGACCACTCATGGTCTTACAGGTACCTGTCTTGACGTCCCATAGTCTCACCGTCTTATCATCACTTCCCGATACGATGAACTCTGAATCACTGGATATAGCCACAGATAATACAGAATTAGTGTGACCACTCATGGTCTTACAGGTACCTGTCTTGACGTCCCATAGTCTCACCGTATTATCTCTACTTCCCGATACGATGAACTCTGAATCACTGGATATAGCCACAGATAATACAGAACTAGTGTGACCACTCATGGTCTTACAGGTACCTGTCTTGACGTCCCATAGTCTCACCGTCTTATCATCACTTCCCGATACGATGAACTCTGAATCACTGGATATAGCCACAGATAATACAGAACTAGTGTGACCACTCATGGTCTTACAGGTACCTGTCTTGACGTCCCAGAGTCTCACCGTATTATCTCTACTTCCCGATACGATGAACTCTGAATCACTGGATATAGCCACAGATAATACAGAACTAGTGTGACCACTCATGGTCTTACAGGTACCTTTCTTGACGTCCCATAGTCTCACCGTATTATCATAACTTCCCGATACGATGAACTCTGAATCACTGGATATAGCCACAGATAATACAGAATTAGTGTGACCACTCATGGTCTTACAGGTACCTGTCTTGACGTCCCAGAGTCTCACCGTATTATCATAACTTCCCGATACGATGAACTCTGAATCACTGGATATAGCCACAGATAATACAGAACTAGTGTGACCACTCATGGTCTTACAGGTACCTGTCTTGACGTCCCATAGTCTCACCGTATTATCATAACTTCCCGATACGATGAACTCTGAATCACTGGATATAGTCACAGATAATACATAATGTGTGTGACCACTCATGGTCTTACAGGTACCTGTCTTGACGTCCCATAGTCTCACCGTTTTATCATAACTTCCCGATACGATGAACTCTGAATCACTGGATATAGTCACATATATTACATAATGTGTGTGACCACTCATGGTCTTACAGGTACCTTTCTTGACGTCCCATAGTATCACCGTCTTATCTCTACTTCCCGATACGATGAACTCTGAATCACTGGATATAGCCACAGAGAATACATAATGTGTGTGACCACTCATGGTCTTACAGGTACCTGTCTTGACGTCCCATAGTATCACCGTCTTATCTCTACTTCCCGATACGATGAACTCTGAATCACTGGATATAGCCACAGAGAATACAGAACTAGTGCGACCACTCATGGTCTTACAGGTACCTGTCTTGACGTCCCATAGTCTCACCGTCTTATCTGCACTTCCCGATACGATGAACTCTGAATCACTGGATATAGTCACAGAGAATACAGAACTAGTGTGACCACTCATGGTCTTACAGGTACCTGTCTTGACGTCCCATAGTCTCACCGTCTTATCATCACTTCCCGATACGATGAACTCTGAATCACTGGATATAGCCACAGATAATACAGAATTAGTGTGACCACTCATGGTCTTACAGGTACCTTTCTTGACGTCCCATAGTCTCACCGTATTATCTCTACTTCCCGATACGATGAACTCTGAATCACTGGATATAGTCACAGATAATACATAATGTGTGTGACCACTCATGGTCTTACAGGTACCTGTCTTGACGTCCCATAGTCTCACCGTCTTATCTGCACTTCCCGATACGATGAACTCTGAATCACTGGATATAGCCACAGAGAATACAGAACTAGTGTGACCACTCATGGTCTTACAGGTACCTGTCTTGACGTCCCATAGTCTCACCGTTTTATCTGCACTTCCCGATACGATGAACTCTGAATCACTGGATATAGCCACAGATGATACTCAATTTGTATGACCACCCAAGTCTTACAGGTACCTGTCTTGACGTCCCATAGTCTCACCGTCTTATCTGCACTTCCCGATACGATGAACTCTGAATCACTGGATATAGCCACATATATTACATAATGTGTGTGACCACTCATGGTCTTACAGGTACCTGTCTTGACGTCCCATAGTATCACCGTCTTATCTCTACTTCCCGATACGATGAACTCTGAATCACTGGATATAGCCACAGAGAATACATAATGTGTGTGACCACTCATGGTCTTACAGCTACCTGTCTTGACGTCCCATAGTCTCACCGTCTTATCTCTACTTCCCGATACGATGAACTCTGAATCACTGGAAATAGCCACAGATAATACAGAACTAGTGTGACCACTCATGGTCTTACAGGTACCTGTCTTGACGTCCCATAGTCTCACCGTCTTATCATCACTTCCCGATACGATGAACTCTGAATCACTGGATATAGCCACAGATAATACAGAACTAGTGTGACCACTCATGGTCTTACAGGTACCTGTCTTGACGTCCCATAGTCTCACCGTATTATCATAACTTCCCGATACGATGAACTCTGAATCACTGGATATAGTCACATATATTACATAATGTGTGTGACCACTCATGGTCTTACAGGTACCTTTCTTGACGTCCCATAGTCTCACCGTCTTATCTGCACTTCCCGATACGATGAACTCTGAATCACTGGATATAGTCACAGAGAATACAGAACTAGTGTGACCACTCATGGTCTTACAGGTACCTGTCTTGACGTCCCATAGTCTCACCGTCTTATCATCACTTCCCGATACGATGAACTCTGAATCACTGGATATAGCCACAGATAATACAGAATTAGTGTGACCACTCATGGTCTTACAGGTACCTTTCTTGACGTCCCATAGTCTCACCGTATTATCTCTACTTCCCGATACGATGAACTCTGAATCACTGGATATAGTCACAGATAATACATAATGTGTGTGACCACTCATGGTCTTACAGGTACCTGTCTTGACGTCCCATAGTCTCACCGTTTTATCTCAACTTCCCGATACGATGAACTCTGAATCACTGGATATAGTCACAGATAATACATAATGTGTGTGACCACTCATGGTCTTACAGGTACCTTTCTTGACGTCCCATAGTCTCACCGTCTTATCATAACTTCCCGATACGATGAACTCTGAATCACTGGATATAGTCACAGATAATACATAATGTGTGTGACCACTCATGGTCTTACAGGTACCTTTCTTGACGTCCCATAGTCTCACCGTCTTATCATAACTTCCCGATACGATGAACTCTGAATCACTGGATATAGCCACAGATGATACTCAATTTGTATGACCACCCAAGTCTTACAGGTACCTGTCTTGACGTCCCATAGTCTCACCGTCTTATCTGCACTTCCCGATACGATGAACTCTGAATCACTGGATATAGCCACAGAGAATACAGAACTAGTGTGACCACTCATGGTCTTACAGGTACCTGTCTTGACGTCCCATAGTCTCACCGTCTTATCTGCACTTCCCGATACGATGAACTCTGAATCACTGGATATAGTCACAGAGAATACAGAACTAGTGTGACCACTCATGGTCTTACAGGTACCTGTCTTGACGTCCCATAGTCTCACCGTATTATCTCTACTTCCCGATACGATGAACTCTGAATCACTGGATATAGTCACAGAGAATACAGAACTAGTGTGACCACTCATGGTCTTACAGGTACCTGTCTTGACGTCCCATAGTCTCACCGTCTTATCTGCACTTCCCGATACGATGAACTCTGAATCACTGGATATAGCCACAGAGAATACAGAACTAGTATGAACACCCAAGTCTTACAGGTACCTGTCTTGACGTCCCATAGTCTCACCGTATTATCATCACTTCCCGATACGATGAACTCTGAATCAATGGATATAGCCACAGATAATACATAATCTGTGCGACCACTCATGGTCTTACAGGTACCTGTCTTGACGTCCCATAGTCTCACCGTTTTATCTCAACTTCCCGATACGATGAACTCTGAATCACTGGATATAGTCACAGATAATACATAATGTGTGTGACCACTCATGGTCTTACAGGTACCTGTCTTGACGTCCCATAGTCTCACCGTATTATCATAACTTCCCGATACGATGAACTCTGAATCACTGGATATAGTCACATATATTACATAATGTGTGTGACCACTCATGGTCTTACAGCTACCTGTCTTGACGTCCCATAGTCTCACCGTCTTATCTCTACTTCCCGATACGATGAACTCTGAATCACTGGAAATAGCCACAGATAATACAGAACTAGTGTGACCACTCATGGTCTTACAGGTACCTGTCTTGACGTCCCATAGTCTCACCGTCTTATCATCACTTCCCGATACGATGAACTCTGAATCACTGGATATAGCCACAGATAATACAGAACTAGTGTGACCACTCATGGTCTTACAGGTACCTGTCTTGACGTCCCATAGTCTCACCGTATTATCATAACTTCCCGATACGATGAACTCTGAATCACTGGATATAGTCACATATATTACATAATGTGTGTGACCACTCATGGTCTTACAGGTACCTTTCTTGACGTCCCATAGTCTCACCGTCTTATCTGCACTTCCCGATACGATGAACTCTGAATCACTGGATATAGTCACAGAGAATACAGAACTAGTGTGACCACTCATGGTCTTACAGGTACCTGTCTTGACGTCCCATAGTCTCACCGTATTATCTCTACTTCCCGATACGATGAACTCTGAATCACTAGATATAGCCACAGCATATACATAATCTTTGTGACCACTCATGGTCTTACAGCTACCTTTCTTGACGTCCCATAGTCTCACCGTCTTATCTCTACTTCCCGATACGATGAACTCTGAATCACTGGATATAGTCACAGATAATACATAATGTGTGTGACCACCCAAGTCTTACAGGTACCTGTCTTGACGTCCCATAGTCTCACCGTCTTATCATCACTTCCCGATACGATGAACTCTGAATCACTGGATATAGCCACAGATAATACTCAATTTGTATGACCACCCAAGTCTTACAGGTACCTGTCTTGACGTCCCATAGTCTCACCGTTTTATCTGCACTTCCCGATACGATGAACTCTGAATCACTGGATATAGCCACAGATGATACTCAATTTGTATGACCACTCATGGTCTTACAGGTACCTGTCTTGACGTCCCATAGTATCACCGTCTTATCTCTACTTCCCGATACGATGAACTCTGAATCACTGGATATAGCCACAGAGAATACATAATGTGTGTGACCACTCATGGTCTTACAGGTACCTGTCTTGACGTTCCATAGTCTCACCGTATTATCATAACTTCCCGATACGATGAACTCTGAATCACTGGATATAGCCACAGATGATACTCAATTTGTATGACAACTCATGGTCTTACAGGTACCTTTCTTGACGTCCCATAGTATCACCGTCTTATCTCTACTTCCCGATACGATGAACTCTGAATCACTGGATATAGCCACAAAGAATACAGAACTAGTGCGACCACTCATGGTCTTACAGGTACCTTTCTTGACGTCCCATAGTATCACCGTCTTATCTCTACTTCCCGATACG
The DNA here is from genome assembly GCA_946699065.1 of Loxodes magnus. Lineage (NCBI taxonomy): Eukaryota > Ciliophora > Karyorelictea > Loxodida > Loxodidae > Loxodes > Loxodes magnus. Next base: position 148,366 of record CAMPDV010000171.1, read on the forward strand.
ATGAACTCTGAATCACTGGATATAGCCACAGCATATACATAATCTTTGTGACCACTCATGGTCTTACAGGTACCTGTCTTGACGTCCCATAGTCTCACCGTCTTATCTGCACTTCCCGATACGATGAACTCTGAATCACTGGATATAGCCACAGAGAATACAAAACTAGTGTGACCACTCATGGTCTTACAGGTACCTGTCTTGACGTCCCAGAGTCTCACCGTATTATCATAACTTCCCGATACGATGAACTCTGAATCACTGGATATAGCCACAGATAATACAGAACTAGTGTGACCACTCATGGTCTTACAGGTACCTGTCTTGACGTCCCATAGTCTCACCGTATTATCATAACTTCCCGATACGATGAACTCTGAATCACTGGATATAGTCACATATATTACATAATGTGTGTGACCACTCATGGTCTTACAGGTACCTTTCTTGACGTCCCATAGTATCACCGTCTTATCTCTACTTACCGATACGATGAACTCTGAATCACTGGATATAGCCACAGATGATACATAATCTGTGCGACCACTCATGGTCTTACAGCTACCTGTCTTGACGTCCCATAGTCTCACCGTATTATCTCTACTTCCCGATACGATGAACTCTGAATCACTGGATATAGCCACAGCATATACATAACTAGTGTGACCACTCATGGTCTTACAGCTACCTGTCTTGACGTCTCATAGTCTCACCGTCTTATCATGACTTCCCGATACGATGAACTCTGAATCACTGGATATAGCCACAGATAATACAGAATTAGTGTGACCACTCATGGTCTTACAGGTACCTGTCTTGACGTCCCATAGTCTCACCGTCTTATCTCTACTTCCCGATACGATGAACTCTGAATCACTGGATATAGCCACAGATGATACATAATCTGTGCGACCACTCATGGTCTTACAGGTACCTGTCTTGACGTCCCATAGTCTCACCGTCTTATCATCACTTCCCGATACGATGAACTCTGAGTCACTGGATATAGCCACAGAGAATACATAATGTGTGTGACCACTCATGGTCTTACAGGTACCTGTCTTGACGTCCCATAGTCTCACCGTCTTATCTGCACTTCCCGATACGATGAACTCTGAATCACTGGATATAGCCACAGATGATACATAATCTGTGCGACCACTCATGGTCTTACAGGTACCTGTCTTGACGTCCCATAGTCTCACCGTCTTATCATCACTTCCCGATACGATGAACTCTGAGTCACTGGATATAGCCACAGATAATACAGAATTAGTGTGACCACTCATGGTCTTACAGGTACCTGTCTTGACGTCCCATAGTCTCACCGTATTATCATAACTTCCCGATACGATGAACTCTGAATCACTGGATATAGTCACATATATTACATAATGTGTGTGACCACTCATGGTCTTACAGGTACCTTTCTTGACGTCCCATAGTATCACCGTCTTATCTCTACTTCCCGATACGATGAACTCTGAATCACTGGATATAGCCACAGAGAATACATAATGTGTGTGACCACTCATGGTCTTACAGGTACCTGTCTTGACGTCCCATAGTATCACCGTCTTATCTCTACTTCCCGATACGATGAACTCTGAATCACTGGATATAGCCACAGAGAATACAGAACTAGTGCGACCACTCATGGTCTTACAGGTACCTGTCTTGACGTCCCATAGTCTCACCGTCTTATCTCTACTTCCCGATACGATGAACTCTGAATCACTGGATATAGCCACAGATAATACAGAACTAGTGTGACCACTCATGGTCTTACAGGTACCTGTCTTGACGTCCCATAGTATCACCGTCTTATCTCTACTTCCCGATACGATGAACTCTGAATCACTGGATATAGCCACAGAGAATACAGAACTAGTGCGACCACTCATGGTCTTACAGGTACCTGTCTTGACGTCCCATAGTCTCACCGTCTTATCTGCACTTCCCGATACGATGAACTCTGAATCACTGGATATAGTCACAGAGAATACAGAACTAGTGTGACCACTCATGGTCTTACAGGTACCTGTCTTGACGTCCCATAGTCTCACCGTCTTATCATCACTTCCCGATACGATGAACTCTGAATCACTGGATATAGCCACAGATAATACAGAATTAGTGTGACCACTCATGGTCTTACAGGTACCTGTCTTGACGTCCCATAGTCTCACCGTCTTATCTCTACTTCCCGATACGATGAACTCTGAATCACTGGATATAGCCACAGATGATACATAATCTGTGCGACCACTCATGGTCTTACAGGTACCTGTCTTGACGTCCCATAGTCTCACCGTCTTATCATCACTTCCCGATACGATGAACTCTGAGTCACTGGATATAGCCACAGAGAATACATAATGTGTGTGACCACTCATGGTCTTACAGGTACCTGTCTTGACGTCCCATAGTCTCACCGTCTTATCTGCACTTCCCGATACGATGAACTCTGAATCACTGGATATAGCCACAGATGATACATAATCTGTGCGACCACTCATGGTCTTACAGGTACCTGTCTTGACGTCCCATAGTCTCACCGTCTTATCATCACTTCCCGATACGATGAACTCTGAGTCACTGGATATAGCCACAGATAATACAGAATTAGTGTGACCACTCATGGTCTTACAGGTACCTGTCTTGACGTCCCATAGTCTCACCGTATTATCATAACTTCCCGATACGATGAACTCTGAATCACTGGATATAGTCACATATATTACATAATGTGTGTGACCACTCATGGTCTTACAGGTACCTTTCTTGACGTCCCATAGTATCACCGTCTTATCTCTACTTCCCGATACGATGAACTCTGAATCACTGGATATAGCCACAGAGAATACATAATGTGTGTGACCACTCATGGTCTTACAGGTACCTGTCTTGACGTCCCATAGTATCACCGTCTTATCTCTACTTCCCGATACGATGAACTCTGAATCACTGGATATAGCCACAGAGAATACAGAACTAGTGCGACCACTCATGGTCTTACAGGTACCTGTCTTGACGTCCCATAGTCTCACCGTCTTATCTCTACTTCCCGATACGATGAACTCTGAATCACTGGATATAGCCACAGATAATACAGAACTAGTGTGACCACTCATGGTCTTACAGGTACCTGTCTTGACGTCCCATAGTATCACCGTCTTATCTCTACTTCCCGATACGATGAACTCTGAATCACTGGATATAGCCACAGAGAATACAGAACTAGTGCGACCACTCATGGTCTTACAGGTACCTGTCTTGACGTCCCATAGTCTCACCGTCTTATCTGCACTTCCCGATACGATGAACTCTGAATCACTGGATATAGTCACAGAGAATACAGAACTAGTGTGACCACTCATGGTCTTACAGGTACCTGTCTTGACGTCCCATAGTCTCACCGTCTTATCATCACTTCCCGATACGATGAACTCTGAATCACTGGATATAGCCACAGATAATACAGAATTAGTGTGACCACTCATGGTCTTACAGGTACCTTTCTTGACGTCCCATAGTCTCACCGTATTATCATAACTTCCCGATACGATGAACTCTGAATCACTGGATATAGCCACAGAAGATACTCAATTTGTATGACCACCCAAGTCTTACAGGTACCTGTCTTGACGTCCCATAGTCTCACCGTCTTATCTCCACTTCCCGATACGATGAACTCTGAATCACTGGATATAGTCACAGAGAATACAGAACTAGTGTGACCACTCATGGTCTTACAGGTACCTGTCTTGACGTCCCATAGTCTCACCGTTTTATCTGCACTTCCCGATACGATGAACTCTGAATCACTGGATATAATCACAGATAATACATAATGTGTGTGACCACTCATGGTCTTACAGGTACCTGTCTTGACGTCCCATAGTCTCACCGTCTTATCATCACTTCCCGATACGATGAACTCTGAATCACTGGATATAGCCACAGATGATACTCAATTTGTATGACCACTCATGGTCTTACAGGTACCTGTCTTGACGTCCCATAGTCTCACCGTATTATCATAACTTCCCGATACGATGAACTCTGAATCACTGGATATAGCCACAGAAGATACTCAATTTGTATGACCACCCAAGTCTTACAGGTACCTGTCTTGACGTCCCATAGTCTCACCGTCTTATCTCCACTTCCCGATACGATGAACTCTGAATCACTGGATATAGTCACAGAGAATACAGAACTAGTGTGACCACTCATGGTCTTACAGGTACCTGTCTTGACGTCCCATAGTCTCACCGTCTTATATGCACTTCCCGATACGATGAACTCTGAATCACTGGATATAGCCACAGAAGATACTCAATTTGTATGACCACCCAAGTCTTACAGGTACCTGTCTTGACGTCCCATAGTCTCACCGTCTTATCTGCACTTCCCGATACGATGAACTCTGAATCACTGGATATAGTCACAGAGAATACAGAACTAGTGTGACCACTCATGGTCTTACAGGTACCTGTCTTGACGTCCCATAGTCTCACCGTATTATCTCTACTTCCCGATACGATGAACTCTGAATCACTGGATATAGCCACAGATGATACATAATCTGTGAGACCACTCATGGTCTTACAGGTACCTGTCTTGACGTCCCATAGTCTCACCGTCTTATCTCTACTTCCCGATACGATGAACTCTGAATCACTGGATATAGCCACAGATGATACATAATCTTTGTGACCACTCATGGTCTTACAGCTACCTTTCTTGACGTCCCATAGTCTCACCGTCTTATCTGCACTTCCCGATACGATGAACTCTGAATCACTGGATATAGCCACAGATGATACATAATCTGTGAGACCACTCATGGTCTTACAGGTACCTGTCTTGACGTCCCATAGTCTCACCGTCTTATCTCAACTTCCCGATACGATGAACTCTGAATCACTGGATATAGCCACAGATAATACATAACTAGTGTGACCACTCATGGTCTTACAGGTACCTGTCTTGACGTCCCATAGTCTCACCGTATTATCATAACTTCCCGATACGATGAACTCTGAATCACTGGATATAGCCACAGATAATACAGAATTAGTGTGACCACTCATGGTCTTACAGGTACCTGTCTTGACGTCCCATAGTCTCACCGTATTATCATCACTTCCCGATACGATGAACTCTGAATCAATGGATATAGCCACAGATAATACATAATCTGTGCGACCACTCATGGTCTTACAGCTACCTGTCTTGACGTCCCATAGTCTCACCGTCTTATCTCAACTTCCTGATACGATGAACTCTGAATCACTGGATATAGCCACAGATAATACATAACTAGTGTGACCACTCATGGTCTTACAGGTACCTGTCTTGACGTCCCATAGTCTTACCGTCTTATCATGACATCCCGATACGATGAACTCTGAATCACTGGATATAGCCACAGCATATACATAATCTGTGTGACCACTCATGGTCTTACAGCTACCTTTCTTGACGTCCCATAGTCTCACCGTCTTATCATGACTTCCCGATACGATGAACTCTGAATCACTGGATATAGCCACAGAGAATACAGAACTAGTGCGACCACTCATGGTCTTACAGGTACCTGTCTTGACGTCCCATAGTCTCACCGTCTTATCTCTACTTCCCGATACGATGAACTCTGAATCACTGGATATAGCCACAGATAATACAGAACTAGTGTGACCACTCATGGTCTTACAGGTACCTGTCTTGACGTCCCATAGTATCACCGTCTTATCTCTACTTCCCGATACGATGAACTCTGAATCACTGGATATAGCCACAGAGAATACAGAACTAGTGCGACCACTCATGGTCTTACAGGTACCTGTCTTGACGTCCCATAGTCTCACCGTCTTATCTGCACTTCCCGATACGATGAACTCTGAATCACTGGATATAGTCACAGAGAATACAGAACTAGTGTGACCACTCATGGTCTTACAGGTACCTGTCTTGACGTCCCATAGTCTCACCGTCTTATCATCACTTCCCGATACGATGAACTCTGAATCACTGGATATAGCCACAGATAATACAGAATTAGTGTGACCACTCATGGTCTTACAGGTACCTTTCTTGACGTCCCATAGTCTCACCGTATTATCTCTACTTCCCGATACGATGAACTCTGAATCACTGGATATAGCCACAGATGATACATAATCTGTGCGACCACTCATGGTCTTACAGCTACCTGTCTTGACGTCCCATAGTCTCACCGTATTATCATAACTTCCCGATACGATGAACTCTGAATCACTGGATATAGCCACAGATAATACATAATCTTTGTGACCACTCATGGTCTTACAGCTACCTTTCTTGACGTCCCATAGTCTCACCGTATTATCATAACTTCCCGATACGATGAACTCTGAATCACTGGATATAGCCACAGATAATACAGAATTAGTGTGACCACTCATGGTCTTACAGGTACCTGTCTTGACGTCCCATAGTCTCACCGTATTATCATCACTTCCCGATACGATGAACTCTGAATCAATGGATATAGCCACAGATAATACATAATCTGTGCGACCACTCATGGTCTTACAGCTACCTGTCTTGACGTCCCATAGTCTCACCGTCTTATCTCAACTTCCTGATACGATGAACTCTGAATCACTGGATATAGCCACAGATAATACATAACTAGTGTGACCACTCATGGTCTTACAGGTACCTGTCTTGACGTCCCATAGTCTTACCGTCTTATCATGACATCCCGATACGATGAACTCTGAATCACTGGATATAGCCACAGCATATACATAATCTGTGTGACCACTCATGGTCTTACAGCTACCTTTCTTGACGTCCCATAGTCTCACCGTCTTATCATGACTTCCCGATACGATGAACTCTGAATCACTGGATATAGCCACAGATAATACAGAATTAGTGTGACCACTCATTGTCTTACAGGTACCTGTCTTGACGTCCCATAGTCTTACCGTCTTATCATGACATCCCGATACGATGAACTCTGAATCACTGGATATAGCCACAGCATATACATAATCTGTGCGACCACTCATGGTCTTACAGCTACCTGTCTTGACGTCCCATAGTCTCACCGTCTTATCTCAACTTCCTGATACGATGAACTCTGAATCACTGGATATAGCCACAGATAATACAGAATTAGTGTGACCACTCATTGTCTTACAGGTACCTGTCTTGACGTCCCATAGTCTTACCGTCTTATCATGACATCCCGATACGATGAACTCTGAATCACTGGATATAGCCACAGAGAATACATAATCTGTGCGACCACTCATGGTCTTACAGGTACCTGTCTTGACGTCCCATAGTCTCACCGTCTTATCATGACTTCCCGATACGATGAACTCTGAATCACTGGATATAGCCACAGATAATACAGAATTAGTGTGACCACTCATTGTCTTACAGGTACCTGTCTTGACGTCCCATAGTCTCACCGTCTTATCTCTACTTACCGATACGATGAACTCTGAATCACTGGATATAGCCACAGATGATACATAATCTGTGCGACCACTCATGGTCTTACAGGTACCTGTCTTGACGTCCCATAGTCTCACCGTATTATCTCTACTTCCCGATACGATGAACTCTGAATCACTGGATATAGCCACAGCATATACATAATCTTTGTGACCACTCATGGTCTTACAGGTACCTGTCTTGACGTCCCATAGTCTCACCGTCTTATCATGACTTCCCGATACGATGAACTCTGAAATCACTGGATATAGACACAGATGATACATAATCTTTGTGACCACTCATGGTCTTACAGGTACCTGTCTTGACGTCCCATAGTCTCACCGTATTATCATCACTTCCCGATACGATGAACTCTGAATCACTAGATATAGCCACAGCATATACATAATCTTTGTGACCACTCATGGTCTTACAGGTACCTTTCTTGACGTCCCATAGTCTCACCGTCTTATCTGCACTTCCCGATACGATGAACTCTGAATCACTGGATATAGCCACAGAGAATACAGAACTAGTGTGACCACTCATGGTCTTACAGGTACCTGTCTTGACGTCCCATAGTCTCACCGTCTTATCTCTACTTCCCGATACGATGAACTCTGAATCACTGGATATAGCCACAGATGATACATAATCTTTGTGACCACTCATGGTCTTACAGCTACCTTTCTTGACGTCCCATAGTCTCACCGTATTATCATAACTTCCCGATACGATGAACTCTGAATCACTGGATATAGCCACAGATAATACAGAATTAGTGTGACCACTCATGGTCTTACAGGTACCTGTCTTGACGTCCCATAGTCTCACCGTATTATCATCACTTCCCGATACGATGAACTCTGAATCAATGGATATAGCCACAGATAATACATAATCTGTGCGACCACTCATGGTCTTACAGCTACCTGTCTTGACGTCCCATAGTCTCACCGTCTTATCTCAACTTCCTGATACGATGAACTCTGAATCACTGGATATAGCCACAGATAATACATAACTAGTGTGACCACTCATGGTCTTACAGGTACCTGTCTTGACGTCCCATAGTCTTACCGTCTTATCATGACATCCCGATACGATGAACTCTGAATCACTGGATATAGCCACAGCATATACATAATCTGTGTGACCACTCATGGTCTTACAGCTACCTTTCTTGACGTCCCATAGTCTCACCGTCTTATCATGACTTCCCGATACGATGAACTCTGAATCACTGGATATAGCCACAGAGAATACAGAACTAGTGCGACCACTCATGGTCTTACAGGTACCTGTCTTGACGTCCCATAGTCTCACCGTCTTATCTCTACTTCCCGATACGATGAACTCTGAATCACTGGATATAGCCACAGAGAATACAGAACTAGTGCGACCACTCATGGTCTTACAGGTACCTGTCTTGACGTCCCATAGTCACACCGTCTTATCTGCACTTCCCGATACGATGAACTCTGAATCACTGGATATAGTCACAGAGAATACAGAACTAGTGTGACCACTCATGGTCTTACAGGTACCTGTCTTGACGTCCCATAGTCTCACCGTCTTATCATCACTTCCCGATACGATGAACTCTGAATCACTGGATATAGCCACAGATAATACAGAATTAGTGTGACCACTCATGGTCTTACAGGTACCTTTCTTGACGTCCCATAGTCTCACCGTATTATCTCTACTTCCCGATACGATGAACTCTGAATCACTGGATATAGCCACAGATGATACATAATCTGTGCGACCACTCATGGTCTTACAGCTACCTGTCTTGACGTCCCATAGTCTCACCGTATTATCATAACTTCCCGATACGATGAACTCTGAATCACTGGATATAGCCACAGATAATACATAATCTTTGTGACCACTCATGGTCTTACAGCTACCTTTCTTGACGTCCCATAGTCTCACCGTATTATCATAACTTCCCGATACGATGAACTCTGAATCACTGGATATAGCCACAGATAATACAGAATTAGTGTGACCACTCATGGTCTTACAGGTACCTGTCTTGACGTCCCATAGTCTCACCGTATTATCATCACTTCCCGATACGATGAACTCTGAATCAATGGATATAGCCACAGATAATACATAATCTGTGCGACCACTCATGGTCTTACAGCTACCTGTCTTGACGTCCCATAGTCTCACCGTCTTATCTCAACTTCCTGATACGATGAACTCTGAATCACTGGATATAGCCACAGATAATACATAACTAGTGTGACCACTCATGGTCTTACAGATACCTGTCTTGACGTCCCATAGTCTTACCGTCTTATCATGACATCCCGATACGATGAACTCTGAATCACTGGATATAGCCACAGCATATACATAATCTGTGTGACCACTCATGGTCTTACAGCTACCTTTCTTGACGTCCCATAGTCTCACCGTCTTATCATGACTTCCCGATACGATGAACTCTGAATCACTGGATATAGCCACAGATAATACAGAATTAGTGTGACCACTCATTGTCTTACAGGTACCTGTCTTGACGTCCCATAGTCTTACCGTCTTATCATGACATCCCGATACGATGAACTCTGAATCACTGGATATAGCCACAGATAATACAGAACTAGTGTGACCACTCATGGTCTTACAGGTACCTGTCTTGACGTCCCATAGTATCACCGTCTTATCTCTACTTCCCGATACGATGAACTCTGAATCACTGGATATAGCCACAGAGAATACAGAACTAGTGCGACCACTCATGGTCTTACAGGTACCTGTCTTGACGTCCCATAGTCACACCGTCTTATCTGCACTTCCCGATACGATGAACTCTGAATCACTGGATATAGTCACAGAGAATACAGAACTAGTGTGACCACTCATGGTCTTACAGGTACCTGTCTTGACGTCCCATAGTCTCACCGTCTTATCATCACTTCCCGATACGATGAACTCTGAATCACTGGATATAGCCACAGATAATACAGAATTAGTGTGACCACTCATGGTCTTACAGGTACCTTTCTTGACGTCCCATAGTCTCACCGTATTATCTCTACTTCCCGATACGATGAACTCTGAATCACTGGATATAGCCACAGATGATACATAATCTGTGCGACCACTCATGGTCTTACAGCTACCTGTCTTGACGTCCCATAGTCTCACCGTATTATCATAACTTCCCGATACGATGAACTCTGAATCACTGGATATAGCCACAGATAATACATAATCTTTGTGACCACTCATGGTCTTACAGCTACCTTTCTTGACGTCCCATAGTCTCACCGTATTATCATAACTTCCCGATACGATGAACTCTGAATCACTGGATATAGCCACAGATAATACAGAATTAGTGTGACCACTCATGGTCTTACAGGTACCTGTCTTGACGTCCCATAGTCTCACCGTATTATCATCACTTCCCGATACGATGAACTCTGAATCAATGGATATAGCCACAGATAATACATAATCTGTGCGACCACTCATGGTCTTACAGCTACCTGTCTTGACGTCCCATAGTCTCACCGTCTTATCTCAACTTCCTGATACGATGAACTCTGAATCACTGGATATAGCCACAGATAATACATAACTAGTGTGACCACTCATGGTCTTACAGATACCTGTCTTGACGTCCCATAGTCTTACCGTCTTATCATGACATCCCGATACGATGAACTCTGAATCACTGGATATAGCCACAGCATATACATAATCTGTGTGACCACTCATGGTCTTACAGCTACCTTTCTTGACGTCCCATAGTCTCACCGTCTTATCATGACTTCCCGATACGATGAACTCTGAATCACTGGATATAGCCACAGATAATACAGAATTAGTGTGACCACTCATTGTCTTACAGGTACCTGTCTTGACGTCCCATAGTCTTACCGTCTTATCATGACATCCCGATACGATGAACTCTGAATCACTGGATATAGCCACAGCATATACATAATCTGTGCGACCACTCATGGTCTTACAGCTACCTGTCTTGACGTCCCATAGTCTCACCGTCTTATCTCAACTTCCTGATACGATGAACTCTGAATCACTGGATATAGCCACAGATAATACAGAATTAGTGTGACCACTCATTGTCTTACAGGTACCTGTCTTGACGTCCCATAGTCTTACCGTCTTATCATGACATCCCGATACGATGAACTCTGAATCACTGGATATAGCCACAGAGAATACATAATCTGTGCGACCACTCATGGTCTTACAGGTACCTGTCTTGACGTCCCATAGTCTCACCGTCTTATCATGACTTCCCGATACGATGAACTCTGAATCACTGGATATAGCCACAGATAATACAGAATTAGTGTGACCACTCATTGTCTTACAGGTACCTGTCTTGACGTCCCATAGTCTCACCGTCTTATCTCTACTTACCGATACGATGAACTCTGAATCACTGGATATAGCCACAGATGATACATAATCTGTGCGACCACTCATGGTCTTACAGGTACCTGTCTTGACGTCCCATAGTCTCACCGTATTATCTCTACTTCCCGATACGATGAACTCTGAATCACTGGATATAGCCACAGCATATACATAATCTTTGTGACCACTCATGGTCTTACAGGTACCTGTCTTGACGTCCCATAGTCTCACCGTCTTATCATGACTTCCCGATACGATGAACTCTGAAATCACTGGATATAGACACAGATGATACATAATCTTTGTGACCACTCATGGTCTTACAGGTACCTGTCTTGACGTCCCATAGTCTCACCGTATTATCATCACTTCCCGATACGATGAACTCTGAATCACTAGATATAGCCACAGCATATACATAATCTTTGCGACCACTCATGGTCTTACAGGTACCTGTCTTGACGTCACATAGTCTCACCGTATAATCTGCACTTCCCGATACGATGAACTCTGAATCACTGGATATAGCCACAGATGATACTCAATTTGTATGACCACCCAAGTCTTACAGGTACCTGTCTTGACGTTCCATAGTCTCACCGTATTATCATAACTTCCCGATACGATGAACTCTGAATCACTGGATATAGCCACAGATGATACTCAATTTGTATGACCACCCAAGTCTTACAGGTACCTGTCTTGACGTCCCATAGTCTCACCGTCTTATCTCAACTTCCCGATACGATGAACTCTGAATCACTGGATATAGCCACAGATCTTACATAACTAGTGTGACCACTCATGGTCTTACAGGTACCTTTCTTGACGTCCCATAGTCTCACCGTATTATCATGACATCCCGATACGATGAACTCTGAATCACTGGATATAGCCACAGAGAATACAGAACTAGTGTGACCACTCATGGTCTTACAGGTACCTGTCTTGACGTCCCATAGTCTCACCTTTTTATCTGCACTTCCCGATACGATGAACTCTGAATCACTGGATATAGCCACAGATGATACTCAATTTGTATGACCACCCAAGTCTTACAGGTACCTGTCTTGACGTCCCATAGTCTCACCTTTTTATCTCAACTTTCCGATACGATGAACTCTGAATCACTGGATATAGCCACAGATAATACAGAATTAGTGTGACCACTCATGGTCTTACAGGTACCTTTCTTGACGTCCCATAGTATCACCGTCTTATCTCTACTTCCCGATACGATGAACTCTGAATCACTGGATATAGCCACAGCATATACATAATCTTTGTGACCACTCATGGTCTTACAGCTACCTGTCTTGACGTCCCATAGTCTCACCGTCTTATCTCTACTTCCCAATACGATGAACTCTGAATCACTGGATATAGCCACAGATGATACATAATCTGTGCGACCACTCATGGTCTTACAGCTACCTGTCTTGACGTCCCATAGTCTCACCGTCTTATCTCCAGTTCCCGATACGATGAACTCTGAATCACTGGATATAGCCACAGAGAATACAAAACTAGTGTGACCACTCATGGTCTTACAGGTACCTGTCTTGACGTCCCATAGTCTCACCGTTTTATCTGCACTTCCCGATACGATGAACTCTGAATCACTGGATATAGCCACAGATAATACAGAATTAGTGTGACCACTCATTGTCTTACAGGTACCTGTCTTGACGTCCCATAGTCTCACCGTCTTATCTCTACTTACCGATACGATGAACTCTGAATCACTGGATATAGCCACAGATGATACATAATCTGTGCGACCACTCATGGTCTTACAGCTACCTGTCTTGACGTCCCATAGTCTCACCGTATTATCTCTACTTCCCGATACGATGAACTCTGAATCACTGGATATAGCCACAGCATATACATAACTAGTGTGACCACTCATGGTCTTACAGCTACCTGTCTTGACGTCTCATAGTCTCACCGTCTTATCATGACTTCCCGATACGATGAACTCTGAATCACTGGATATAGCCACAGCATATACATAACTAGTGTGACCACTCATGGTCTTACAGCTACCTGTCTTGACGTCTCATAGTCTCACCGTCTTATCATGACTTCCCGATACGATGAACTCTGAATCACTGGATATAGCCACAGATAATACAGAATTAGTGTGACCACTCATGGTCTTACAGGTACCTGTCTTGACGTCCCATAGTCTCACCGTTTTATCTGCACTTCCCGATACGATGAACTCTGAATCACTGGATATAGCCACAGATAATACAGAATTAGTGTGACCACTCATTGTCTTACAGGTACCTGTCTTGACGTCCCATAGTCTCACCGTCTTATCTCTACTTACCGATACGATGAACTCTGAATCACTGGATATAGCCACAGATGATACATAATCTGTGCGACCACTCATGGTCTTACAGCTACCTGTCTTGACGTCCCATAGTCTCACCGTATTATCTCTACTTCCCGATACGATGAACTCTGAATCACTGGATATAGCCACAGCATATACATAACTAGTGTGACCACTCATGGTCTTACAGCTACCTGTCTTGACGTCTCATAGTCTCACCGTCTTATCATGACTTCCCGATACGATGAACTCTGAATCACTGGATATAGCCACAGATAATACAGAATTAGTGTGACCACTCATGGTCTTACAGGTACCTGTCTTGACGTCCCATAGTCTCACCGTCTTATCTCGCCTTCCCGATACGATGAACTCTGAATCACTGGATATAGCCACAGATGATACATAATCTGTGCGACCACTCATGGTCTTACAGGTACCTGTCTTGACGTCCCATAGTCTCACCGTCTTATCATCACTTCCCGATACGATGAACTCTGAGTCACTGGATATAGCCACAGAGAATACAGAACTAGTGTGACCACTCATGGTCTTACAGGTACCTGTCTTGACGTCCCATAGTCTCACCGTCTTATCTGCACTTCCCGATACGATGAACTCTGAATCACTGGATATAATCACAGATAATACATAATGTGTGTGACCACTCATGGTCTTACAGGTACCTGTCTTGACGTCCCATAGTCTCACCGTCTTATCATCACTTCCCGATACGATGAACTCTGAATCACTGGATATAGCCACAGATGATACTCAATTTGTATGACCACCCAAGTCTTACAGGTACCTGTCTTGACGTCCCATAGTCTCACCGTATTATCTCTACTTCCCGATACGATGAACTCTGAATCACTGGATATAGCCACAGCATATACATAATCTTTGTGACCACTCATGGTCTTACAGGTACCTGTCTTGACGTCCCATAGTCTCACCGTCTTATCATGACTTCCCGATACGATGAACTCTGAAATCACTGGATATAGCCACAGATGATACATAATCTTTGTGACCACTCATGGTCTTACAGGTACCTGTCTTGACGTCCCATAGTCTCACCGTATTATCATCACTTCCCGATACGATGAACTCTGAATCACTAGATATAGCCACAGCATATACATAATCTTTGTGACCACTCATGGTCTTACAGGTACCTTTCTTGACGTCCCATAGTCTCACCGTCTTATCTGCACTTCCCGATACGATGAACTCTGAATCACTGGATATAGCCACAGAGAATACAAAACTAGTGTGACCACTCATGGTCTTACAGGTACCTGTCTTGACGTCCCATAGTCTCACCTTTTTATCTGCACTTCCCGATACGATGAACTCTGAATCACTGGATATAGCCACAGATGATACTCAATTTGTATGACCACCCAAGTCTTACAGGTACCTGTCTTGACGTCCCATAGTCTCACCGTCTTATCTCAACTTCCCGATACGATGAACTCTGAATCACTGGATATAGCCACAGATGATACAAAACTAGTGTGACCACTCATGGTCTTACAGGTACCTGTCTTGACGTCCCATAGTCTCACCGTATTATCATAACTTCCCGATACGATGAACTCTGAATCACTGGATATAGCCACAGAGAATACAGAACTAGTGTGACCACTCATGGTCTTACAGGTACCTGTCTTGACGTCCCATAGTCTCACCGTCTTATCTGCACTTCCCGATACGATGAACTCTGAATCACTGGATATAGCCACAGAGAATACAGAACTAGTGTGACCACTCATGGTCTTACAGGTACCTGTCTTGACGTCCCATAGTCTCACCGTCTTATCTGCACTTCCCGATACGATGAACTCTGAATCACTGGATATAGCCACAGATGATACTCAATTTGTATGACCACTCATGGTCTTACAGGTACCTGTCTTGACGTCCCATAGTCTCACCGTCTTATCTGCACTTCCCGATACGATGAACTCTGAATCACTGGATATAGCCACAGATGATACTCAATTTGTATGACCACTCATGGTCTTACAGGTACCTGTCTTGACGTCCCATAGTCTCACCGTCTTATCTGCACTTCCCGATACGATGAACTCTGAATCACTGGATATAGCCACAGAGAATACAGAACTAGTGTGACCACTCATGGTCTTACAGGTACCTGTCTTGACGTCCCATAGTCTCACCGTCTTATCTGCACTTCCCGATACGATGAACTCTGAATCACTGGATATAGCCACAGATGATACTCAATTTGTATGACCACTCATGGTCTTACAGGTACCTGTCTTGACGTCCCATAGTCTCACCGTCTTATCTGCACTTCCCGATACGATGAACTCTGAATCACTGGATATAGCCACAGAGAATACAGAACTAGTGTGACCACTCATGGTCTTACAGGTACCTGTCTTGACGTCCCATAGTCTCACCGTCTTATCTGCACTTCCCGATACGATGAACTCTGAATCACTGGATATAGCCACAGATGATACTCAATTTGTATGACCACCCAAGTCTTACAGGTACCTGTCTTGACGTCCCATAGTCTCACCGTTTTATCTGCACTTCCCGATACGATGAACTCTGAATCACTGGATATAGCCACAGAGAATACAAAACTAGTGTGACCACTCATGGTCTTACAGGTACCTGTCTTGACGTCCCATAGTCTCACCGTCTTATCTGCACTTCCCGATACGATGAACTCTGAATCACTGGATATAGTCACAGAGAATACAGAACTAGTGTGACCACTCATGGTCTTACAGGTACCTGTCTTGACGTTCCATAGTCTCACCGTATTATCATAACTTCCCGATACGATGAACTCTGAATCACTGGATATAGCCACAGATGATACAAAACTAGTGTGACCACTCATGGTCTTACAGGTACCTGTCTTGACGTTCCATAGTCTCACCGTATTATCATAACTTCCCGATACGATGAACTCTGAATCACTGGATATAGTCACATATATTACATAATGTGTGTGACCACTCATGGTCTTACAGGTACCTGTCTTGACGTCCCATTGTCTCACCGTATTATCATAACTTCCCGATACGATGAACTCTGAATCACTGGATATAGCCACAGATGATACAAAACTAGTGTGACCACTCATGGTCTTACAGGTACCTGTCTTGACGTCCCATAGTCTCACCGTTTTATCTCAACTTTCCGATACGATGAACTCTGAATCACTGGATATAGTCACATATATTACATAATGTGTGTGACCACTCATGGTCTTACAGGTACCTGTCTTGACGTCCCATTGTCTCACCGTATTATCTCTACTTCCCGATACGATGAACTCTGAATCACTGGATATAGTCACAGATAATACATAATGTGTGTGACCACTCATGGTCTTACAGGTACCTGTCTTGACGTCCCATAGTCTCACCGTGTAATCTCTACTTCCCGATACGATGAACTCTGAATCACTGGATATAGTCACAGATAATACATAATGTGTGTGACCACTCATGGTCTTACAGGTACCTGTCTTGACGTCCCATAGTCTCACCGTGTAATCTCTACTTCCCGATACGATGAACTCTGAATCACTGGATATAGCCACAGAAGATACTCAATTTGTATGACCACCCAAGTCTTACAGGTACCTGTCTTGACGTCCCATAGTCTCACCGTTTTATCTCAACTTCCCGATACGATGAACTCTGAATCACTGGATATAGCCACAGAGAATACAGAACTAGTGTGACCACTCATGGTCTTACAGGTACCTGTCTTGACGTTCCATAGTCTCACCGTATTATCATGACTTCCCGATACGATGAACTCTGAATCACTGGATATAGCCACAGATGATACTCAATTTGTATGACCACTCATGGTCTTACAGGTACCTGTCTTGACGTTCCATAGTCTCACCGTATTATCATAACTTCCCGATACGATGAACTCTGAATCACTGGATATAGCCAAAGATGATACTCAATTTGTATGACCACTCATGGTCTTACAGGTACCTGTCTTGACGTCCCATAGTCTCACCGTCTTATCTGCACTTCCCGATACGATGAACTCTGAATCACTGGATATAGCCACAGATGATGCTCAATTTGTATGACCACCCAAGTCTTACAGGTACCTGTCTTGACGTTCCATAGTCTCACCGTATTATCATAACTTCCCGATACGATGAACTCTGAATCACTGGATATAGCCACAGATGATACAAAACTAGTGTGACCACTCATGGTCTTACAGGTACCTGTCTTGACGTTCCATAGTCTCACCGTATTATCATAACTTCCCGATACGATGAACTCTGAATCACTGGATATAGCCACAGATGATACAAAACTAGTGTGACCACTCATGGTCTTACAGGTACCTGTCTTGACGTTCCATAGTCTCACCGTATTATCATAACTTCCCGATACGATGAACTCTGAATCACTGGATATAGCCACAGATGATACAAAACTAGTGTGACCACTCATGGTCTTACAGGTACCTGTCTTGACGTTCCATAGTCTCACCGTATTATCATAACTTCCCGATACGATGAACTCTGAATCACTGGATATAGCCACAGAAGATACTCAATTTGTATGACCACCCAAGTCTTACAGGTACCTGTCTTGACGTCCCATAGTCTCACCGTTTTATCTCAACTTTCCGATACGATGAACTCTGAATCACTGGATATAGTCACAGATAATACATAATGTGTGTGACCACTCATGGTCTTACAGGTACCTGTCTTGACGTCCCATAGTCTCACCGTCTTATCATAACTTCCCGATACGATGAACTCTGAATCACTGGATATAGTCACATATATTACATAATGTGTGTGACCACTCATGGTCTTACAGGTACCTTTCTTGACGTCCCATAGTATCACCGTCTTATCTCTACTTCCCGATACGATGAACTCTGAATCACTGGATATAGTCACATATATTACATAATGTGTGTGACCACTCATGGTCTTACAGGTACCTTTCTTGACGTCCCATAGTATCACCGTCTTATCTCTACTTCCCGATACGATGAACTCTGAATCACTGGATATAGCCACAGATGATACTCAATTTGTATGACCACCCAAGTCTTACAGGTACCTGTCTTGACGTCCCATAGTCTCACCGTATTATCATAACTTCCCGATACGATGAACTCTGAATCACTGGATATAGCCACAGAAGATACTCAATTTGTATGACCACCCAAGTCTTACAGGTACCTGTCTTGACGTCCCATAGTCTCACCGTTTTATCTCAACTTTCCGATACGATGAACTCTGAATCACTGGATATAGTCACAGATAATACATAATGTGTGTGACCACTCATGGTCTTACAGGTACCTGTCTTGACGTCTCATAGTCTCACCGTATTATCATAACTTCCCGATACGATGAACTCTGAATCACTGGATATAGTCACAGATAATACATAATGTGTGTGACCACTCATTGTCTTACAGGTACCTGTCTTGACGTCCCATAGTCTTACCGTCTTATCATGACATCCCGATACGATGAACTCTGAATCACTGGATATAGTCACAGATAATACATAATGTGTGTGACCACTCATGCTCTTACAGGTACCTGTCTTGACGTCCCATTGTCTCACCGTATTATCATAACTTCCCGATACGATGAACTCTGAATCACTGGATATAGCCACAGATGATACAAAACTAGTGTGACCACTCATGGTCTTACAGGTACCTGTCTTGACGTTCCATAGTCTCACCGTATTATCATAACTTCCCGATACGATGAACTCTGAATCACTGGATATAGTCACATATATTACATAATGTGTGTGACCACTCATGGTCTTACAGGTACCTGTCTTGACGTCCCATTGTCTCACCGTATTATCATAACTTCCCGATACGATGAACTCTGAATCACTGGATATAGCCACAGATGATACAAAACTAGTGTGACCACTCATGGTCTTACAGGTACCTGTCTTGACGTCCCATAGTCTCACCGTTTTATCTCAACTTTCCGATACGATGAACTCTGAATCACTGGATATAGTCACATATATTACATAATGTGTGTGACCACTCATGGTCTTACAGGTACCTGTCTTGACGTCCCATTGTCTCACCGTATTATCTCTACTTCCCGATACGATGAACTCTGAATCACTGGATATAGTCACAGATAATACATAATGTGTGTGACCACTCATGGTCTTACAGGTACCTGTCTTGACGTCCCATAGTCTCACCGTGTAATCTCTACTTCCCGATACGATGAACTCTGAATCACTGGATATAGTCACAGATAATACATAATGTGTGTGACCACTCATGGTCTTACAGGTACCTGTCTTGACGTCCCATAGTCTCACCGTTTTATCTCAACTTCCCGATACGATGAACTCTGAATCACTGGATATAGCCACAGAGAATACAGAACTAGTGTGACCACTCATGGTCTTACAGGTACCTGTCTTGACGTTCCATAGTCTCACCGTATTATCATGACTTCCCGATACGATGAACTCTGAATCACTGGATATAGCCACAGATGATACTCAATTTGTATGACCACTCATGGTCTTACAGGTACCTGTCTTGACGTTCCATAGTCTCACCGTATTATCATAACTTCCCGATACGATGAACTCTGAATCACTGGATATAGCCACAGAGAATACAGAACTAGTGTGACCACCCAAGTCTTACAGGTACCTGTCTTGACGTCCCATAGTCTCACCGTCTTATCTCAACTTCCCGATACGATGAACTCTGAATCACTGGATATAGCCACAGAGAATACAAAACTAGTGTGACCACTCATGGTCTTACAGGTACCTGTCTTGACGTCCCATAGTCTCACCGTCTTATCTGCACTTCCCGATACGATGAACTCTGAATCACTGGATATAGCCACAGAGAATACAGAACTAGTGCGACCACTCATGGTCTTACAGGTACCTTTCTTGACGTCCCATAGTATCACCGTCTTATCTCTACTTCCCGATACGATGAACTCTGAATCACTGGATATAGCCACAGATGATACAAAACTAGTGTGACCACTCATGGTCTTACAGGTACCTGTCTTGACGTCCCATTGTCTCACCGTATTATCTCTACTTCCCGATACGATGAACTCTGAATCACTGGATATAGTCACAGAGAATACAGAACTAGTGTGACCACTCATGGTCTTACAGGTACCTGTCTTGACGTCCCATAGTCTCACCGTTTTATCTGCACTTCCCGATACGATGAACTCTGAATCACTGGATATAGTCACAGATAATACATAATGTGTGTGACCACTCATGGTCTTACAGGTACCTGTCTTGACGTCCCATAGTCTCACCGTCTTATCTCAACTTTCCGATACGATGAACTCTGAATCACTGGATATAGTCGCAGATAATACATAATGTGTGTGACCACTCATGGTCTTACAGGTACCTGTCTTGACGTCCCATAGTCTCACCGTCTTATCATAACTTCCCGATACGATGAACTCTGAATCACTGGATATAGCCACAGATCTTACATAACTAGTGTGACCACTCATGGTCTTACAGGTACCTGTCTTGACGTCCCATAGTCTCACCGTGTAATCTCTACTTCCCGATACGATGAACTCTGAATCACTGGATATAGTCACAGATAATACAGAATTAGTGTGACCACTCATGGTCTTACAGGTACCTGTCTTGACGTTCCATAGTCTCACCGTATTATCATAACTTCCCGATACGATGAACTCTGAATCACTGGATATAGCCACAGAGAATACAGAACTAGTGTGACCACTCATGGTCTTACAGGTACCTGTCTTGACGTTCCATAGTCTCACCGTCTTATCATAACTTCCCGATACGATGAACTCTGAATCACTGGATATAGCCACAGAGAATACAGAACTAGTGTGACCACCCAAGTCTTACAGGTACCTGTCTTGACGTCCCATAGTCTCACCGTCTTATCTCAACTTCCCGATACGATGAACTCTGAATCACTGGATATAGTCACAGATAATACATAATGTGTGTGACCACTCATGGTCTTACAGGTACCTGTCTTGACGTCCCATAGTCTCACCGTTTTATCTGCACTTCCCGATACGATGAACTCTGAATCACTGGATATAGCCACAGAGAATACAGAACTAGTGTGACCACCCAAGTCTTACAGGTACCTGTCTTGACGTCCCATAGTCTCACCGTCTTATCTCTACTTCCCGATACGATGAACTCTGAATCACTGGATATAGTCACAGATAATACATAATGTGTGTGACCACTCATGGTCTTACAGGTACCTGTCTTGACGTCCCATAGTCTCACCGTCTTATCTGCACTTCCCGATACGATGAACTCTGAATCACTGGATATAGCCACAGAGAATACAGAACTAGTGTGACCACTCATGGTCTTACAGGTACCTGTCTTGACGTTCCATAGTCTCACCGTCTTATCTGCACTTCCCGATACGATGAACTCTGAATCACTGGATATAGCCACAGAGAATACAGAACTAGTGTGACCACTCATGGTCTTACAGGTACCTGTCTTGACGTTCCATAGTCTCACCGTCTTATCATAACTTCCCGATACGATGAACTCTGAATCACTGGATATAGCCACAGAGAATACAGAACTAGTGTGACCACCCAAGTCTTACAGGTACCTGTCTTGACGTCCCATAGTCTCACCGTCTTATCTCTACTTCCCGATACGATGAACTCTGAATCACTGGATATAGTCACAGATAATACATAATGTGTGTGACCACTCATGGTCTTACAGGTACCTGTCTTGACGTCCCATAGTCTCACCGTTTTATCTGCACTTCCCGATACGATGAACTCTGAATCACTGGATATAGCCACAGATGATACTCAATTTGTATGACCACCCAAGTCTTACAGGTACCTGTCTTGACGTCCCATAGTCTCACCGTTTTATCTGCACTTCCCGATACGATGAACTCTGAATCACTGGATATAGTCACAGATAATACATAATGTGTGTGACCACTCATGGTCTTACAGGTACCTGTCTTGACGTCCCATAGTCTCACCGTTTTATCTGCACTTCCCGATACGATGAACTCTGAATCACTGGATATAGCCACAGATGATACTCAATTTGTATGACCACCCAAGTCTTACAGGTACCTGTCTTGACGTCCCATTGTCTCACCGTATTATCATAACTTCCCGATACGATGAACTCTGAATCACTGGATATAGTCACAGATAATACATAATGTGTGTGACCACTCATGGTCTTACAGGTACCTGTCTTGACGTCCCATAGTCTCACCGTGTAATCTCTACTTCCCGATACGATGAACTCTGAATCACTGGATATAGCCACAGAGAATACAGAACTAGTGTGACCACTCATGGTCTTACAGGTACCTGTCTTGACGTTCCATAGTCTCACCGTCTTATCTGCACTTCCCGATACGATGAACTCTGAATCACTGGATATAGCCACAGATCTTACATAACTAGTGTGACCACTCATGGTCTTACAGGTACCTGTCTTGACGTCCCATAGTCTCACCGTGTAATCTCTACTTCCCGATACGATGAACTCTGAATCACTGGATATAGTCACAGATAATACAGAATTAGTGTGACCACTCATGGTCTTACAGGTACCTGTCTTGACGTTCCATAGTCTCACCGTCTTATCTGCACTTCCCGATACGATGAACTCTGAATCACTGGATATAGTCACAGATAATACATAATGTGTGTGACCACTCATGGTCTTACAGGTACCTGTCTTGACGTCCCATAGTCTCACCGTCTTATCTCTACTTCCCGATACGATGAACTCTGAATCACTGGATATAGCCACATATATTACATAATGTGTGTGACCACTCATGGTCTTACAGGTACCTGTCTTGACGTCCCATAGTATCACCGTCTTATCTCTACTTCCCGATACGATGAACTCTGAATCACTGGATATAGCCACAGAGAATACATAATGTGTGTGACCACTCATGGTCTTACAGGTACCTGTCTTGACGTCCCATAGTATCACCGTCTTATCTCTACTTCCCGATACGATGAACTCTGAATCACTGGATATAGTCACAGATAATACATAATGTGTGTGACCACTCATGGTCTTACAGGTACCTGTCTTGACGTCCCATAGTCTCACCGTCTTATCTGCACTTCCCGATACGATGAACTCTGAATCACTGGATATAGCCACAGAGAATACAGAACTAGTGTGACCACTCATGGTCTTACAGGTACCTGTCTTGACGTTCCATAGTCTCACCGTCTTATCTGCACTTCCCGATACGATGAACTCTGAATCACTGGATATAGCCACAGAGAATACAGAACTAGTGTGACCACTCATGGTCTTACAGGTACCTGTCTTGACGTTCCATAGTCTCACCGTATTATCATAACTTCCCGATACGATGAACTCTGAATCACTGGATATAGCCACAGATGATACAAAACTAGTGTGACCACTCATGGTCTTACAGGTACCTGTCTTGACGTTCCATAGTCTCACCGTATTATCATAACTTCCCGATACGATGAACTCTGAATCACTGGATATAGCCACAGAAGATACTCAATTTGTATGACCACCCAAGTCTTACAGGTACCTGTCTTGACGTCCCATAGTCTCACCGTCTTATCTCAACTTTCCGATACGATGAACTCTGAATCACTGGATATAGTCGCAGATAATACATAATGTGTGTGACCACTCATGGTCTTACAGGTACCTGTCTTGACGTCCCATAGTCTCACCGTCTTATCATAACTTCCCGATACGATGAACTCTGAATCACTGGATATAGCCACAGATCTTACATAACTAGTGTGACCACTCATGGTCTTACAGGTACCTGTCTTGACGTCCCATAGTCTCACCGTGTAATCTCTACTTCCCGATACGATGAACTCTGAATCACTGGATATAGTCACAGATAATACAGAATTAGTGTGACCACCCAAGTCTTACAGGTACCTGTCTTGACGTCCCATAGTCTCACCGTATTATCATAACTTCCCGATACGATGAACTCTGAATCACTGGATATAGTCACAGATAATACATAATGTGTGTGACCACTCATGGTCTTACAGGTACCTGTCTTGACGTCCCATAGTCTCACCGTGTAATCTCTACTTCCCGATACGATGAACTCTGAATCACTGGATATAGCCACAGAGAATACAGAACTAGTGTGACCACCCAAGTCTTACAGGTACCTGTCTTGACGTCCCATAGTCTCACCGTCTTATCTCAACTTCCCGATACGATGAACTCTGAATCACTGGATATAGCCACAGAGAATACAAAACTAGTGTGACCACTCATGGTCTTACAGGTACCTGTCTTGACGTCCCATAGTCTCACCGTCTTATCTGCACTTCCCGATACGATGAACTCTGAATCACTGGATATAGCCACAGAGAATACAGAACTAGTGCGACCACTCATGGTCTTACAGGTACCTTTCTTGACGTCCCATAGTATCACCGTCTTATCTCTACTTCCCGATACGATGAACTCTGAATCACTGGATATAGCCACAGATGATACAAAACTAGTGTGACCACTCATGGTCTTACAGGTACCTGTCTTGACGTCCCATTGTCTCACCGTATTATCTCTACTTCCCGATACGATGAACTCTGAATCACTGGATATAGTCACAGAGAATACAGAACTAGTGTGACCACTCATGGTCTTACAGGTACCTGTCTTGACGTCCCATAGTCTCACCGTTTTATCTGCACTTCCCGATACGATGAACTCTGAATCACTGGATATAGTCACAGATAATACATAATGTGTGTGACCACTCATGGTCTTACAGGTACCTGTCTTGACGTCCCATAGTCTCACCGTCTTATCTGCACTTCCCGATACGATGAACTCTGAATCACTGGATATAGCCACAGAGAATACAGAACTAGTGTGACCACTCATGGTCTTACAGGTACCTGTCTTGACGTCCCATAGTCTCACCGTCTTATCTGCACTTCCCGATACGATGAACTCTGAATCACTGGATATAGCCACAGATGATACTCAATTTGTATGACCACCCAAGTCTTACAGGTACCTGTCTTGACGTCCCATAGTCTCACCGTCTTATCTGCACTTCCCGATACGATGAACTCTGAATCACTGGATATAGCCACAGAGAATACAGAACTAGTGTGACCACTCATGGTCTTACAGGTACCTGTCTTGACGTCCCATAGTCTCACCGTCTTATCTGCACTTCCCGATACGATGAACTCTGAATCACTGGATATAGCCACAGATGATACTCAATTTGTATGACCACCCAAGTCTTACAGGTACCTGTCTTGACGTCCCATAGTCTCACCGTTTTATCTGCACTTCCCGATACGATGAACTCTGAATCACTGGATATAGCCACAGAGAATACAAAACTAGTGTGACCACTCATGGTCTTACAGGTACCTGTCTTGACGTCCCATAGTCTCACCGTCTTATCTGCACTTCCCGATACGATGAACTCTGAATCACTGGATATAGTCACAGAGAATACAGAACTAGTGTGACCACTCATGGTCTTACAGGTACCTGTCTTGACGTTCCATAGTCTCACCGTATTATCATAACTTCCCGATACGATGAACTCTGAATCACTGGATATAGCCACAGATGATACAAAACTAGTGTGACCACTCATGGTCTTACAGGTACCTTTCTTGACGTCCCATAGTCTCACCGTATTATCATGACATCCCGATACGATGAACTCTGAATCACTGGATATAGCCACAGAGAATACATAATGTGTGTGACCACTCATGGTCTTACAGGTACCTGTCTTGACGTTCCATAGTATCACCGTCTTATCTCTACTTCCCGATACGATGAACTCTGAATCACTGGATATAGCCACAGATAATACATAATGTGTGTGACCACTCATGGTCTTACAGGTACCTGTCTTGACGTTCCATAGTATCACCGTCTTATCTCTACTTCCCGATACGATGAACTCTGAATCACTGGATATAGCCACAGATAATACAGAACTAGTGTGACCACTCATGGTCTTACAGGTACCTGTCTTGACGTCCCATAGTCTCACCGTATTATCATAACTTCCCGATACGATGAACTCTGAATCACTGGATATAGTCACATATATTACATAATGTGTGTGACCACTCATGGTCTTACAGGTACCTTTCTTGACGTCCCATAGTATCACCGTCTTATCTCTACTTCCCGATACGATGAACTCTGAATCACTGGATATAGCCACAGATAATAAAGAATTAGTGTGACCACTCATGGTCTTACAGGTACCTGTCTTGACGTCCCATAGTCTCACCGTATTATCATAACTTCCCGATACGATGAACTCTGAATCACTGGATATAGCCACAGATAATACAGAACTAGTGTGACCACTCATGGTCTTACAGGTACCTGTCTTGACGTCCCATAGTCTCACCGTCTTATCTCTACTTCCCGATACGATGAACTCTGAATCACTGGATATAGTCACAGATAATACATAATGTGTGTGACCACTCATGGTCTTACAGGTACCTGTCTTGACGTCCCATAGTCTCACCGTCTTATCTGCACTTCCCGATACGATGAACTCTGAATCACTGGATATAGCCACAGAGAATACAGAACTAGTGTGACCACTCATGGTCTTACAGGTACCTGTCTTGACGTCCCATAGTCTCACCGTATTATCTCTACTTCCCGATACGATGAACTCTGAATCACTGGATATAGTCACAGATAATACATAATGTGTGTGACCACTCATGGTCTTACAGGTACCTGTCTTGACGTCCCATAGTCTCACCGTATTATCATAACTTCCCGATACGATGAACTCTGAATCACTGGATATAGTCACATATATTACATAATGTGTGTGACCACTCATGGTCTTACAGGTACCTTTCTTGACGTCCCATAGTATCACCGTCTTATCTCTACTTCCCGATACGATGAACTCTGAATCACTGGATATAGCCACAGAGAATACATAATGTGTGTGACCACTCATGGTCTTACAGGTACCTGTCTTGACGTCCCATAGTATCACCGTCTTATCTCTACTTCCCGATACGATGAACTCTGAATCACTGGATATAGCCACAGAGAATACTGAACTAGTGCGACCACTCATGGTCTTACAGGTACCTGTCTTGACGTCCCATAGTCTCACCGTATTATCTCTACTTCCCGATACGATGAACTCTGAATCACTGGATATAGCCACAGAGAATACAGAACTAGTGCGACCACTCATGGTCTTACAGGTACCTGTCTTGACGTCCCATAGTCTCACCGTCTTATCTCTACTTCCCGATACGATGAACTCTGAATCACTGGATATAGTCACAGATAATACATAATGTGTGTGACCACTCATGGTCTTACAGGTACCTGTCTTGACGTCCCATAGTCTCACCGTTTTATCTAAACTTCCCGATACGATGAACTCTGAATCACTGGATATAGTCACAGATAATACATAATGTGTGTGACCACTCATGGTCTTACAGGTACCTGTCTTGACGTCCCATAGTCTCACCGTCTTATCTGCACTTCCCGATACGATGAACTCTGAATCACTGGATATAGCCACAGAGAATACATAATGTGTGTGACCACTCATGGTCTTACAGGTACCTGTCTTGACGTCCCATAGTCTCACCGTATTATCTCTACTTCCCGATACGATGAACTCTGAATCACTGGATATAGTCACAGATAATACATAATGTGTGTGACCACTCATGGTCTTACAGGTACCTGTCTTGACGTCCCATAGTCTCACCGTCTTATCTGCACTTCCCGATACGATGAACTCTGAATCACTGGAT
The DNA here is from genome assembly GCA_946699065.1 of Loxodes magnus. Classification (NCBI taxonomy): domain Eukaryota; phylum Ciliophora; class Karyorelictea; order Loxodida; family Loxodidae; genus Loxodes; species Loxodes magnus. The sequence continues at coordinate 177,516 of CAMPDV010000171.1, forward strand.
ATAGCCACAGATAATACATAATGTGTGTGACCACTCATGGTCTTACAGGTACCTGTCTTGACGTCCCATAGTCTCACCGTATTATCTCTACTTCCCGATACGATGAACTCTGAATCACTGGATATAGCCACAGAGAATACAGAACTAGTGTGACCACTCATGGTCTTACAGGTACCTGTCTTGACGTCCCATAGTCTCACCGTATTATCTCTACTTCCCGATACGATGAACTCTGAATCACTGGATATAGCCACAGATGATACAGAACTAGTGCGACCACTCATGGTCTTACAGGTACCTGTCTTGACGTCCCATAGTCTCACCGTATTATCATAACTTCCCGATACGATGAACTCTGAATCACTGGATATAGCCACAGATAATACAGAACTAGTGTGACCACTCATGGTCTTACAGGTACCTGTCTTGACGTCCCATAGTCTCACCGTCTTATCTCTACTTCCCGATACGATGAACTCTGAATCACTGGATATAGTCACAGATAATACATAATGTGTGTGACCACTCATGGTCTTACAGGTACCTGTCTTGACGTCCCATAGTCTCACCGTCTTATCTGCACTTCCCGATACGATGAACTCTGAATCACTGGATATAGCCACAGAGAATACAGAACTAGTGTGACCACTCATGGTCTTACAGGTACCTGTCTTGACGTCCCATAGTCTCACCGTATTATCTCTACTTCCCGATACGATGAACTCTGAATCACTGGATATAGTCACAGATAATACATAATGTGTGTGACCACTCATGGTCTTACAGGTACCTGTCTTGACGTCCCATAGTATCACCGTCTTATCTCTACTTCCCGATACGATGAACTCTGAATCACTGGATATAGCCACAGAGAATACTGAACTAGTGCGACCACTCATGGTCTTACAGGTACCTGTCTTGACGTCCCATAGTCTCACCGTATTATCTCTACTTCCCGATACGATGAACTCTGAATCACTGGATATAGCCACAGAGAATACAGAACTAGTGCGACCACTCATGGTCTTACAGGTACCTGTCTTGACGTCCCATAGTCTCACCGTCTTATCTCTACTTCCCGATACGATGAACTCTGAATCACTGGATATAGTCACAGATAATACATAATGTGTGTGACCACTCATGGTCTTACAGGTACCTGTCTTGACGTCCCATAGTCTCACCGTTTTATCTAAACTTCCCGATACGATGAACTCTGAATCACTGGATATAGTCACAGATAATACATAATGTGTGTGACCACTCATGGTCTTACAGGTACCTGTCTTGACGTCCCATAGTCTCACCGTCTTATCTGCACTTCCCGATACGATGAACTCTGAATCACTGGATATAGCCACAGAGAATACAGAACTAGTGTGACCACTCATGGTCTTACAGGTACCTGTCTTGACGTCCCATAGTCTCACCGTATTATCTCTACTTCCCGATACGATGAACTCTGAATCACTGGATATAGTCACAGATAATACATAATGTGTGTGACCACTCATGGTCTTACAGGTACCTGTCTTGACGTCCCATAGTCTCACCGTCTTATCTGCACTTCCCGATACGATGAACTCTGAATCACTGGATATAGCCACAGATAATACATAATGTGTGTGACCACTCATGGTCTTACAGGTACCTGTCTTGACGTCCCATAGTCTCACCGTATTATCTCTACTTCCCGATACGATGAACTCTGAATCACTGGATATAGCCACAGAGAATACAGAACTAGTGTGACCACTCATGGTCTTACAGGTACCTGTCTTGACGTCCCATAGTCTCACCGTATTATCTCTACTTCCCGATACGATGAACTCTGAATCACTGGATATAGCCACAGATGATACAGAACTAGTGCGACCACTCATGGTCTTACAGGTACCTGTCTTGACGTCCCATAGTCTCACCGTCTTATCTCTACTTCCCGATACGATGAACTCTGAATCACTGGATATAGTCACAGATAATACATAATGTGTGTGACCACTCATGGTCTTACAGGTACCTGTCTTGACGTCCCATAGTCTCACCGTTTTATCTGCACTTCCCGATACGATGAACTCTGAATCACTGGATATAGCCACAGATGATACTCAATTTGTATGACCACCCAAGTCTTACAGGTACCTGTCTTGACGTCCCATAGTCTCACCGTTTTATCTGCACTTCCCGATACGATGAACTCTGAATCACTGGATATAGCCACAGAGAATACAGAACTAGTGTGACCACTCATGGTCTTACAGGTACCTGTCTTGACGTCCCATAGTCTCACCGTATTATCTCTACTTCCCGATACGATGAACTCTGAATCACTGGATATAGTCACAGATAATACATAATGTGTGTGACCACTCATGGTCTTACAGGTACCTGTCTTGACGTTCCATAGTCTCACCGTATTATCATAACTTCCCGATACGATGAACTCTGAATCACTGGATATAGCCACAGATGATACAAAACTAGTGTGACCACTCATGGTCTTACAGGTACCTGTCTTGACGTTCCATAGTCTCACCGTATTATCATAACTTCCCGATACGATGAACTCTGAATCACTGGATATAGTCACAGAGAATACAGAACTAGTGTGACCACTCATGGTCTTACAGGTACCTGTCTTGACGTTCCATAGTATCACCGTCTTATCTCTACTTCCCGATACGATGAACTCTGAATCACTGGATATAGCCACAGAGAATACAAAACTAGTGCGACCACTCATGGTCTTACAGGTACCTGTCTTGACGTCCCATAGTCTCACCGTCTTATCTGCACTTCCCGATACGATGAACTCTGAATCACTGGATATAGTCACAGATAATACAGAACTAGTGTGACCACTCATGGTCTTACAGGTACCTGTCTTGACGTTCCATAGTCTCACCGTATTATCATAACTTCCCGATACGATGAACTCTGAATCACTGGATATAGCCACAGATGATACAAAACTAGTGTGACCACTCATGGTCTTACAGGTACCTGTCTTGACGTTCCATAGTCTCACCGTATTATCTGCACTTCCCGATACGATGAACTCTGAATCACTGGATATAGCCACAGAGAATACAGAACTAGTGTGACCACTCATGGTCTTACAGTTACCTGTCTTGACGTCCCATAGTCTCACCGTGTAATCTCTACTTCCCGATACGATGAACTCTGAATCACTGGATATAGTCACAGATAATACATAATGTGTGTGACCACTCATGGTCTTACAGGTACCTGTCTTGACGTCCCATAGTCTCACCGTATTATCATAACTTCCCGATACGATGAACTCTGAATCACTGGATATAGTCACAGATAATACATAATGTGTGTGACCACTCATGGTCTTACAGGTACCTGTCTTGACGTCCCATAGTCTCACCGTCTTATCTGCACTTCCCGATACGATGAACTCTGAATCACTGGATATAGCCACAGATAATACATAATGTGTGTGACCACTCATGGTCTTACAGGTACCTGTCTTGACGTCCCATAGTATCACCGTCTTATCTCTACTTCCCGATACGATGAACTCTGAATCACTGGATATAGCCACAGATAATACAGAATTAGTGTGACCACTCATTGTCTTACAGGTACCTGTCTTGACGTCCCATAGTCTCACCGTCTTATCTCTACTTACCGATACGATGAACTCTGAATCACTGGATATAGCCACAGATAATAAAGAATTAGTGTGACCACTCATGGTCTTACAGGTACCTGTCTTGACGTCCCAGAGTCTCACCGTATTATCATAACTTCCCGATACGATGAACTCTGAATCACTGGATATAGCCACAGATAATACAGAACTAGTGTGACCACTCATGGTCTTACAGGTACCTGTCTTGACGTCCCATAGTCTCACCGTATTATCTCTACTTCCCGATACGATGAACTCTGAATCACTGGATATAGTCACATATATTACATAATGTGTGTGACCACTCATGGTCTTACAGGTACCTTTCTTGACGTCCCATAGTATCACCGTCTTATCTCTACTTCCCGATACGATGAACTCTGAATCACTGGATATAGCCACAGAGAATACAGAACTAGTGCGACCACTCATGGTCTTACAGGTACCTGTCTTGACGTCCCATAGTCTCACCGTCTTATCTCTACTTCCCGATACGATGAACTCTGAATCACTGGATATAGCCACAGATAATACAGAACTAGTGTGACCACTCATGGTCTTACAGGTACCTGTCTTGACGTCCCATAGTATCACCGTATTATCATAACTTCCCGATACGATGAACTCTGAATCACTGGATATAGCCACAGAGAATACAGAACTAGTGCGACCACTCATGGTCTTACAGGTACCTGTCTTGACGTCCCATAGTCTCACCGTCTTATCTGCACTTCCCGATACGATGAACTCTGAATCACTGGATATAGTCACAGAGAATACAGAACTAGTGTGACCACTCATGGTCTTACAGGTACCTGTCTTGACGTCCCATAGTCTCACCGTCTTATCATCACTTCCCGATACGATGAACTCTGAATCACTGGATATAGCCACAGATAATACAGAATTAGTGTGACCACTCATGGTCTTACAGGTACCTTTCTTGACGTCCCATAGTCTCACCGTATTATCTCTACTTCCCGATACGATGAACTCTGAATCACTGGATATAGTCACAGATAATACATAATGTGTGTGACCACTCATGGTCTTACAGGTACCTGTCTTGACGTCCCATAGTCTCACCGTCTTATCTGCACTTCCCGATACGATGAACTCTGAATCACTGGATATAGCCACAGAGAATACAGAACTAGTGTGACCACTCATGGTCTTACAGGTACCTGTCTTGACGTCCCATAGTCTCACCGTTTTATCTGCACTTCCCGATACGATGAACTCTGAATCACTGGATATAGCCACAGATGATACTCAATTTGTATGACCACCCAAGTCTTACAGGTACCTGTCTTGACGTCCCATAGTCTCACCGTCTTATCTGCACTTCCCGATACGATGAACTCTGAATCACTGGATATAGCCACATATATTACATAATGTGTGTGACCACTCATGGTCTTACAGGTACCTGTCTTGACGTCCCATAGTATCACCGTCTTATCTCTACTTCCCGATACGATGAACTCTGAATCACTGGATATAGCCACAGAGAATACATAATGTGTGTGACCACTCATGGTCTTACAGGTACCTGTCTTGACGTCCCATAGTATCACCGTCTTATCTCTACTTCCCGATACGATGAACTCTGAATCACTGGATATAGCCACAGAGAATACAGAACTAGTGCGACCACTCATGGTCTTACAGGTACCTGTCTTGACGTCCCATAGTCTCACCGTCTTATCTCTACTTCCCGATACGATGAACTCTGAATCACTGGATATAGCCACAGATAATACAGAACTAGTGTGACCACTCATGGTCTTACAGGTACCTGTCTTGACGTCCCATAGTATCACCGTATTATCTCTACTTCCCGATACGATGAACTCTGAATCACTGGATATAGTCACAGATAATACATAATGTGTGTGACCACTCATGGTCTTACAGGTACCTGTCTTGACGTCCCATAGTATCACCGTCTTATCTCTACTTCCCGATACGATGAACTCTGAATCACTGGATATAGCCACAGAGAATACTGAACTAGTGCGACCACTCATGGTCTTACAGGTACCTGTCTTGACGTCCCATAGTCTCACCGTATTATCTCTACTTCCCGATACGATGAACTCTGAATCACTGGATATAGCCACAGAGAATACAGAACTAGTGCGACCACTCATGGTCTTACAGGTACCTGTCTTGACGTCCCATAGTCTCACCGTATTATCTCTACTTCCCGATACGATGAACTCTGAATCACTGGATATAGTCACAGATAATACATAATGTGTGTGACCACTCATGGTCTTACAGGTACCTGTCTTGACGTCCCATAGTCTCACCGTCTTATCTGCACTTCCCGATACGATGAACTCTGAATCACTGGATATAGCCACAGAGAATACAGAACTAGTGTGACCACTCATGGTCTTACAGGTACCTGTCTTGACGTCCCATAGTCTCACCGTTTTATCTGCACTTCCCGATACGATGAACTCTGAATCACTGGATATAGCCACAGATGATACTCAATTTGTATGACCACCCAAGTCTTACAGGTACCTGTCTTGACGTCCCATAGTCTCACCGTCTTATCTGCACTTCCCGATACGATGAACTCTGAATCACTGGATATAGCCACAGAGAATACAGAACTAGTGTGACCACTCATGGTCTTACAGGTACCTGTCTTGACGTCCCATAGTCTCACCGTTTTATCTGCACTTCCCGATACGATGAACTCTGAATCACTGGATATAGCCACAGATGATACTCAATTTGTATGACCACCCAAGTCTTACAGGTACCTGTCTTGACGTCCCATAGTCTCACCGTCTTATCTGCACTTCCCGATACGATGAACTCTGAATCACTGGATATAGCCACAGATCTTACAGAACTAGTGTGACCACTCATGGTCTTACAGGTACCTGTCTTGACGTCCCATAGTCTCACCGTCTTATCTGCACTTCCCGATACGATGAACTCTGAATCACTGGATATAGTCACAGAGAATACAGAACTAGTGTGACCACTCATGGTCTTACAGGTACCTGTCTTGACGTCCCATAGTCTCACCGTATTATCATAACTTCCCGATACGATGAACTCTGAATCACTGGATATAGCCATTGATGATACAAAACTAGTGCGACCACTCATGGTCTTACAGGTACCTGTCTTGACGTCCCATAGTCTCACCGTATTATCATCACTTCCCGATACGATGAACTCTGAATCAATGGATATAGCCACAGATAATACATAATCTGTGCGACCACTCATGGTCTTACAGGTACCTGTCTTGACGTCCCATAGTCTCACCGTATTATCATAACTTCCCGATACGATGAACTCTGAATCACTGGATATAGCCACAGATAATACATAATGTGTGTGACCACTCATGGTCTTACAGGTACCTTTCTTGACGTCCCATAGTCTCACCGTCTTATCATAACTTCCCGATACGATGAACTCTGAATCACTGGATATAGTCACAGATAATACATAATGTGTGTGACCACTCATGGTCTTACAGGTACCTGTCTTGACGTCCCATAGTCTCACCGTTTTATCTCAACTTCCCGATACGATGAACTCTGAATCACTGGATATAGCCACAGAGAATACAGAACTAGTGTGACCACTCATGGTCTTACAGGTACCTGTCTTGACGTCCCATAGTCTCACCGTATTATCTCTACTTCCCGATACGATGAACTCTGAATCACTGGATATAGCCACAGATGATACATAATCTGTGCGACCACTCATGGTCTTACAGGTACCTGTCTTGACGTCCCATAGTCTCACCGTATTATCTCTACTTCCCGATACGATGAACTCTGAATCACTGGATATAGCCACAGATAATACAGAACTAGTGTGACCACTCATGGTCTTACAGGTACCTGTCTTGACGTCCCATAGTATCACCGTCTTATCTCTACTTCCCGATACGATGAACTCTGAAATCACTGGATATAGCCACAGATGATACATAATCTTTGTGACCACTCATGGTCTTACAGGTACCTGTCTTGACGTCCCATAGTCTCACCGTATTATCATCACTTCCCGATACGATGAACTCTGAATCACTAGATATAGCCACAGCATATACATAATCTTTGTGACCACTCATGGTCTTACAGCTACCTTTCTTGACGTCCCATAGTCTCACCGTCTTATCATGACTTCCCGATACGATGAACTCTGAATCACTGGATATAGTCACAGATAATACATAATGTGTGTGACCACCCAAGTCTTACAGGTACCTGTCTTGACGTCCCATAGTCTCACCGTATAATCTGCACTTCCCGATACGATGAACTCTGAATCACTGGATATAGCCACAGATGATACTCAATTTGTATGACCACCCAAGTCTTACAGGTACCTGTCTTGACGTCCCATAGTCTCACCGTTTTATCTGCACTTCCCGATACGATGAACTCTGAATCACTGGATATAGCCACAGATGATACTCAATTTGTATGACCACTCATGGTCTTACAGGTACCTGTCTTGACGTCCCATAGTATCACCGTCTTATCTCTACTTCCCGATACGATGAACTCTGAATCACTGGATATAGTCACAGAGAATACATAATGTGTGTGACCACTCATGGTCTTACAGGTACCTGTCTTGACGTCCCATAGTATCACCGTCTTATCTCTACTTCCCGATACGATGAACTCTGAATCACTGGATATAGCCACAGAGAATACATAATGTGTGTGACCACTCATGGTCTTACAGGTACCTGTCTTGACGTTCCATAGTCTCACCGTATTATCATAACTTCCCGATACGATGAACTCTGAATCACTGGATATAGCCACAGATGATACTCAATTTGTATGACAACTCATGGTCTTACAGGTACCTTTCTTGACGTCCCATAGTCTCACCGTCTTATCTCAACTTCCTGATACGATGAACTCTGAGTCACTGGATATAGCCACAGATAATACAGAATTAGTGTGACCACTCATGGTCTTACAGGTACCTGTCTTGACGTCCCATAGTCTCACCGTCTTATCTCTACTTCCCGATACGATGAACTCTGAATCACTGGATATAGCCACAGATGATACATAATCTGTGCGACCACTCATGGTCTTACAGGTACCTGTCTTGACGTCCCATAGTCTCACCGTATTATCTCTACTTCCCGATACGATGAACTCTGAATCACTGGATATAGCCACAGCATATACATAACTAGTGTGACCACTCATGGTCTTACAGCTACCTGTCTTGACGTCTCATAGTCTCACCGTCTTATCATGACTTCCCGATACGATGAACTCTGAATCACTGGATATAGCCACAGATAATACAGAATTAGTGTGACCACTCATGGTCTTACAGGTACCTGTCTTGACGTCCCATAGTCTCACCGTCTTATCTCTACTTCCCGATACGATGAACTCTGAATCACTGGATATAGCCACAGATGATACATAATCTGTGCGACCACTCATGGTCTTACAGCTACCTGTCTTGACGTCCCATAGTCTCACCGTCTTATCATCACTTCCCGATACGATGAACTCTGAGTCACTGGATATAGCCACAGAGAATACATAATGTGTGTGACCACTCATGGTCTTACAGGTACCTGTCTTGACGTCCCATAGTCTCACCGTCTTATCTCTACTTACCGATACGATGAACTCTGAATCACTGGATATAGCCACAGATGATACATAATCTGTGCGACCACTCATGGTCTTACAGGTACCTGTCTTGACGTCCCATAGTCTCACCGTATAATCTGCACTTCCCGATACGATGAACTCTGAGTCACTGGATATAGCCACAGAGAATACAAAACTAGTGTGACCACTCATGGTCTTACAGGTACCTGTCTTGACGTCCCATAGTCTCACCGTTTTATCTGCACTTCCCGATACGATGAACTCTGAATCACTGGATATAGCCACAGATAATACAGAATTAGTGTGACCACTCATTGTCTTACAGGTACCTGTCTTGACGTCCCATAGTCTCACCGTCTTATCTCTACTTACCGATACGATGAACTCTGAATCACTGGATATAGCCACAGATGATACATAATCTGTGCGACCACTCATGGTCTTACAGCTACCTGTCTTGACGTCCCATAGTCTCACCGTATTATCTCTACTTCCCGATACGATGAACTCTGAATCACTGGATATAGCCACAGCATATACATAACTAGTGTGACCACTCATGGTCTTACAGCTACCTGTCTTGACGTCTCATAGTCTCACCGTCTTATCATGACTTCCCGATACGATGAACTCTGAATCACTGGATATAGCCACAGATAATACAGAATTAGTGTGACCACTCATGGTCTTACAGGTACCTGTCTTGACGTCCCATAGTCTCACCGTCTTATCATGACTTCCCGATACGATGAACTCTGAATCACTGGATATAGCCACAGATGATACATAATCTGTGCGACCACTCATGGTCTTACAGGTACCTGTCTTGACGTCCCATAGTCTCACCGTCTTATCATCACTTCCCGATACGATGAACTCTGAGTCACTGGATATAGCCACAGATGATACATAATCTGTGCGACCACTCATGGTCTTACAGGTACCTGTCTTGACGTCCCATAGTCTCACCGTATTATCTCTACTTCCCGATACGATGAACTCTGAATCACTGGATATAGCCACAGCATATACATAACTAGTGTGACCACTCATGGTCTTACAGCTACCTGTCTTGACGTCTCATAGTCTCACCGTCTTATCATGACTTCCCGATACGATGAACTCTGAATCACTGGATATAGCCACAGATAATACAGAATTAGTGTGACCACTCATGGTCTTACAGGTACCTGTCTTGACGTCCCATAGTCTCACCGTCTTATCTCTACTTCCCGATACGATGAACTCTGAATCACTGGATATAGCCACAGAGAATACAGAACTAGTGCGACCACTCATGGTCTTACAGGTACCTGTCTTGACGTCCCATAGTCTCACCGTCTTATCATCACTTCCCGATACGATGAACTCTGAGTCACTGGATATAGCCACAGAGAATACATAATGTGTGTGACCACTCATGGTCTTACAGGTACCTGTCTTGACGTCCCATAGTCTCACCGTCTTATCTCTACTTACCGATACGATGAACTCTGAATCACTGGATATAGCCACAGATGATACATAATCTGTGCGACCACTCATGGTCTTACAGGTACCTGTCTTGACGTCCCATAGTCTCACCGTATAATCTGCACTTCCCGATACGATGAACTCTGAGTCACTGGATATAGCCACAGAGAATACAAAACTAGTGTGACCACTCATGGTCTTACAGGTACCTGTCTTGACGTCCCATAGTCTCACCGTTTTATCTGCACTTCCCGATACGATGAACTCTGAATCACTGGATATAGCCACAGATAATACAGAATTAGTGTGACCACTCATTGTCTTACAGGTACCTGTCTTGACGTCCCATAGTCTCACCGTCTTATCTCTACTTACCGATACGATGAACTCTGAATCACTGGATATAGCCACAGATGATACATAATCTGTGCGACCACTCATGGTCTTACAGCTACCTGTCTTGACGTCCCATAGTCTCACCGTATTATCTCTACTTCCCGATACGATGAACTCTGAATCACTGGATATAGCCACAGCATATACATAACTAGTGTGACCACTCATGGTCTTACAGCTACCTGTCTTGACGTCTCATAGTCTCACCGTCTTATCATGACTTCCCGATACGATGAACTCTGAATCACTGGATATAGCCACAGATAATACAGAATTAGTGTGACCACTCATGGTCTTACAGGTACCTGTCTTGACGTCCCATAGTCTCACCGTCTTATCATGACTTCCCGATACGATGAACTCTGAATCACTGGATATAGCCACAGATGATACATAATCTGTGCGACCACTCATGGTCTTACAGGTACCTGTCTTGACGTCCCATAGTCTCACCGTCTTATCATCACTTCCCGATACGATGAACTCTGAGTCACTGGATATAGCCACAGAGAATACATAATGTGTGTGACCACTCATGGTCTTACAGGTACCTGTCTTGACGTCCCATAGTATCACCGTCTTATCTCTACTTCCCGATACGATGAACTCTGAATCACTGGATATAGCCACAGCATATACATAATCTGTGTGACCACTCATGGTCTTACAGCTACCTTTCTTGACGTCCCATAGTCTCACCGTCTTATCATGACTTCCCGATACGATGAACTCTGAGTCACTGGATATAGCCACAGAGAATACAAAACTAGTGTGACCACTCATGGTCTTACAGGTACCTGTCTTGACGTCCCATAGTCTCACCGTTTTATCTGCACTTCCCGATACGATGAACTCTGAATCACTGGATATAGCCACAGATAATACAGAATTAGTGTGACCACTCATTGTCTTACAGGTACCTGTCTTGACGTCCCATAGTCTCACCGTCTTATCTCTACTTACCGATACGATGAACTCTGAATCACTGGATATAGCCACAGATGATACATAATCTGTGCGACCACTCATGGTCTTACAGCTACCTGTCTTGACGTCCCATAGTCTCACCGTATTATCTCTACTTCCCGATACGATGAACTCTGAATCACTGGATATAGCCACAGCATATACATAACTAGTGTGACCACTCATGGTCTTACAGCTACCTGTCTTGACGTCTCATAGTCTCACCGTCTTATCATGACTTCCCGATACGATGAACTCTGAATCACTGGATATAGCCACAGATAATACAGAATTAGTGTGACCACTCATGGTCTTACAGGTACCTGTCTTGACGTCCCATAGTCTCACCGTCTTATCATGACTTCCCGATACGATGAACTCTGAATCACTGGATATAGCCACAGATGATACATAATCTGTGCGACCACTCATGGTCTTACAGGTACCTGTCTTGACGTCCCATAGTCTCACCGTCTTATCATCACTTCCCGATACGATGAACTCTGAGTCACTGGATATAGCCACAGAGAATACATAATGTGTGTGACCACTCATGGTCTTACAGGTACCTGTCTTGACGTCCCATAGTATCACCGTCTTATCTCTACTTCCCGATACGATGAACTCTGAATCACTGGATATAGCCACAGCATATACATAATCTGTGTGACCACTCATGGTCTTACAGCTACCTTTCTTGACGTCCCATAGTCTCACCGTCTTATCATGACTTCCCGATACGATGAACTCTGAATCACTGGATATAGCCACAGAGAATACAGAACTAGTGCGACCACTCATGGTCTTACAGGTACCTGTCTTGACGTCCCATAGTCTCACCGTCTTATCTCTACTTACCGATACGATGAACTCTGAATCACTGGATATAGCCACAGATGATACATAATCTGTGCGACCACTCATGGTCTTACAGGTACCTGTCTTGACGTCCCATAGTCTCACCGTATAATCTGCACTTCCCGATACGATGAACTCTGAGTCACTGGATATAGCCACAGAGAATACAAAACTAGTGCGACCACTCATGGTCTTACAGGTACCTGTCTTGACGTCCCATAGTCTCACCGTCTTATCATGACTTCCCGATACGATGAACTCTGAATCACTGGATATAGCCACAGAGAATACAAAACTAGTGTGACCACTCATGGTCTTACAGGTACCTGTCTTGACGTCCCATAGTCTCACCGTTTTATCTGCACTTCCCGATACGATGAACTCTGAATCACTGGATATAGCCACAGATAATACAGAATTAGTGTGACCACTCATTGTCTTACAGGTACCTGTCTTGACGTCCCATAGTCTCACCGTCTTATCTCTACTTACCGATACGATGAACTCTGAATCACTGGATATAGCCACAGATGATACATAATCTGTGCGACCACTCATGGTCTTACAGCTACCTGTCTTGACGTCCCATAGTCTCACCGTATTATCTCTACTTCCCGATACGATGAACTCTGAATCACTGGATATAGCCACAGATGATACATAATCTTTGTGACCACTCATGGTCTTACAGCTACCTTTCTTGACGTCCCATAGTCTCACCGTATTATCATAACTTCCCGATACGATGAACTCTGAATCACTGGATATAGCCACAGATAATACAGAATTAGTGTGACCACTCATGGTCTTACAGGTACCTGTCTTGACGTCCCATAGTCTCACCGTATTATCATCACTTCCCGATACGATGAACTCTGAATCAATGGATATAGCCACAGATAATACATAATCTGTGTGACCACTCATGGTCTTACAGCTACCTTTCTTGACGTCCCATAGTCTCACCGTCTTATCTCAACTTCCTGATACGATGAACTCTGAATCACTGGATATAGCCACAGATAATACATAACTAGTGTGACCACTCATGGTCTTACAGGTACCTGTCTTGACGTCCCATAGTCTCACCGTATTATCTCTACTTCCCGATACGATGAACTCTGAATCACTGGATATAGCCACAGATGATACATAATCTTTGTGACCACTCATGGTCTTACAGCTACCTGTCTTGACGTCCCATAGTCTCACCGTCTTATCTCAACTTCCTGATACGATGAACTCTGAATCACTGGATATAGCCACAGATAATACATAACTAGTGTGACCACTCATGGTCTTACAGGTACCTGTCTTGACGTCCCATAGTCTTACCGTCTTATCATGACATCCCGATACGATGAACTCTGAATCACTGGATATAGCCACAGCATATACATAATCTGTGTGACCACTCATGGTCTTACAGCTACCTTTCTTGACGTCCCATAGTCTCACCGTCTTATCATGACTTCCCGATACGATGAACTCTGAATCACTGGATATAGCCACAGAGAATACAGAACTAGTGCGACCACTCATGGTCTTACAGGTACCTGTCTTGACGTCCCATAGTCTCACCGTCTTATCTCTACTTCCCGATACGATGAACTCTGAATCACTGGATATAGCCACAGATAATACAGAACTAGTGTGACCACTCATGGTCTTACAGGTACCTGTCTTGACGTCCCATAGTATCACCGTCTTATCTCTACTTCCCGATACGATGAACTCTGAATCACTGGATATAGCCACATATATTACATAATGTGTGTGACCACTCATGGTCTTACAGGTACCTTTCTTGACGTCCCATAGTATCACCGTCTTATCTCTACTTCCCGATACGATGAACTCTGAATCACTGGATATAGCCACAGAGAATACAGAACTAGTGCGACCACTCATGGTCTTACAGGTACCTGTCTTGACGTCCCATAGTCTCACCGTCTTATCTCTACTTACCGATACGATGAACTCTGAATCACTGGATATAGCCACAGATGATACATAATCTGTGCGACCACTCATGGTCTTACAGCTACCTGTCTTGACGTCCCATAGTCTCACCGTATTATCTCTACTTCCCGATACGATGAACTCTGAATCACTGGATATAGCCACAGCATATACATAACTAGTGTGACCACTCATGGTCTTACAGCTACCTGTCTTGACGTCTCATAGTCTCACCGTCTTATCATGACTTCCCGATACGATGAACTCTGAATCACTGGATATAGCCACAGATAATACAGAATTAGTGTGACCACTCATGGTCTTACAGGTACCTGTCTTGACGTCCCATAGTCTCACCGTCTTATCTCTACTTCCCGATACGATGAACTCTGAATCACTGGATATAGCCACAGATGATACATAATCTGTGCGACCACTCATGGTCTTACAGGTACCTGTCTTGACGTCCCATAGTCTCACCGTCTTATCATCACTTCCCGATACGATGAACTCTGAGTCACTGGATATAGCCACAGAGAATACATAATGTGTGTGACCACTCATGGTCTTACAGGTACCTGTCTTGACGTCCCATAGTATCACCGTCTTATCTCTACTTCCCGATACGATGAACTCTGAATCACTGGATATAGCCACAGCATATACATAATCTGTGTGACCACTCATGGTCTTACAGCTACCTTTCTTGACGTCCCATAGTCTCACCGTCTTATCATGACTTCCCGATACGATGAACTCTGAATCACTGGATATAGCCACAGAGAATACAGAACTAGTGCGACCACTCATGGTCTTACAGGTACCTGTCTTGACGTCCCATAGTCTCACCGTCTTATCTCTACTTACCGATACGATGAACTCTGAATCACTGGATATAGCCACAGATGATACATAATCTGTGCGACCACTCATGGTCTTACAGGTACCTGTCTTGACGTCCCATAGTCTCACCGTATAATCTGCACTTCCCGATACGATGAACTCTGAGTCACTGGATATAGCCACAGAGAATACAAAACTAGTGCGACCACTCATGGTCTTACAGCTACCTGTCTTGACGTCCCATAGTCTCACCGTCTTATCTCAACTTCCTGATACGATGAACTCTGAATCACTGGATATAGCCACAGATAATACAGAATTAGTGTGACCACTCATTGTCTTACAGGTACCTGTCTTGACGTCCCATAGTCTTACCGTCTTATCATGACATCCCGATACGATGAACTCTGAATCACTGGATATAGCCACAGATAATACATAATCTGTGCGACCACTCATGGTCTTACAGGTACCTGTCTTGACGTCCCATAGTCTCACCGTCTTATCATGACTTCCCGATACGATGAACTCTGAATCACTGGATATAGCCACAGATAATACAGAATTAGTGTGACCACTCATTGTCTTACAGGTACCTGTCTTGACGTCCCATAGTATCACCGTATTATCTCTACTTCCCGATACGATGAACTCTGAATCAATGGATATAGCCACAGATAATACATAATCTGTGTGACCACTCATGGTCTTACAGCTACCTTTCTTGACGTCCCATAGTCTCACCGTCTTATCATAACTTCCCGATACGATGAACTCTGAATCACTGGATATAGCCACAGATAATACAGAATTAGTGTGACCACTCATGGTCTTACAGGTACCTGTCTTGACGTCCCATAGTCTCACCGTATTATCATCACTTCCCGATACGATGAACTCTGAATCAATGGATATAGCCACAGATAATACATAATCTGTGCGACCACTCATGGTCTTACAGCTACCTGTCTTGACGTCCCATAGTCTCACCGTCTTATCTCAACTTCCTGATACGATGAACTCTGAATCACTGGATATAGCCACAGATAATACATAACTAGTGTGACCACTCATGGTCTTACAGATACCTGTCTTGACGTCCCATAGTCTTACCGTCTTATCATGACATCCCGATACGATGAACTCTGAATCACTGGATATAGCCACAGCATATACATAATCTGTGTGACCACTCATGGTCTTACAGGTACCTGTCTTGACGTCCCATAGTCTCACCGTTTTATCTGCACTTCCCGATACGATGAACTCTGAATCACTGGATATAGTCACAGATAATACATAATGTGTGTGACCACTCATGGTCTTACAGGTACCTGTCTTGACGTCCCATAGTCTCACCGTCTTATCTGCACTTCCCGATACGATGAACTCTGAATCACTGGATATAGCCACAGATAATACAGAATTAGTGTGACCACTCATGGTCTTACAGGTACCTGTCTTGACGTCCCATAGTCTCACCGTATTATCATCACTTCCCGATACGATGAACTCTGAATCAATGGATATAGCCACAGATAATACATAATCTGTGTGACCACTCATGGTCTTACAGCTACCTTTCTTGACGTCCCATAGTCTCACCGTCTTATCTCAACTTCCTGATACGATGAACTCTGAATCACTGGATATAGCCACAGATAATACATAACTAGTGTGACCACTCATGGTCTTACAGGTACCTGTCTTGACGTCCCATAGTCTCACCGTATTATCTCTACTTCCCGATACGATGAACTCTGAATCACTGGATATAGCCACAGATGATACATAATCTTTGTGACCACTCATGGTCTTACAGCTACCTGTCTTGACGTCCCATAGTCTCACCGTCTTATCTCAACTTCCTGATACGATGAACTCTGAATCACTGGATATAGCCACAGATAATACATAACTAGTGTGACCACTCATGGTCTTACAGGTACCTGTCTTGACGTCCCATAGTCTTACCGTCTTATCATGACATCCCGATACGATGAACTCTGAATCACTGGATATAGCCACAGCATATACATAATCTGTGTGACCACTCATGGTCTTACAGCTACCTTTCTTGACGTCCCATAGTCTCACCGTCTTATCATGACTTCCCGATACGATGAACTCTGAATCACTGGATATAGCCACAGAGAATACAGAACTAGTGCGACCACTCATGGTCTTACAGGTACCTGTCTTGACGTCCCATAGTCTCACCGTCTTATCTCTACTTCCCGATACGATGAACTCTGAATCACTGGATATAGCCACAGATAATACAGAACTAGTGTGACCACTCATGGTCTTACAGGTACCTGTCTTGACGTCCCATAGTATCACCGTCTTATCTCTACTTCCCGATACGATGAACTCTGAATCACTGGATATAGCCACAGAGAATACATAACTAGTGTGACCACTCATGGTCTTACAGATACCTGTCTTGACGTCCCATAGTCTTACCGTCTTATCATGACATCCCGATACGATGAACTCTGAATCACTGGATATAGCCACAGCATATACATAATCTGTGTGACCACTCATGGTCTTACAGGTACCTGTCTTGACGTCCCATAGTCTCACCGTTTTATCTGCACTTCCCGATACGATGAACTCTGAATCACTGGATATAGTCACAGATAATACATAATGTGTGTGACCACTCATGGTCTTACAGGTACCTGTCTTGACGTCCCATAGTCTCACCGTCTTATCTGCACTTCCCGATACGATGAACTCTGAATCACTGGATATAGCCACAGAGAATACAGAACTAGTGTGACCACTCATGGTCTTACAGGTACCTGTCTTGACGTTCCATAGTCTCACCGTCTTATCTGCACTTCCCGATACGATGAACTCTGAATCACTGGATATAGCCACAGATCTTACATAACTAGTGTGACCACTCATGGTCTTACAGGTACCTGTCTTGACGTCCCATAGTCTCACCGTGTAATCTCTACTTCCCGATACGATGAACTCTGAATCACTGGATATAGTCACAGATAATACAGAATTAGTGTGACCACTCATGGTCTTACAGGTACCTGTCTTGACGTTCCATAGTCTCACCGTCTTATCTGCACTTCCCGATACGATGAACTCTGAATCACTGGATATAGCCACAGAGAATACAGAACTAGTGTGACCACTCATGGTCTTACAGGTACCTGTCTTGACGTTCCATAGTCTCACCGTCTTATCATAACTTCCCGATACGATGAACTCTGAATCACTGGATATAGCCACAGAGAATACAGAACTAGTGTGACCACCCAAGTCTTACAGGTACCTGTCTTGACGTCCCATAGTCTCACCGTATTATCTCTACTTCCCGATACGATGAACTCTGAATCACTGGATATAGCCACAGCATATACATAATCTTTGTGACCACTCATGGTCTTACAGGTACCTGTCTTGACGTCCCATAGTCTCACCGTCTTATCATGACTTCCCGATACGATGAACTCTGAAATCACTGGATATAGCCACAGATGATACATAATCTTTGTGACCACTCATGGTCTTACAGGTACCTGTCTTGACGTCCCATAGTCTCACCGTATTATCATCACTTCCCGATACGATGAACTCTGAATCACTAGATATAGCCACAGCATATACATAATCTTTGTGACCACTCATGGTCTTACAGGTACCTTTCTTGACGTCCCATAGTCTCACCGTCTTATCTGCACTTCCCGATACGATGAACTCTGAATCACTGGATATAGCCACAGAGAATACAGAACTAGTGTGACCACTCATGGTCTTACAGGTACCTGTCTTGACGTCCCATAGTCTCACCTTTTTATCTCAACTTTCCGATACGATGAACTCTGAATCACTGGATATAGCCACAGATAATACAGAATTAGTGTGACCACTCATGGTCTTACAGGTACCTTTCTTGACGTCCCATAGTCTCACCGTATTATCATGACATCCCGATACGATGAACTCTGAATCACTGGATATAGCCACAGATGATACTCAATTTGTATGACCACCCAAGTCTTACAGGTACCTGTCTTGACGTCCCATAGTCTCACCGTCTTATCTGCACTTCCCGATACGATGAACTCTGAATCACTGGATATAGTCACAGATAATACATAATGTGTGTGACCACCCAAGTCTTACAGGTACCTGTCTTGACGTCCCATAGTCTCACCGTCTTATCTCAACTTCCCGATACGATGAACTCTGAATCACTGGATATAGCCACAGATCTTACATAACTAGTGTGACCACTCATGGTCTTACAGGTACCTGTCTTGACGTCCCATAGTCTCACCGTGTAATCTCTACTTCCCGATACGATGAACTCTGAATCACTGGATATAGCCACAGAGAATACATAATGTGTGTGACCACTCATGGTCTTACAGGTACCTGTCTTGACGTTCCATAGTCTCACCGTATTATCATAACTTCCCGATACGATGAACTCTGAATCACTGGATATAGCCACAGATGATACTCAATTTGTATGACCACTCATGGTCTTACAGGTACCTTTCTTGACGTCCCATAGTATCACCGTCTTATCTCTACTTCCCGATACGATGAACTCTGAATCACTGGATATAGCCACAGATAATACATAATCTGTGTGACCACTCATGGTCTTACAGCTACCTTTCTTGACGTCCCATAGTATCACCGTCTTATCTCTACTTCCCGATACGATGAACTCTGAATCACTGGATATAGCCACAGAGAATACAGAACTAGTGCGACCACTCATGGTCTTACAGCTACCTGTCTTGACGTCCCATAGTCTCACCGTCTTATCTCTACTTCCCGATACGATGAACTCTGAATCACTGGATATAGCCACAGATGATACATAATCTGTGCGACCACTCATGGTCTTACAGCTACCTGTCTTGACGTCCCATAGTCTCACCGTTTTATCTCAACTTTCCGATACGATGAACTCTGAATCACTGGATATAGCCACAGATAATACAGAATTAGTGTGACCACTCATGGTCTTACAGGTACCTGTCTTGACGTTCCATAGTCTCACCGTATTATCATAACTTCCCGATACGATGAACTCTGAATCACTGGATATAGCCACAGATGATACTCAATTTGTATGACCACTCATGGTCTTACAGGTACCTTTCTTGACGTCCCATAGTATCACCGTCTTATCTCTACTTCCCGATACGATGAACTCTGAATCACTGGATATAGCCACAGATGATACATAATCTGTGCGACCACTCATGGTCTTACAGCTACCTGTCTTGACGTCCCATAGTCTCACCGTCTTATCTCCAGTTCCCGATACGATGAACTCTGAATCACTGGATATAGCCACAGCATATACATAATCTTTGTGACCACTCATGGTCTTACAGGTACCTGTCTTGACGTCCCATAGTCTCACCGTCTTATCTGCACTTCCCGATACGATGAACTCTGAATCACTGGATATAGCCACAGAGAATACAGAACTAGTGTGACCACTCATGGTCTTACAGGTACCTGTCTTGACGTCCCATAGTCTCACCGTCTTATCTGCACTTCCCGATACGATGAACTCTGAATCACTGGATATAGCCACAGATGATACTCAATTTGTATGACCACTCATGGTCTTACAGGTACCTGTCTTGACGTCCCATAGTCTCACCGTCTTATCTGCACTTCCCGATACGATGAACTCTGAATCACTGGATATAGCCACAGATGATACTCAATTTGTATGACCACCCAAGTCTTACAGGTACCTGTCTTGACGTCCCATAGTCTCACCGTCTTATCTGCACTTCCCGATACGATGAACTCTGAATCACTGGATATAGTCACATATATTACATAATGTGTGTGACCACTCATGGTCTTACAGGTACCTGTCTTGACGTCCCATAGTCTCACCGTCTTATCTGCACTTCCCGATACGATGAACTCTGAATCACTGGATATAGCCACAGATGATACTCAATTTGTATGACCACCCAAGTCTTACAGGTACCTGTCTTGACGTCCCATAGTCTCACCGTTTTATCTGCACTTCCCGATACGATGAACTCTGAATCACTGGATATAGCCACAGAGAATACAAAACTAGTGTGACCACTCATGGTCTTACAGGTACCTGTCTTGACGTCCCATAGTCTCACCGTCTTATCTGCACTTCCCGATACGATGAACTCTGAATCACTGGATATAGTCACAGAGAATACAGAACTAGTGTGACCACTCATGGTCTTACAGGTACCTGTCTTGACGTTCCATAGTCTCACCGTATTATCATAACTTCCCGATACGATGAACTCTGAATCACTGGATATAGCCACAGATGATACAAAACTAGTGTGACCACTCATGGTCTTACAGGTACCTTTCTTGACGTCCCATAGTCTCACCGTATTATCATGACATCCCGATACGATGAACTCTGAATCACTGGATATAGCCACAGATAATACAGAATTAGTGTGACCACTCATTGTCTTACAGGTACCTGTCTTGACGTCCCATAGTCTCACCGTCTTATCTCTACTTCCCGATACGATGAACTCTGAATCACTGGATATAGCCACAGATGATACATAATCTTTGTGACCACTCATGGTCTTACAGCTACCTGTCTTGACGTCCCATAGTCTCACCGTATTATCATAACTTCCCGATACGATGAACTCTGAATCACTGGATATAGCCACAGATAATACATAATGTGTGTGACCACTCATGGTCTTACAGGTACCTGTCTTGACGTCCCATAGTCTCACCGTATTATCATAACTTCCCGATACGATGAACTCTGAATCACTGGATATAGTCACATATATTACATAATGTGTGTGACCACTCATGGTCTTACAGGTACCTGTCTTGACGTCCCATAGTCTCACCGTATTATCATAACTTCCCGATACGATGAACTCTGAATCACTGGATATAGCCACAGATAATACAGAACTAGTGTGACCACTCATGGTCTTACAGGTACCTGTCTTGACGTCCCATAGTCTCACCGTATTATCATAACTTCCCGATACGAT
Source organism: Loxodes magnus (assembly GCA_946699065.1). Lineage (NCBI taxonomy): Eukaryota > Ciliophora > Karyorelictea > Loxodida > Loxodidae > Loxodes > Loxodes magnus. The sequence goes on from CAMPDV010000171.1 coordinate 200,366, forward strand.
GAACTCTGAATCACTGGATATAGTCACATATATTACATAATGTGTGTGACCACTCATGGTCTTACAGGTACCTGTCTTGACGTCCCATAGTCTCACCGTATTATCATAACTTCCCGATACGATGAACTCTGAATCACTGGATATAGCCACAGATAATACAGAACTAGTGTGACCACTCATGGTCTTACAGGTACCTGTCTTGACGTCCCATAGTCTCACCGTATTATCATAACTTCCCGATACGATGAACTCTGAATCACTGGATATAGCCACAGATAATACAGAACTAGTGTGACCACTCATGGTCTTACAGGTACCTGTCTTGACGTCCCATAGTCTCACCGTATTATCATAACTTCCCGATACGATGAACTCTGAATCACTGGATATAGCCACAGATGATACAAAACTAGTGTGACCACTCATGGTCTTACAGGTACCTGTCTTGACGTCCCATAGTCTCACCGTTTTATCTGCACTTCCCGATACGATGAACTCTGAATCACTGGATATAGCCACAGAGAATACAGAACTAGTGCGACCACTCATGGTCTTACAGGTACCTGTCTTGACGTCCCATAGTCTCACCGTCTTATCTCTACTTCCCGATACGATGAACTCTGAATCACTGGATATAGTCACAGATAATACATAATGTGTGTGACCACTCATGGTCTTACAGGTACCTGTCTTGACGTCCCATAGTATCACCGTTTTATCTGCATTTCCGATACGATGAACTCTGAATCACTGGATATAGTCACAGATAATACATAATGTGTGTGACCACTCATGGTCTTACAGGTACCTGTCTTGACGTCCCATAGTCTCACCGTTTTATCTGCACTTCCCGATACGATGAACTCTGAATCACTGGATATAGTCACAGATAATACATAATGTGTGTGACCACTCATGGTCTTACAGGTACCTGTCTTGACGTCCCATAGTCTCACCGTCTTATCATAACTTCCCGATACGATGAACTCTGAATCACTGGATATAGCCACAGAGAATACAGAACTAGTGTGACCACTCATGGTCTTACAGGTACCTGTCTTGACGTCCCATAGTCTCACCGTATTATCTCTACTTCCCGATACGATGAACTCTGAATCACTGGATATAGTCACAGATAATACATAATGTGTGTGACCACTCATGGTCTTACAGGTACCTGTCTTGACGTCCCATAGTCTCACCGTATTATCATAACTTCCCGATACGATGAACTCTGAATCACTGGATATAGTCACATATATTACATAATGTGTGTGACCACTCATGGTCTTACAGGTACCTTTCTTGACGTCCCATAGTATCACCGTCTTATCTCTACTTCCCGATACGATGAACTCTGAATCACTGGATATAGCCACAGAGAATACATAATGTGTGTGACCACTCATGGTCTTACAGGTACCTGTCTTGACGTCCCATAGTCTCACCGTTTTATCTGCACTTCCCGATACGATGAACTCTGAATCACTGGATATAGCCACAGATAATACAGAATCTTTGTGACCACTCATGGTCTTACAGGTACCTGTCTTGACGTCCCATAGTCTCACCGTATTATCATAACTTCCCGATACGATGAACTCTGAATCACTGGATATAGCCACAGATAATACAGAACTAGTGTGACCACTCATGGTCTTACAGGTACCTGTCTTGACGTCCCATAGTCTCACCGTTTTATCTGCACTTCCCGATACGATGAACTCTGAATCACTGGATATAGTCACATATATTACATAATGTGTGTGACCACTCATGGTCTTACAGGTACCTTTCTTGACGTCCCATAGTATCACCGTCTTATCTCTACTTCCCGATACGATGAACTCTGAATCACTGGATATAGCCACAGATGATACTCAATTTGTATGACCACCCAAGTCTTACAGGTACCTGTCTTGACGTCCCATAGTCTCACCGTTTTATCTGCACTTCCCGATACGATGAACTCTGAATCACTGGATATAGCCACAGAGAATACAGAACTAGTGTGACCACTCATGGTCTTACAGGTACCTGTCTTGACGTCCCATAGTCTCACCGTCTTATCATAACTTCCCGATACGATGAACTTTGAATCACTGGATATAGCCACAGATAATACAGAACTAGTGTGACCACTCATGGTCTTACAGGTACCTGTCTTGACGTCCCATAGTCTCACCGTTTTATCTGCACTTCCCGATACGATGAACTCTGAATCACTGGATATAGCCACAGATAATACATAATGTGTGTGACCACTCATGGTCTTACAGGTACCTGTCTTGACGTCCCATAGTCTCACCGTATTATCTGCACTTCCCGATACGATGAACTCTGAATCACTGGATATAGCCACAGAGAATACAGAACTAGTGTGACCACTCATGGTCTTACAGGTACCTGTCTTGACGTCCCATAGTCTCACCGTTTTATCTGCACTTCCCGATACGATGAACTCTGAATCACTGGATATAGTCACAGATAATACATAATGTGTGTGACCACTCATGGTCTTACAGGTACCTGTCTTGACGTCCCATAGTCTCACCGTATTATCTCTACTTCCCGATACGATGAACTCTGAATCACTGGATATAGTCACAGATAATACATAATGTGTGTGACCACTCATGGTCTTACAGGTACCTGTCTTGACGTCCCATAGTCTCACCGTCTTATCTGCACTTCCCGATACGATGAACTCTGAATCACTGGATATAGCCACAGAGAATACAAAACTAGTGTGACCACTCATGGTCTTACAGGTACCTGTCTTGACGTCCCATAGTCTCACCGTATTATCTCTACTTCCCGATACGATGAACTCTGAATCACTGGATATAGCCACAGAGAATACAAAACTAGTGTGACCACTCATGGTCTTACAGGTACCTGTCTTGACGTTCCATAGTCTCACCGTATTATCATAACTTCCCGATACGATGAACTCTGAATCACTGGATATAGCCACAGAAGATACTCAATTTGTATGACCACCCAAGTCTTACAGGTACCTGTCTTGACGTCCCATAGTCTCACCGTATTATCTCTACTTCCCGATACGATGAACTCTGAATCACTGGATATAGTCACAGATAATACAGAACTAGTGTGACCACTCATGGTCTTACAGGTACCTGTCTTGACGTCCCATAGTCTCACCGTATTTTCATAACTTCCCGATACGATGAACTCTGAATCACTGGATATAGTCACAGATAATACATAATGTGTGTGACCACTCATTGTCTTACAGGTACCTGTCTTGACGTCCCATAGTCTTACCGTCTTATCATGACATCCCGATACGATGAACTCTGAATCACTGGATATAGTCACAGATAATACATAATGTGTGTGACCACTCATGGTCTTACAGGTACCTGTCTTGACGTCCCATTGTCTCACCGTATTATCATAACTTCCCGATACGATGAACTCTGAATCACTGGATATAGCCACAGATGATACAAAACTAGTGTGACCACTCATGGTCTTACAGGTACCTGTCTTGACGTTCCATAGTCTCACCGTATTATCATAACTTCCCGATACGATGAACTCTGAATCACTGGATATAGTCACATATATTACATAATGTGTGTGACCACTCATGGTCTTACAGGTACCTGTCTTGACGTCCCATTGTCTCACCGTATTATCATAACTTCCCGATACGATGAACTCTGAATCACTGGATATAGCCACAGATGATACAAAACTAGTGTGACCACTCATGGTCTTACAGGTACCTGTCTTGACGTCCCATAGTCTCACCGTTTTATCTCAACTTTCCGATACGATGAACTCTGAATCACTGGATATAGTCACATATATTACATAATGTGTGTGACCACTCATGATCTTACAGGTACCTGTCTTGACGTCCCATTGTCTCACCGTATTATCTCTACTTCCCGATACGATGAACTCTGAATCACTGGATATAGCCACAGAGAATACAGAACTAGTGTGACCACTCATGGTCTTACAGGTACCTGTCTTGACGTCCCATAGTCTCACCGTATTATCTCTACTTCCCGATACGATGAACTCTGAATCACTGGATATAGTCACAGATAATACATAATGTGTGTGACCACTCATGGTCTTACAGGTACCTGTCTTGACGTCCCATAGTCTCACCGTTTTATCTCAACTTCCCGATACGATGAACTCTGAATCACTGGATATAGCCACAGATGATACTCAATTTGTATGACCACTCATGGTCTTACAGGTACCTGTCTTGACGTTCCATAGTCTCACCGTATTATCATGACTTCCCGATACGATGAACTCTGAATCACTGGATATAGCCACAGATGATACTCAATTTGTATGACCACTCATGGTCTTACAGGTACCTGTCTTGACGTCCCATTGTCTCACCGTATTATCATAACTTCCCGATACGATGAACTCTGAATCACTGGATATAGCCAAAGATGATACTCAATTTGTATGACCACTCATGGTCTTACAGGTACCTGTCTTGACGTCCCATAGTCTCACCGTCTTATCTGCACTTCCCGATACGATGAACTCTGAATCACTGGATATAGCCACAGATGATGCTCAATTTGTATGACCTCCCAAGTCTTACAGGTACCTGTCTTGACGTTCCATAGTCTCACCGTATTATCATAACTTCCCGATACGATGAACTCTGAATCACTGGATATAGCCACAGAAGATACTCAATTTGTATGACCACCCAAGTCTTACAGGTACCTGTCTTGACGTCCCATAGTCTCACCGTCTAATCTCAACTTCCCGATACGATGAACTCTGAATCACTGGATATAGCCACAGAGAATACAGAACTAGTGTGACCACTCATGGTCTTACAGGTACCTGTCTTGACGTTCCATAGTCTCACCGTATTATCATAACTTCCCGATACGATGAACTCTGAATCACTGGATATAGCCACAGATGATACAAAACTAGTGTGACCACTCATGGTCTTACAGGTACCTGTCTTGACGTTCCATAGTCTCACCGTATTATCATAACTTCCCGATACGATGAACTCTGAATCACTGGATATAGCCACAGAAGATACTCAATTTGTATGACCACCCAAGTCTTACAGGTACCTGTCTTGACGTCCCATAGTCTCACCGTCTTATCTCAACTTTCCGATACGATGAACTCTGAATCACTGGATATAGCCACAGATCTTACATAACTAGTGTGACCACTCATGGTCTTACAGGTACCTGTCTTGACGTCCCATAGTCTCACCGTGTAATCTCTACTTCCCGATACGATGAACTCTGAATCACTGGATATAGTCACAGATAATACAGAATTAGTGTGACCACTCATGGTCTTACAGGTACCTGTCTTGACGTCCCATAGTCTCACCGTGTAATCTCTACTTCCCGATACGATGAACTCTGAATCACTGGATATAGTCACAGATAATACAGAATTAGTGTGACCACTCATGGTCTTACAGGTACCTGTCTTGACGTTCCATAGTCTCACCGTATTATCTCTACTTCCCGATACGATGAACTCTGAATCACTGGATATAGCCACAGAGAATACAAAACTAGTGTGACCACTCATGGTCTTACAGGTACCTGTCTTGACGTTCCATAGTCTCACCGTATTATCATAACTTCCCGATACGATGAACTCTGAATCACTGGATATAGCCACAGAAGATACTCAATTTGTATGACCACCCAAGTCTTACAGGTACCTGTCTTGACGTCCCATAGTCTCACCGTCTTATCTCTACTTCCCGATACGATGAACTCTGAATCACTGGATATAGTCACAGATAATACAGAACTAGTGTGACCACTCATGGTCTTACAGGTACCTGTCTTGACGTCCCATAGTCTCACCGTATTTTCATAACTTCCCGATACGATGAACTCTGAATCACTGGATATAGTCACAGATAATACATAATGTGTGTGACCACTCATTGTCTTACAGGTACCTGTCTTGACGTCCCATAGTCTTACCGTCTTATCATGACATCCCGATACGATGAACTCTGAATCACTGGATATAGTCACAGATAATACATAATGTGTGTGACCACTCATGGTCTTACAGGTACCTGTCTTGACGTCCCATTGTCTCACCGTATTATCATAACTTCCCGATACGATGAACTCTGAATCACTGGATATAGCCACAGATGATACAAAACTAGTGTGACCACTCATGGTCTTACAGGTACCTGTCTTGACGTCCCATAGTCTCACCGTTTTATCTCAACTTTCCGATACGATGAACTCTGAATCACTGGATATAGTCACATATATTACATAATGTGTGTGACCACTCATGATCTTACAGGTACCTGTCTTGACGTCCCATTGTCTCACCGTATTATCTCTACTTCCCGATACGATGAACTCTGAATCACTGGATATAGCCACAGAGAATACAGAACTAGTGTGACCACTCATGGTCTTACAGGTACCTGTCTTGACGTCCCATAGTCTCACCGTATTATCTCTACTTCCCGATACGATGAACTCTGAATCACTGGATATAGTCACAGATAATACATAATGTGTGTGACCACTCATGGTCTTACAGGTACCTGTCTTGACGTCCCATAGTCTCACCGTTTTATCTCAACTTCCCGATACGATGAACTCTGAATCACTGGATATAGCCACAGATGATACTCAATTTGTATGACCACTCATGGTCTTACAGGTACCTGTCTTGACGTTCCATAGTCTCACCGTATTATCATGACTTCCCGATACGATGAACTCTGAATCACTGGATATAGCCACAGATGATACTCAATTTGTATGACCACTCATGGTCTTACAGGTACCTGTCTTGACGTCCCATTGTCTCACCGTATTATCATAACTTCCCGATACGATGAACTCTGAATCACTGGATATAGCCAAAGATGATACTCAATTTGTATGACCACTCATGGTCTTACAGGTACCTGTCTTGACGTCCCATAGTCTCACCGTCTTATCTGCACTTCCCGATACGATGAACTCTGAATCACTGGATATAGCCACAGATGATGCTCAATTTGTATGACCTCCCAAGTCTTACAGGTACCTGTCTTGACGTTCCATAGTCTCACCGTATTATCATAACTTCCCGATACGATGAACTCTGAATCACTGGATATAGCCACAGAAGATACTCAATTTGTATGACCACCCAAGTCTTACAGGTACCTGTCTTGACGTCCCATAGTCTCACCGTCTAATCTCAACTTCCCGATACGATGAACTCTGAATCACTGGATATAGCCACAGAGAATACAGAACTAGTGTGACCACTCATGGTCTTACAGGTACCTGTCTTGACGTTCCATAGTCTCACCGTATTATCATAACTTCCCGATACGATGAACTCTGAATCACTGGATATAGCCACAGATGATACAAAACTAGTGTGACCACTCATGGTCTTACAGGTACCTGTCTTGACGTTCCATAGTCTCACCGTATTATCATAACTTCCCGATACGATGAACTCTGAATCACTGGATATAGCCACAGAAGATACTCAATTTGTATGACCACCCAAGTCTTACAGGTACCTGTCTTGACGTCCCATAGTCTCACCGTCTTATCTCAACTTTCCGATACGATGAACTCTGAATCACTGGATATAGCCACAGATCTTACATAACTAGTGTGACCACTCATGGTCTTACAGGTACCTGTCTTGACGTCCCATAGTCTCACCGTGTAATCTCTACTTCCCGATACGATGAACTCTGAATCACTGGATATAGTCACAGATAATACAGAATTAGTGTGACCACTCATGGTCTTACAGGTACCTGTCTTGACGTCCCATAGTCTCACCGTGTAATCTCTACTTCCCGATACGATGAACTCTGAATCACTGGATATAGTCACAGATAATACAGAATTAGTGTGACCACTCATGGTCTTACAGGTACCTGTCTTGACGTTCCATAGTCTCACCGTCTTATCTGCACTTCCCGATACGATGAACTCTGAATCACTGGATATAGCCACAGATGATACTCAATTTGTATGACCACCCAAGTCTTACAGGTACCTGTCTTGACGTCCCATAGTCTCACCGTCTTATCTGCACTTCCCGATACGATGAACTCTGAATCACTGGATATAGCCACAGAGAATACAGAACTAGTGTGACCACCCAAGTCTTACAGGTACCTGTCTTGACGTCCCATAGTCTCACCGTCTTATCTCTACTTCCCGATACGATGAACTCTGAATCACTGGATATAGTCACAGATAATACATAATGTGTGTGACCACTCATGGTCTTACAGGTACCTGTCTTGACGTCCCATAGTCTCACCGTTTTATCTGCACTTCCCGATACGATGAACTCTGAATCACTGGATATAGCCACAGATGATACTCAATTTGTATGACCACCCAAGTCTTACAGGTACCTGTCTTGACGTCCCATAGTCTCACCGTTTTATCTGCACTTCCCGATACGATGAACTCTGAATCACTGGATATAGTCACAGATAATACATAATGTGTGTGACCACTCATGGTCTTACAGGTACCTGTCTTGACGTCCCATAGTCTCACCGTCTTATCTGCACTTCCCGATACGATGAACTCTGAATCACTGGATATAGCCACAGAGAATACAGAACTAGTGTGACCACTCATGGTCTTACAGGTACCTGTCTTGACGTCCCATAGTCTCACCGTATTATCATAACTTCCCGATACGATGAACTCTGAATCACTGGATATAGTCACAGATAATACATAATGTGTGTGACCACTCATGGTCTTACAGGTACCTGTCTTGACGTCCCATAGTCTCACCGTATTATCTCTACTTCCCGATACGATGAACTCTGAATCACTGGATATAGCCACAGATGATACTCAATTTGTATGACCACCCAAGTCTTACAGGTACCTGTCTTGACGTCCCATAGTCTCACCGTATTATCATCACTTCCCGATACGATGAACTCTGAATCACTGGATATAATCACAGATAATACATAATGTGTGTGACCACTCATGGTCTTACAGGTACCTGTCTTGACGTCCCATAGTCTCACCGTCTTATCTGCACTTCCCGATACGATGAACTCTGAATCACTGGATATAGCCACAGAGAATACAGAACTTGTGTGACCACTCATGGTCTTACAGGTACCTTTCTTGACGTCCCATAGTCTCACCGTCTTATCTGCACTTCCCGATACGATGAACTCTGAATCACTGGATATAGCCACAGATGATACAAAACTAGTGTGACCACTCATGGTCTTACAGGTACCTGTCTTGACGTCCCATAGTCTCACCGTATTATCATAACTTCCCGATACGATGAACTCTGAATCACTGGATATAGCCACAGAGAATACAGAACTAGTGTGACCACTCATGGTCTTACAGGTACCTGTCTTGACGTCCCATAGTCTCACCGTTTTATCTGCACTTCCCGATACGATGAACTCTGAATCACTGGATATAGTCACAGATAATACATAATGTGTGTGACCACTCATGGTCTTACAGGTACCTGTCTTGACGTCCCATAGTCTCACCGTCTTATCTGCACTTCCCGATACGATGAACTCTGAATCACTGGATATAGCCACAGCATATACATAATCTTTGTGACCACTCATGGTCTTACAGCTACCTTTCTTGACGTCCCATAGTCTCACCGTCTTATCATGACTTCCCGATACGATGAACTCTGAATCACTGGATATAGCCACAGCATATACATAACTAGTGTGACCACTCATGGTCTTACAGCTACCTGTCTTGACGTCTCATAGTCTCACCGTCTTATCATGACTTCCCGATACGATGAACTCTGAATCACTGGATATAGCCACAGATGATACTCAATTTGTATGACCACCCAAGTCTTACAGGTACCTGTCTTGACGTCCCATAGTCTCACCGTCTTATCTGCACTTCCCGATACGATGAACTCTGAATCACTGGATATAGCCACAGATGATACTCAATTTGTATGACCACCCAAGTCTTACAGGTACCTGTCTTGACGTCCCATAGTCTCACCGTTTTATCTGCACTTCCCGATACGATGAACTCTGAATCACTGGATATAGCCACAGAGAATACAAAACTAGTGTGACCACTCATGGTCTTACAGGTACCTGTCTTGACGTCCCATAGTCTCACCGTCTTATCTGCACTTCCCGATACGATGAACTCTGAATCACTGGATATAGTCACAGAGAATACAGAACTAGTGTGACCACTCATGGTCTTACAGGTACCTGTCTTGACGTCCCATAGTCTCACCGTTTTATCTGCACTTCCCGATACGATGAACTCTGAATCACTGGATATAGTCACAGAGAATACAGAACTAGTGTGACCACTCATGGTCTTACAGGTACCTGTCTTGACGTCCCATAGTCTCACCGTATTATCTGCACTTCCCGATACGATGAACTCTGAATCACTGGATATAGCCACAGAGAATACAGAACTAGTGTGACCACTCATGGTCTTACAGGTACCTTTCTTGACGTCCCATAGTCTCACCGTCTTATCTCTACTTCCCGATACGATGAACTCTGAATCACTGGATATAGCCACAGATAATACAGAACTAGTGTGACCACTCATGGTCTTACAGGTACCTGTCTTGACGTCCCATAGTCTCACCGTATTATCATAACTTCCCGATACGATGAACTCTGAATCACTGGATATAGTCACAGATAATACATAATGTGTGTGACCACTCATGGTCTTACAGGTACCTGTCTTGACGTCCCATAGTCTCACCGTCTTATCTGCACTTCCCGATACGATGAACTCTGAATCACTGGATATAGCCACAGATAATACATAATGTGTGTGACCACTCATGGTCTTACAGGTACCTGTCTTGACGTCCCATAGTCTCACCGTATTATCATAACTTCCCGATACGATGAACTCTGAATCACTGGATATAGCCACAGATAATACATAATGTGTGTGACCACTCATGGTCTTACAGGTACCTGTCTTGACGTCTCATAGTCTCACCGTCTTATCTCTACTTCCCGATACGATGAACTCTGAATCACTGGATATAGCCACAGATAATACATAATGTGTGTGACCACTCATGGTCTTACAGGTACCTGTCTTGACGTTCCATAGTATCACCGTCTTATCTCTACTTCCCGATACGATGAACTCTGAATCACTGGATATAGCCACAGAGAATACATAATGTGTGTGACCACTCATGGTCTTACAGGTACCTGTCTTGACGTCCCATAGTCTCACCGTATTATCATAACTTCCCGATACGATGAACTCTGAATCACTGGATATAGCCACAGAAGATACTCAATTTGTATGACCACTCATGGTCTTACAGGTACCTGTCTTGACGTCCCATAGTATCACCGTCTTATCTCTACTTCCCGATACGATGAACTCTGAATCACTGGATATAGCCACAGATAATAAAGAATTAGTGTGACCACTCATGGTCTTACAGGTACCTGTCTTGACGTCCCATAGTCTCACCGTATTATCATAACTTCCCGATACGATGAACTCTGAATCACTGGATATAGCCACAGATAATACAGAACTAGTGTGACCACTCATGGTCTTACAGGTACCTGTCTTGACGTCCCATAGTCTCACCGTCTTATCTGCACTTCCCGATACGATGAACTCTGAATCACTGGATATAGCCACAGATGATACTCAATTTGTATGACCACCCAAGTCTTACAGGTACCTGTCTTGACGTCTCATAGTCTCACCGTCTTATCATGACTTCCCGATACGATGAACTCTGAATCACTGGATATAGCCACAGAGAATACAAAACTAGTGTGACCACTCATGGTCTTACAGGTACCTGTCTTGACGTCCCATAGTCTCACCGTCTTATCTGCACTTCCCGATACGATGAACTCTGAATCACTGGATATAGTCACAGAGAATACAGAACTAGTGTGACCACTCATGGTCTTACAGGTACCTGTCTTGACGTCCCATAGTCTCACCGTATTATCTCTACTTCCCGATACGATGAACTCTGAATCACTGGATATAGCCACAGATGATACAAAACTAGTGTGACCACTCATGGTCTTACAGGTACCTGTCTTGACGTCCCATAGTCTCACCGTATTATCTGCACTTCCCGATACGATGAACTCTGAATCACTGGATATAGCCACAGAGAATACAGAACTAGTGTGACCACTCATGGTCTTACAGGTACCTGTCTTGACGTCCCATAGTCTCACCGTTTTATCTGCACTTCCCGATACGATGAACTCTGAATCACTGGATATAGTCACAGATAATACATAATGTGTGTGACCACTCATGGTCTTACAGGTACCTGTCTTGACGTCCCATAGTCTCACCGTCTTATCTGCACTTCCCGATACGATGAACTCTGAATCACTGGATATAGCCACAGATAATACATAATGTGTGTGACCACTCATGGTCTTACAGGTACCTGTCTTGACGTCCCATAGTCTCACCGTTTTATCTGCACTTCCCGATACGATGAACTCTGAATCACTGGATATAGCCACAGAGAATACAGAACTAGTGTGACCACTCATGGTCTTACAGGTACCTGTCTTGACGTCCCATAGTCTCACCGTATTATCTCTACTTCCCGATACGATGAACTCTGAATCACTGGATATAGCCACAGATAATACAGAATTAGTGTGACCACTCATTGTCTTACAGGTACCTGTCTTGACGTCCCATAGTCTCACCGTCTTATCTCTACTTCCCGATACGATGAACTCTGAATCACTGGATATAGCCACAGATAATACAGAACTAGTGTGACCACTCATGGTCTTACAGGTACCTGTCTTGACGTCCCATAGTCTCACCGTATTATCATAACTTCCCGATACGATGAACTCTGAATCACTGGATATAGTCACAGATAATACATAATGTGTGTGACCACTCATGGTCTTACAGGTACCTGTCTTGACGTCCCATAGTCTCACCGTCTTATCTGCACTTCCCGATACGATGAACTCTGAATCACTGGATATAGCCACAGATAATACATAATGTGTGTGACCACTCATGGTCTTACAGGTACCTGTCTTGACGTCCCATAGTCTCACCGTATTATCATAACTTCCCGATACGATGAACTCTGAATCACTGGATATAGCCACAGATAATACATAATGTGTGTGACCACTCATGGTCTTACAGGTACCTGTCTTGACGTCCCATAGTCTCACCGTATTATCTCTACTTCCCGATACGATGAACTCTGAATCACTGGATATAGCCACAGATGATACAGAACTAGTGCGACCACTCATGGTCTTACAGGTACCTGTCTTGACGTCCCATAGTCTCACCGTCTTATCTCTACTTCCCGATACGATGAACTCTGAATCACTGGATATAGTCACAGATAATACATAATGTGTGTGACCACTCATGGTCTTACAGGTACCTGTCTTGACGTCCCATAGTCTCACCGTTTTATCTGCACTTCCCGATACGATGAACTCTGAATCACTGGATATAGCCACAGATGATACTCAATTTGTATGACCACCCAAGTCTTACAGGTACCTGTCTTGACGTCCCATAGTCTCACCGTTTTATCTGCACTTCCCGATACGATGAACTCTGAATCACTGGATATAGCCACAGAGAATACAGAACTAGTGTGACCACTCATGGTCTTACAGGTACCTGTCTTGACGTCCCATAGTCTCACCGTATTATCTCTACTTCCCGATACGATGAACTCTGAATCACTGGATATAGTCACAGATAATACATAATGTGTGTGACCACTCATGGTCTTACAGGTACCTGTCTTGACGTCCCATAGTCTCACCGTATTATCATAACTTCCCGATACGATGAACTCTGAATCACTGGATATAGCCACAGATGATACAAAACTAGTGTGACCACTCATGGTCTTACAGGTACCTGTCTTGACGTTCCATAGTCTCACCGTATTATCATAACTTCCCGATACGATGAACTCTGAATCACTGGATATAGTCACAGAGAATACAGAACTAGTGTGACCACTCATGGTCTTACAGGTACCTGTCTTGACGTTCCATAGTATCACCGTCTTATCTCTACTTCCCGATACGATGAACTCTGAATCACTGGATATAGCCACAGAGAATACAAAAGTAGTGCGACCACTCATGGTCTTACAGGTACCTGTCTTGACGTCCCATAGTCTCACCGTCTTATCTGCACTTCCCGATACGATGAACTCTGAATCACTGGATATAGTCACAGAGAATACAGAACTAGTGTGACCACTCATGGTCTTACAGGTACCTGTCTTGACGTTCCATAGTCTCACCGTATTATCATAACTTCCCGATACGATGAACTCTGAATCACTGGATATAGCCACAGATGATACAAAACTAGTGTGACCACTCATGGTCTTACAGGTACCTGTCTTGACGTTCCATAGTCTCACCGTATTATCTGCACTTCCCGATACGATGAACTCTGAATCACTGGATATAGCCACAGAGAATACAGAACTAGTGTGACCACTCATGGTCTTACAGTTACCTGTCTTGACGTCCCATAGTCTCACCGTGTAATCTCTACTTCCCGATACGATGAACTCTGAATCACTGGATATAGTCACAGATAATACATAATGTGTGTGACCACTCATGGTCTTACAGGTACCTGTCTTGACGTCCCATAGTCTCACCGTATTATCATAACTTCCCGATACGATGAACTCTGAATCACTGGATATAGTCACAGATAATACATAATGTGTGTGACCACTCATGGTCTTACAGGTACCTGTCTTGACGTCCCATAGTCTCACCGTCTTATCTGCACTTCCCGATACGATGAACTCTGAATCACTGGATATAGCCACAGATAATACATAATGTGTGTGACCACTCATGGTCTTACAGGTACCTGTCTTGACGTCCCATAGTATCACCGTCTTATCTCTACTTCCCGATACGATGAACTCTGAATCACTGGATATAGCCACAGATAATACATAATGTGTGTGACCACTCATGGTCTTACAGGTACCTGTCTTGACGTTCCATAGTATCACCGTCTTATCTCTACTTCCCGATACGATGAACTCTGAATCACTGGATATAGCCACAGATAATAAAGAATTAGTGTGACCACTCATGGTCTTACAGGTACCTGTCTTGACGTCCCAGAGTCTCACCGTATTATCATAACTTCCCGATACGATGAACTCTGAATCACTGGATATAGCCACAGATAATACAGAACTAGTGTGACCACTCATGGTCTTACAGGTACCTGTCTTGACGTCCCATAGTCTCACCGTATTATCTCTACTTCCCGATACGATGAACTCTGAATCACTGGATATAGTCACATATATTACATAATGTGTGTGACCACTCATGGTCTTACAGGTACCTGTCTTGACGTCCCATAGTCTCACCGTCTTATCTCTACTTACCGATACGATGAACTCTGAATCACTGGATATAGCCACAGATGATACATAATCTGTGCGACCACTCATGGTCTTACAGCTACCTGTCTTGACGTCCCATAGTCTCACCGTATTATCTCTACTTCCCGATACGATGAACTCTGAATCACTAGATATAGCCACAGCATATACATAATCTTTGTGACCACTCATGGTCTTACAGCTACCTTTCTTGACGTCCCATAGTCTCACCGTCTTATCATGACTTCCCGATACGATGAACTCTGAATCACTGGATATAGTCACAGATAATACATAATGTGTGTGACCACCCAAGTCTTACAGGTACCTGTCTTGACGTCCCATAGTCTCACCTTTTTATCTGCACTTCCCGATACGATGAACTCTGAATCACTGGATATAGCCACAGATGATACAAAACTAGTGTGACCACTCATGGTCTTACAGGTACCTTTCTTGACGTCCCATAGTCTCACCGTATTATCATGACATCCCGATACGATGAACTCTGAATCACTGGATATAGCCACAGATAATACAGAATTAGTGTGACCACTCATTGTCTTACAGGTACCTGTCTTGACGTCCCATAGTCTCACCGTCTTATCTCTACTTCCCGATACGATGAACTCTGAATCACTGGATATAGCCACAGATGATACATAATCTTTGTGACCACTCATGGTCTTACAGCTACCTGTCTTGACGTCCCATAGTCTCACCGTATTATCATAACTTCCCGATACGATGAACTCTGAATCACTGGATATAGCCACATATATTACATAATGTGTGTGACCACTCATGGTCTTACAGGTACCTTTCTTGACGTCCCATAGTATCACCGTCTTATCTCTACTTCCCGATACGATGAACTCTGAATCACTGGATATAGCCACAGATAATACATAATGTGTGTGACCACTCATGGTCTTACAGGTACCTTTCTTGACGTCCCATAGTATCACCGTCTTATCTCTACTTCCCGATACGATGAACTCTGAATCACTGGATATAGCCACAGAGAATACAGAACTAGTGCGACCACTCATGGTCTTACAGGTACCTGTCTTGACGTCCCATAGTCTCACCGTCTTATCTCTACTTCCCGATACGATGAACTCTGAATCACTGGATATAGCCACAGATAATACAGAACTAGTGTGACCACTCATGGTCTTACAGGTACCTGTCTTGACGTCCCATAGTATCACCGTCTTATCTCTACTTCCCGATACGATGAACTCTGAATCACTGGATATAGCCACAGAGAATACAGAACTAGTGTGACCACCCAAGTCTTACAGGTACCTGTCTTGACGTCCCATAGTCTCACCGTCTTATCTGCACTTCCCGATACGATGAACTCTGAATCACTGGATATAGCCACAGAGAATACATAATGTGTGTGACCACTCATGGTCTTACAGGTACCTGTCTTGACGTCCCATAGTATCACCGTCTTATCTCTACTTCCCGATACGATGAACTCTGAATCACTGGATATAGCCACAGAGAATACAGAACTAGTGCGACCACTCATGGTCTTACAGGTACCTGTCTTGACGTCCCATAGTCTCACCGTCTTATCTCTACTTCCCGATACGATGAACTCTGAATCACTGGATATAGCCACAGATAATACAGAACTAGTGTGACCACTCATGGTCTTACAGGTACCTGTCTTGACGTCCCATAGTATCACCGTCTTATCTCTACTTCCCGATACGATGAACTCTGAATCACTGGATATAGCCACAGAGAATACAGAACTAGTGCGACCACTCATGGTCTTACAGGTACCTGTCTTGACGTCCCATAGTCTCACCGTCTTATCTGCACTTCCCGATACGATGAACTCTGAATCACTGGATATAGTCACAGAGAATACAGAACTAGTGTGACCACTCATGGTCTTACAGGTACCTGTCTTGACGTCCCATAGTCTCACCGTCTTATCATCACTTCCCGATACGATGAACTCTGAATCACTGGATATAGCCACAGATAATACAGAATTAGTGTGACCACTCATGGTCTTACAGGTACCTTTCTTGACGTCCCATAGTCTCACCGTATTATCTCTACTTCCCGATACGATGAACTCTGAATCACTGGATATAGTCACAGATAATACATAATGTGTGTGACCACTCATGGTCTTACAGGTACCTGTCTTGACGTCCCATAGTCTCACCGTATTATCATAACTTCCCGATACGATGAACTCTGAATCACTGGATATAGCCACAGAGAATACAGAACTAGTGTGACCACTCATGGTCTTACAGGTACCTGTCTTGACGTCCCATAGTCTCACCGTTTTATCTGCACTTCCCGATACGATGAACTCTGAATCACTGGATATAGCCACAGATGATACTCAATTTGTATGACCACCCAAGTCTTACAGGTACCTGTCTTGACGTCCCATAGTCTCACCGTCTTATCTGCACTTCCCGATACGATGAACTCTGAATCACTGGATATAGCCACAGAGAATACAGAACTAGTGTGACCACTCATGGTCTTACAGGTACCTGTCTTGACGTCCCATAGTCTCACCGTATTATCTCTACTTCCCGATACGATGAACTCTGAATCACTGGATATAGTCACAGATAATACATAATGTGTGTGACCACTCATGGTCTTACAGGTACCTGTCTTGACGTCCCATAGTCTCACCGTATTATCATAACTTCCCGATACGATGAACTCTGAATCACTGGATATAGCCACAGATGATACAAAACTAGTGCGACCACTCATGGTCTTACAGGTACCTGTCTTGACGTCCCATAGTCTCACCGTATTATCATCACTTCCCGATACGATGAACTCTGAATCACTGGATATAGCCACAGATAATACAGAATTAGTGTGACCACTCATGGTCTTACAGGTACCTGTCTTGACGTCCCATAGTCTCACCGTATTATCATAACTTCCCGATACGATGAACTCTGAATCACTGGATATAGCCACAGATAATACATAATGTGTGTGACCACTCATGGTCTTACAGGTACCTTTCTTGACGTCCCATAGTCTCACCGTCTTATCATAACTTCCCGATACGATGAACTCTGAATCACTGGATATAGCCACAGATAATACAGAATTAGTGTGACCACTCATTGTCTTACAGGTACCTGTCTTGACGTCCCATAGTCTCACCGTCTTATCTCTACTTACCGATACGATGAACTCTGAATCACTGGATATAGCCACAGAGAATACAGAACTAGTGCGACCACTCATGGTCTTACAGGTACCTGTCTTGACGTCCCATAGTCTCACCGTCTTATCTCTACTTACCGATACGATGAACTCTGAATCACTGGATATAGCCACAGATGATACATAATCTGTGCGACCACTCATGGTCTTACAGGTACCTGTCTTGACGTCCCATAGTCTCACCGTCTTATCTCCAGTTCCCGATACGATGAACTCTGAATCACTGGATATAGCCACAGAGAATACAAAACTAGTGTGACCACTCATGGTCTTACAGGTACCTGTCTTGACGTCCCATAGTCTCACCTTTTTATCTGCACTTCCCGATACGATGAACTCTGAATCACTGGATATAGCCACAGCATATACATAATCTTTGTGACCACTCATGGTCTTACAGGTACCTGTCTTGACGTCCCATAGTCTCACCGTCTTATCTCTACTTCCCGATACGATGAACTCTGAAATCACTGGATATAGCCACAGATGATACATAATCTTTGTGACCACTCATGGTCTTACAGGTACCTGTCTTGACGTCCCATAGTCTCACCGTATTATCATCACTTCCCGATACGATGAACTCTGAATCACTAGATATAGCCACAGCATATACATAATCTTTGTGACCACTCATGGTCTTACAGCTACCTTTCTTGACGTCCCATAGTCTCACCGTCTTATCTGCACTTCCCGATACGATGAACTCTGAATCACTGGATATAGTCACAGATAATACATAATGTGTGTGACCACCCAAGTCTTACAGGTACCTGTCTTGACGTCCCATAGTCTCACCTTTTTATCTGCACTTCCCGATACGATGAACTCTGAATCACTGGATATAGCCACAGATGATACTCAATTTGTATGACCACCCAAGTCTTACAGGTACCTGTCTTGACGTCCCATAGTCTCACCGTTTTATCTGCACTTCCCGATACGATGAACTCTGAATCACTGGATATAGCCACAGATGATACTCAATTTGTATGACCACTCATGGTCTTACAGGTACCTGTCTTGACGTCCCATAGTATCACCGTCTTATCTCTACTTCCCGATACGATGAACTCTGAATCACTGGATATAGCCACAGAGAATACATAATGTGTGTGACCACTCATGGTCTTACAGGTACCTGTCTTGACGTTCCATAGTCTCACCGTATTATCATAACTTCCCGATACGATGAACTCTGAATCACTGGATATAGCCACAGATGATACTCAATTTGTATGACAACTCATGGTCTTACAGGTACCTTTCTTGACGTCCCATAGTATCACCGTCTTATCTCTACTTCCCGATACGATGAACTCTGAATCACTGGATATAGCCACAGAGAATACAGAACTAGTGCGACCACTCATGGTCTTACAGGTACCTTTCTTGACGTCCCATAGTATCACCGTCTTATCTCTACTTCCCGATACGATGAACTCTGAATCACTGGATATAGCCACAGCATATACATAATCTTTGTGACCACTCATGGTCTTACAGCTACCTGTCTTGACGTCCCATAGTCTCACCGTCTTATCTCTACTTCCCAATACGATGAACTCTGAATCACTGGATATAGCCACAGATGATACATAATCTGTGCGACCACTCATGGTCTTACAGCTACCTGTCTTGACGTCCCATAGTCTCACCGTCTTATCTCCAGTTCCCGATACGATGAACTCTGAATCACTGGATATAGCCACAGAGAATACAGAACTAGTGTGACCACTCATGGTCTTACAGGTACCTGTCTTGACGTCCCATAGTCTCACCGTTTTATCTGCACTTCCCGATACGATGAACTCTGAATCACTGGATATAGCCACAGATAATACAGAATTAGTGTGACCACTCATTGTCTTACAGGTACCTGTCTTGACGTCCCATAGTCTCACCGTCTTATCTCTACTTACCGATACGATGAACTCTGAATCACTGGATATAGCCACAGATGATACATAATCTGTGCGACCACTCATGGTCTTACAGCTACCTGTCTTGACGTCCCATAGTCTCACCGTATTATCTCTACTTCCCGATACGATGAACTCTGAATCACTGGATATAGCCACAGCATATACATAACTAGTGTGACCACTCATGGTCTTACAGCTACCTGTCTTGACGTCTCATAGTCTCACCGTCTTATCATGACTTCCCGATACGATGAACTCTGAATCACTGGATATAGCCACAGATAATACAGAATTAGTGTGACCACTCATGGTCTTACAGGTACCTGTCTTGACGTCCCATAGTCTCACCGTCTTATCTCTACTTCCCGATACGATGAACTCTGAATCACTGGATATAGCCACAGATGATACATAATCTGTGCGACCACTCATGGTCTTACAGGTACCTGTCTTGACGTCCCATAGTCTCACCGTATAATCTGCACTTCCCGATACGATGAACTCTGAGTCACTGGATATAGCCACAGAGAATACATAATGTGTGTGACCACTCATGGTCTTACAGGTACCTGTCTTGACGTCCCATAGTATCACCGTCTTATCTCTACTTCCCGATACGATGAACTCTGAATCACTGGATATAGCCACAGATGATACATAATCTGTGCGACCACTCATGGTCTTACAGGTACCTGTCTTGACGTCCCATAGTCTCACCGTCTTATCATCACTTCCCGATACGATGAACTCTGAGTCACTGGATATAGCCACAGATAATACAGAATTAGTGTGACCACTCATGGTCTTACAGGTACCTGTCTTGACGTCCCATAGTCTCACCGTCTTATCTCTACTTACCGATACGATGAACTCTGAATCACTGGATATAGCCACAGATGATACATAATCTGTGCGACCACTCATGGTCTTACAGCTACCTGTCTTGACGTCCCATAGTCTCACCGTATTATCTCTACTTCCCGATACGATGAACTCTGAATCACTGGATATAGCCACAGATAATACAGAATTAGTGTGACCACTCATGGTCTTACAGGTACCTGTCTTGACGTCCCATAGTCTCACCGTTTTATCTCAACTTCCCGATACGATGAACTCTGAATCACTGGATATAGCCACAGATGATACTCAATTTGTATGACCACTCATGGTCTTACAGGTACCTGTCTTGACGTCCCATAGTATCACCGTCTTATCTCTACTTCCCGATACGATGAACTCTGAATCACTGGATATAGCCACAGATGATACAGAATTAGTGTGACCACTCATTGTCTTACAGGTACCTGTCTTGACGTCCCATAGTCTCACCGTTTTATCTGCACTTCCCGATACGATGAACTCTGAATCACTGGATATAGCCACAGAGAATACAAAACTAGTGTGACCACTCATGGTCTTACAGGTACCTGTCTTGACGTCCCATAGTCTCACCGTTTTATCTGCACTTCCCGATACGATGAACTCTGAATCACTGGATATAGCCACAGATAATACAGAATTAGTGTGACCACTCATTGTCTTACAGGTACCTGTCTTGACGTCCCATAGTCTCACCGTCTTATCTCTACTTACCGATACGATGAACTCTGAATCACTGGATATAGCCACAGAGAATACAGAACTAGTGCGACCACTCATGGTCTTACAGGTACCTTTCTTGACGTCCCATAGTATCACCGTCTTATCTCTACTTCCCGATACGATGAACTCTGAATCACTGGATATAGCCACAGCATATACATAATCTTTGTGACCACTCATGGTCTTACAGCTACCTGTCTTGACGTCCCATAGTCTCACCGTCTTATCTCTACTTCCCAATACGATGAACTCTGAATCACTGGATATAGCCACAGATGATACATAATCTGTGCGACCACTCATGGTCTTACAGCTACCTGTCTTGACGTCCCATAGTCTCACCGTCTTATCTCCAGTTCCCGATACGATGAACTCTGAATCACTGGATATAGCCACAGAGAATACAAAACTAGTGTGACCACTCATGGTCTTACAGGTACCTGTCTTGACGTCCCATAGTCTCACCGTTTTATCTGCACTTCCCGATACGATGAACTCTGAATCACTGGATATAGCCACAGATGATACATAATCTGTGCGACCACTCATGGTCTTACAGCTACCTGTCTTGACGTCCCATAGTCTCACCGTATTATCTCTACTTCCCGATACGATGAACTCTGAATCACTGGATATAGCCACAGCATATACATAACTAGTGTGACCACTCATGGTCTTACAGCTACCTGTCTTGACGTCTCATAGTCTCACCGTCATATCATGACTTCCCGATACGATGAACTCTGAATCACTGGATATAGCCACAGCATATACATAATCTGTGCGACCACTCATGGTCTTACAGCTACCTGTCTTGACGTCCCATAGTCTCACCGTCTTATCTCAACTTCCTGATACGATGAACTCTGAATCACTGGATATAGCCACAGATGATACATAATCTGTGCGACCACTCATGGTCTTACAGGTACCTGTCTTGACGTCCCATAGTCTCACCGTCTTATCATAACTTCCCGATACGATGAACTCTGAATCACTGGATATAGTCACAGATAATACATAATGTGTGTGACCACTCATGGTCTTACAGGTACCTGTCTTGACGTCCCATAGTCTCACCGTTTTATCTCAACTTCCCGATACGATGAACTCTGAATCACTGGATATAGCCACAGAGAATACAGAACTAGTGTGACCACTCATGGTCTTACAGGTACCTGTCTTGACGTCCCATAGTCTCACCGTCTTATCTCTACTTACCGATACGATGAACTCTGAATCACTGGATATAGCCACAGATGATACATAATCTGTGCGACCACTCATGGTCTTACAGGTACCTGTCTTGACGTCCCATAGTCTCACCGTCTTATCTCCAGTTCCTGATACGATGAACTCTGAATCACTGGATATAGCCACAGATGATACATAATCTGTGCGACCACTCATGGTCTTACAGGTACCTGTCTTGACGTCCCATAGTCTCACCGTCTTATCATCACTTCCCGATACGATGAACTTTGAGTCACTGGATATAGCCACAGAGAATACATAATGTGTGTGACCACTCATGGTCTTACAGGTACCTGTCTTGACGTCCCATAGTATCACCGTCTTATCTCTACTTCCCGATACGATGAACTCTGAATCACTGGATATAGCCACAGATGATACATAATCTGTGCGACCACTCATGGTCTTACAGGTACCTGTCTTGACGTCCCATAGTCTCACCGTATTATCATCACTTCCCGATACGATGAACTCTGAATCACTAGATATAGCCACAGCATATACATAATCTTTGTGACCACTCATGGTCTTACAGCTACCTTTCTTGACGTCCCATAGTCTCACCGTCTTATCATGACTTCCCGATACGATGAACTCTGAATCACTGGATATAGTCACAGATAATACATAATGTGTGTGACCACCCAAGTCTTACAGGTACCTGTCTTGACGTCCCATAGTCTCACCTTTTTATCTGCACTTCCCGATACGATGAACTCTGAATCACTGGATATAGCCACAGATGATACTCAATTTGTATGACCACCCAAGTCTTACAGGTACCTGTCTTGACGTCCCATAGTCTCACCGTTTTATCTGCACTTCCCGATACGATGAACTCTGAATCACTGGATATAGCCACAGATGATACTCAATTTGTATGACCACTCATGGTCTTACAGGTACCTGTCTTGACGTCCCATAGTATCACCGTCTTATCTCTACTTCCCGATACGATGAACTCTGAATCACTGGATATAGCCACAGAGAATACATAATGTGTGTGACCACTCATGGTCTTACAGGTACCTGTCTTGACGTTCCATAGTCTCACCGTATTATCATAACTTCCCGATACGATGAACTCTGAATCACTGGATATAGCCACAGATGATACTCAATTTGTATGACAACTCATGGTCTTACAGGTACCTTTCTTGACGTCCCATAGTCTCACCGTCTTATCTGCACTTCCCGATACGATGAACTCTGAATCACTGGATATAGTCACAGAGAATACAGAATTAGTGTGACCACTCATGGTCTTACAGGTACCTTTCTTGACGTCCCATAGTATCACCGTCTTATCTCTACTTCCCGATACGATGAACTCTGAATCACTGGATATAGCCACAGCATATACATAATCTTTGTGACCACTCATGGTCTTACAGCTACCTGTCTTGACGTCCCATAGTCTCACCGTCTTATCTCTACTTCCCAATACGATGAACTCTGAATCACTGGATATAGCCACAGATGATACATAATCTGTGCGACCACTCATGGTCTTACAGCTACCTGTCTTGACGTCCCATAGTCTCACCGTCTTATCTCCAGTTCCCGATACGATGAACTCTGAATCACTGGATATAGCCACAGAGAATACAAAACTAGTGTGACCACTCATGGTCTTACAGGTACCTGTCTTGACGTCCCATAGTCTCACCGTTTTATCTGCACTTCCCGATACGATGAACTCTGAATCACTGGATATAGCCACAGATAATACAGAATTAGTGTGACCACTCATTGTCTTACAGGTACCTGTCTTGACGTCCCATAGTCTCACCGTCTTATCTCTACTTACCGATACGATGAACTCTGAATCACTGGATATAGCCACAGATGATACATAATCTGTGCGACCACTCATGGTCTTACAGCTACCTGTCTTGACGTCCCATAGTCTCACCGTATTATCTCTACTTCCCGATACGATGAACTCTGAATCACTGGATATAGCCACAGCATATACATAACTAGTGTGACCACTCATGGTCTTACAGCTACCTGTCTTGACGTCTCATAGTCTCACCGTCTTATCATGACTTCCCGATACGATGAACTCTGAATCACTGGATATAGCCACAGATAATACAGAATTAGTGTGACCACTCATGGTCTTACAGGTACCTGTCTTGACGTCCCATAGTCTCACCGTCTTATCTCTACTTCCCGATACGATGAACTCTGAATCACTGGATATTGCCACAGATGATACATAATCTGTGCGACCACTCATGGTCTTACAGCTACCTGTCTTGACGTCCCATAGTCTCACCGTATAATCTGCACTTCCCGATACGATGAACTCTGAGTCACTGGATATAGCCACAGAGAATACATAATGTGTGTGACCACTCATGGTCTTACAGGTACCTGTCTTGACGTCCCATAGTATCACCGTCTTATCTCTACTTCCCGATACGATGAACTCTGAATCACTGGATATAGCCACAGATGATACATAATCTGTGCGACCACTCATGGTCTTACAGGTACCTGTCTTGACGTCCCATAGTCTCACCGTCTTATCATCACTTCCCGATACGATGAACTCTGAGTCACTGGATATAGCCACAGATAATACAGAATTAGTGTGACCACTCATGGTCTTACAGGTACCTGTCTTGACGTCCCATAGTCTCACCGTCTTATCTCTACTTACCGATACGATGAACTCTGAATCACTGGATATAGCCACAGATGATACATAATCTGTGCGACCACTCATGGTCTTACAGCTACCTGTCTTGACGTCCCATAGTCTCACCGTATTATCTCTACTTCCCGATACGATGAACTCTGAATCACTGGATATAGCCACAGATAATACAGAATTAGTGTGACCACTCATGGTCTTACAGGTACCTGTCTTGACGTCCCATAGTCTCACCGTTTTATCTCAACTTCCCGATACGATGAACTCTGAATCACTGGATATAGCCACAGATGATACTCAATTTGTATGACCACTCATGGTCTTACAGGTACCTGTCTTGACGTCCCATAGTATCACCGTCTTATCTCTACTTCCCGATACGATGAACTCTGAATCACTGGATATAGCCACAGATGATACTCAATTTGTATGACCACCCAAGTCTTACAGGTACCTGTCTTGACGTCCCATAGTCTCACCGTTTTATCTGCACTTCCCGATACGATGAACTCTGAATCACTGGATATAGCCACAGATGATACTCAATTTGTATGACCACTCATGGTCTTACAGGTACCTGTCTTGACGTCCCATAGTATCACCGTCTTATCTCTACTTCCCGATACGATGAACTCTGAATCACTGGATATAGCCACAGAGAATACATAATGTGTATGACCACTCATGGTCTTACAGGTACCTGTCTTGACGTCCCATAGTATCACCGTCTTATCTCTACTTCCCGATACGATGAACTCTGAATCACTGGATATAGCCACAGATGATACTCAATTTGTATGACAACTCATGGTCTTACAGGTACCTTTCTTGACGTCCCATAGTATCACCGTCTTATCTCTACTTCCCGATACGATGAACTCTGAATCACTGGATATAGCCACAGAGAATACAGAACTAGTGCGACCACTCATGGTCTTACAGGTACCTTTCTTGACGTCCCATAGTATCACCGTCTTATCTCTACTTCCCGATACGATGAACTCTGAATCACTGGATATAGCCACAGCATATACATAATCTTTGTGACCACTCATGGTCTTACAGCTACCTGTCTTGACGTCCCATAGTCTCACCGTCTTATCTCTACTTCCCAATACGATGAACTCTGAATCACTGGATATAGCCACAGATGATACATAATCTGTGCGACCACTCATGGTCTTACAGCTACCTGTCTTGACGTCCCATAGTCTCACCGTCTTATCTCCAGTTCCCGATACGATGAACTCTGAATCACTGGATATAGCCACAGAGAATACAAAACTAGTGTGACCACTCATGGTCTTACAGGTACCTGTCTTGACGTCCCATAGTCTCACCGTTTTATCTGCACTTCCCGATACGATGAACTCTGAATCACTGGATATAGCCACAGATAATACAGAATTAGTGTGACCACTCATTGTCTTACAGGTACCTGTCTTGACGTCCCATAGTCTCACCGTCTTATCTCTACTTACCGATACGATGAACTCTGAATCACTGGATATAGCCACAGATGATACATAATCTGTGCGACCACTCATGGTCTTACAGCTACCTGTCTTGACGTCCCATAGTCTCACCGTATTATCTCTACTTCCCGATACGATGAACTCTGAATCACTGGATATAGCCACAGCATATACATAACTAGTGTGACCACTCATGGTCTTACAGCTACCTGTCTTGACGTCTCATAGTCTCACCGTCATATCATGACTTCCCGATACGATGAACTCTGAATCACTGGATATAGCCACAGCATATACATAATCTGTGCGACCACTCATGGTCTTACAGCTACCTGTCTTGACGTCCCATAGTCTCACCGTCTTATCTCAACTTCCTGATACGATGAACTCTGAATCACTGGATATAGCCACAGATGATACATAATCTGTGCGACCACTCATGGTCTTACAGGTACCTGTCTTGACGTCCCATAGTCTCACCGTCTTATCATCACTTCCCGATACGATGAACTTTGAGTCACTGGATATAGCCACAGAGAATACATAATGTGTGTGACCACTCATGGTCTTACAGGTACCTGTCTTGACGTCCCATAGTATCACCGTCTTATCTCTACTTCCCGATACGATGAACTCTGAATCACTGGATATAGCCACAGATGATACATAATCTGTGCGACCACTCATGGTCTTACAGGTACCTGTCTTGACGTCCCATAGTCTCACCGTCTTATCATCACTTCCCGATACGATGAACTCTGAGTCACTGGATATAGCCACAGATAATACAGAATTAGTGTGACCACTCATGGTCTTACAGGTACCTGTCTTGACGTCCCATAGTCTCACCGTCTTATCTCTACTTACCGATACGATGAACTCTGAATCACTGGATATAGCCACAGATGATACATAATCTGTGCGACCACTCATGGTCTTACAGGTACCTGTCTTGACGTCCCATAGTCTCACCGTCTTATCATCACTTCCCGATACGATGAACTCTGAGTCACTGGATATAGCCACAGATAATACAGAATTAGTGTGACCACTCATGGTCTTACAGGTACCTGTCTTGACGTCCCATAGTCTCACCGTCTTATCTCTACTTCCCAATACGATGAACTCTGAATCACTGGATATAGCCACAGATGATACATAATCTGTGTGACCACTCATGGTCTTACAGGTACCTGTCTTGACGTCCCATAGTCTCACCGTCTTATCTCTACTTACCGATACGATGAACTCTGAATCACTGGATATAGCCACAGATGATACATAATCTGTGCGACCACTCATGGTCTTACAGCTACCTGTCTTGACGTCTCATAGTCTCACCGTCTTATCATGACTTCCCGATACGATGAACTCTGAATCACTGGATATAGCCACAGATAATACAGAATTAGTGTGACCACTCATGGTCTTACAGGTACCTGTCTTGACGTCCCATAGTCTCACCGTCTTATCTCTACTTCCCGATACGATGAACTCTGAATCACTGGATATAGCCACAGATGATACATAATCTGTGCGACCACTCATGGTCTTACAGGTACCTGTCTTGACGTCCCATAGTCTCACCGTCTTATCATCACTTCCCGATACGATGAACTCTGAGTCACTGGATATAGCCACAGATAATACAGAATTAGTGTGACCACTCATGGTCTTACAGGTACCTGTCTTGACGTCCCATAGTCTCACCGTCTTATCTCTACTTCCCGATACGATGAACTCTGAATCACTGGATATAGCCACAGATGATACATAATCTGTGCGACCACTCATGGTCTTACAGGTACCTGTCTTGACGTCCCATAGTCTCACCGTCTTATCTCTACTTCCCGATACGATGAACTCTGAATCACTGGATATAGCCACAGATGATACATAATCTTTGTGACCACTCATGGTCTTACAGCTACCTTTCTTGACGTCCCATAGTCTCACCGTATTATCATAACTTCCCGATACGATGAACTCTGAATCACTGGATATAGCCACAGATAATACAGAATTAGTGTGACCACTCATGGTCTTACAGGTACCTGTCTTGACGTCCCATAGTCTCACCGTATTATCATCACTTCCCGATACGATGAACTCTGAATCAATGGATATAGCCACAGAT
This sequence comes from Loxodes magnus, assembly GCA_946699065.1. Taxonomy (NCBI): domain Eukaryota; phylum Ciliophora; class Karyorelictea; order Loxodida; family Loxodidae; genus Loxodes; species Loxodes magnus. The sequence continues at coordinate 230,138 of CAMPDV010000171.1, forward strand.
AATACATAATCTGTGCGACCACTCATGGTCTTACAGCTACCTGTCTTGACGTCCCATAGTCTCACCGTCTTATCTCAACTTCCTGATACGATGAACTCTGAATCACTGGATATAGCCACAGATAATACAGAATTAGTGTGACCACTCATTGTCTTACAGGTACCTGTCTTGACGTCCCATAGTCTTACCGTCTTATCATGACATCCCGATACGATGAACTCTGAATCACTGGATATAGCCACGGCATATACATAATCTGTGTGACCACTCATGGTCTTACAGCTACCTTTCTTGACGTCCCATAGTCTCACCGTCTTATCATGACTTCCCGATACGATGAACTCTGAATCACTGGATATAGCCACAGATAATACAGAATTAGTGTGACCACTCATTGTCTTACAGGTACCTGTCTTGACGTCCCATAGTCTTACCGTCTTATCATGACATCCCGATACGATGAACTCTGAATCACTGGATATAGCCACAGCATATACATAATCTGTGCGACCACTCATGGTCTTACAGCTACCTGTCTTGACGTCCCATAGTCTCACCGTCTTATCTCAACTTCCTGATACGATGAACTCTGAGTCACTGGATATAGCCACAGATAATACAGAATTAGTGTGACCACTCATGGTCTTACAGGTACCTGTCTTGACGTCCCATAGTCTCACCGTCTTATCTCTACTTCCCGATACGATGAACTCTGAATCACTGGATATAGCCACAGCATATACATAATCTGTGCGACCACTCATGGTCTTACAGGTACCTGTCTTGACGTCCCATAGTCTCACCGTCTTATCATCACTTCCCGATACGATGAACTCTGAGTCACTGGATATAGCCACAGATAATACAGAATTAGTGTGACCACTCATGGTCTTACAGCTACCTGTCTTGACGTCCCATAGTCTCACCGTCTTATCTCTACTTACCGATACGATGAACTCTGAATCACTGGATATAGCCACAGATGATACATAATCTGTGCGACCACTCATGGTCTTACAGGTACCTGTCTTGACGTCCCATAGTCTCACCGTCTTATCTCTACTTCCCGATACGATGAACTCTGAATCACTGGATATAGCCACAGAGAATACAGAACTAGTGCGACCACTCATGGTCTTACAGGTACCTGTCTTGACGTCCCATAGTCTCACCGTCTTATCTCTACTTCCCGATACGATGAACTCTGAATCACTGGATATAGCCACAGATAATACAGAACTAGTGTGACCACTCATGGTCTTACAGGTACCTGTCTTGACGTCCCATAGTCTCACCGTATTATCATCACTTCCCGATACGATGAACTCTGAATCAATGGATATAGCCACAGATAATACATAATCTGTGCGACCACTCATGGTCTTACAGCTACCTGTCTTGACGTCCCATAGTCTCACCGTCTTATCTCAACTTCCTGATACGATGAACTCTGAATCACTGGATATAGCCACAGATAATACAGAATTAGTGTGACCACTCATTGTCTTACAGGTACCTGTCTTGACGTCCCATAGTCTTACCGTCTTATCATGACATCCCGATACGATGAACTCTGAATCACTGGATATAGCCACAGCATATACATAATCTGTGTGACCACTCATGGTCTTACAGCTACCTTTCTTGACGTCCCATAGTCTCACCGTCTTATCATGACTTCCCGATACGATGAACTCTGAATCACTGGATATAGCCACAGATAATACAGAATTAGTGTGACCACTCATTGTCTTACAGGTACCTGTCTTGACGTCCCATAGTCTTACCGTCTTATCATGACATCCCGATACGATGAACTCTGAATCACTGGATATAGCCACAGCATATACATAATCTGTGCGACCACTCATGGTCTTACAGGTACCTGTCTTGACGTCCCATAGTCTCACCGTCTTATCTCTACTTCCTGATACGATGAACTCTGAATCACTGGATATAGCCACAGATAATACAGAATTAGTGTGACCACTCATTGTCTTACAGGTACCTGTCTTGACGTCCCATAGTCTTACCGTCTTATCATGACATCCCGATACGATGAACTCTGAATCACTGGATATAGCCACAGCATATACATAATCTGTGTGACCACTCATGGTCTTACAGCTACCTTTCTTGACGTCCCATAGTCTCACCGTCTTATCATGACTTCCCGATACGATGAACTCTGAATCACTGGATATAGCCACAGATAATACAGAATTAGTGTGACCACTCATTGTCTTACAGGTACCTGTCTTGACGTCCCATAGTCTTACCGTCTTATCATGACATCCCGATACGATGAACTCTGAATCACTGGATATAGCCACAGCATATACATAATCTGTGTGACCACTCATGGTCTTACAGCTACCTGTCTTGACGTCCCATAGTCTCACCGTCTTATCATCACTTCCCGATACGATGAACTCTGAGTCACTGGATATAGCCACAGATAATACAGAATTAGTGTGACCACTCATTGTCTTACAGGTACCTGTCTTGACGTCCCATAGTCTTACCGTCTTATCATGACATCCCGATACGATGAACTCTGAATCACTGGATATAGCCACAGCATATACATAATCTGTGCGACCACTCATGGTCTTACAGCTACCTGTCTTGACGTCCCATAGTCTCACCGTCTTATCATGACTTCCCGATACGATGAACTCTGAATCACTGGATATAGCCACAGCATATACATAATCTTTGTGACCACTCATGGTCTTACAGGTACCTGTCTTGACGTCCCATAGTCTCACCGTCTTATCTCTACTTCCCGATACGATGAACTCTGAATCACTGGATATAGCCACAGATGATACATAATCTGTGCGACCACTCATGGTCTTACAGGTACCTGTCTTGACGTCCCATAGTCTCACCGTATTATCTCTACTTCCCGATACGATGAACTCTGAATCACTGGATATAGCCACAGCATATACATAATCTTTGTGACCACTCATGGTCTTACAGGTACCTGTCTTGACGTCCCATAGTCTCACCGTCTTATCACAACTTCCCGATACGATGAACTCTGAATCACTGATATAGCCACAGAGAATACAGAACTAGTGTGACCACTCATGGTCTTACAGGTACCTGTCTTGACGTCCCATAGTCTCACCGTCTTATCACAACTTCCCGATACGATGAACTCTGAATCACTGATATAGCCACAGAGAATACAGAACTAGTGTGACCACTCATGGTCTTACAGGTACCTGTCTTGACGTCCCATAGTCTCACCGTCTAATCTGCACTTCCCGATACGATGAACTCTGAATCACTGGATATAGCCACAGATAATACAGAATTAGTGTGACCACTCATGGTCTTACAGGTACCTGTCTTGACGTCCCATAGTCTCACCGTCTTATCACAACTTCCCGATACGATGAACTCTGAATCACTGATATAGCCACAGAGAATACAGAACTAGTGTGACCACTCATGGTCTTACAGGTACCTGTCTTGACGTCCCATAGTCTCACCTTTTTATCTGCACTTCCCGATACGATGAACTCTGAATCACTGGATATAGCCACAGATGATACTCAATTTGTATGACCACCCAAGTCTTACAGGTACCTGTCTTGACGTCCCATAGTCTCACCGTCTTATCTCAACTTCCCGATACGATGAACTCTGAATCACTGGATATAGCCACAGATCTTACATAACTAGTGTGACCACTCATGGTCTTACAGGTACCTGTCTTGACGTCCCATAGTCTCACCGTGTAATCTCTACTTCCCGATACGATGAACTCTGAATCACTGGATATAGCCACAGAGAATACATAATGTGTGTGACCACTCATGGTCTTACAGGTACCTGTCTTGACGTTCCATAGTCTCACCGTATTATCATAACTTCCCGATACGATGAACTCTGAATCACTGGATATAGTCACATATATTACATAATGTGTGTGACCACTCATGGTCTTACAGGTACCTTTCTTGACGTCCCATAGTATCACCGTCTTATCTCTACTTCCCGATACGATGAACTCTGAATCACTGGATATAGCCACAGATAATACAGAACTAGTGCGACCACTCATGGTCTTACAGGTACCTTTCTTGACGTCCCATAGTCTCACCGTCTTATCTCCAGTTCCCGATACGATGAACTCTGAATCACTGGATATAGCCACAGCATATACATAATCTTTGTGACCACTCATGGTCTTACAGCTACCTGTCTTGACGTCCCATAGTCTCACCGTCTTATCTCTACTTCCCGATACGATGAACTCTGAATCACTGGATATAGCCACAGATGATACATAATCTGTGCGACCACTCATGGTCTTACAGCTACCTGTCTTGACGTCCCATAGTCTCACCGTCTTATCTCCAGTTCCCGATACGATGAACTCTGAATCACTGGATATAGCCACAGCATATACATAATCTTTGTGACCACTCATGGTCTTACAGGTACCTGTCTTGACGTCCCATAGTCTCACCGTCTTATCTCTACTTCCCGATACGATGAACTCTGAATCACTGGATATAGCCACAGATGATACATAATCTGTGCGACCACTCATGGTCTTACAGGTACCTGTCTTGACGTCCCATAGTCTCACCGTCTTATCTCTACTTACCGATACGATGAACTCTGAATCACTGGATATAGCCACAGATGATACATAATCTGTGCGACCACTCATGGTCTTACAGCTACCTGTCTTGACGTCCCATAGTCTCACCGTATTATCTCTACTTCCCGATACGATGAACTCTGAATCACTGGATATAGCCACAGCATATACATAACTAGTGTGACCACTCATGGTCTTACAGCTACCTGTCTTGACGTCTCATAGTCTCACCGTCTTATCTCTACTTCCCGATACGATGAACTCTGAATCACTGGATATAGCCACAGATGATACATAATCTGTGCGACCACTCATGGTCTTACAGGTACCTGTCTTGACGTCCCATAGTCTCACCGTCTTATCTCTACTTACCGATACGATGAACTCTGAATCACTGGATATAGCCACAGATAATACAGAATTAGTGTGACCACTCATGGTCTTACAGGTACCTGTCTTGACGTCCCATAGTCTCACCGTCTTATCATCACTTCCCGATACGATGAACTCTGAGTCACTGGATATAGCCACAGATAATACAGAATTAGTGTGACCACTCATGGTCTTACAGGTACCTGTCTTGACGTCCCATAGTCTCACCGTCTTATCTCTACTTCCCGATACGATGAACTCTGAATCACTGGATATAGCCACAGATGATACATAATCTGTGCGACCACTCATGGTCTTACAGGTACCTGTCTTGACGTCCCATAGTCTCACCGTCTTATCTCTACTTCCCGATACGATGAACTCTGAATCACTGGATATAGCCACAGATGATACATAATCTGTGCGACCACTCATGGTCTTACAGCTACCTGTCTTGACGTCTCATAGTCTCACCGTCTTATCATGACTTCCCGATACGATGAACTCTGAATCACTGGATATAGCCACAGATAATACAGAATTAGTGTGACCACTCATGGTCTTACAGGTACCTGTCTTGACGTCCCATAGTCTCACCGTCTTATCTCTACTTCCCGATACGATGAACTCTGAATCACTGGATATAGCCACAGATGATACATAATCTGTGCGACCACTCATGGTCTTACAGGTACCTGTCTTGACGTCCCATAGTCTCACCGTCTTATCATCACTTCCCGATACGATGAACTCTGAATCACTGGATATAGCCACAGATAATACATAATCTGTGCGACCACTCATGGTCTTACAGGTACCTGTCTTGACGTCCCATAGTCTCACCGTCTTATCATGACTTCCCGATACGATGAACTCTGAATCACTGGATATAGCCACAGAGAATACATAATCTGTGCGACCACTCATGGTCTTACAGGTACCTGTCTTGACGTCCCATAGTCTCACCGTCTTATCATCACTTCCCGATACGATGAACTCTGAGTCACTGGATATAGCCACAGATAATACAGAATTAGTGTGACCACTCATGGTCTTACAGGTACCTGTCTTGACGTCCCATAGTCTCACCGTCTTATCTCTACTTCCCGATACGATGAACTCTGAATCACTGGATATAGCCACAGATAATACAGAATTAGTGTGACCACTCATGGTCTTACAGGTACCTGTCTTGACGTCCCATAGTCTCACCGTCTTATCTCTACTTACCGATACGATGAACTCTGAATCACTGGATATAGCCACAGATGATACATAATCTTTGTGACCACTCATGGTCTTACAGCTACCTTTCTTGACGTCCCATAGTCTCACCGTATTATCTCTACTTCCCGATACGATGAACTCTGAATCACTGGATATAGCCACAGATAATACAGAATTAGTGTGACCACTCATGGTCTTACAGGTACCTGTCTTGACGTCCCATAGTCTCACCGTATTATCATCACTTCCCGATACGATGAACTCTGAATCACTGGATATAGCCACAGAGAATACAGAACTAGTGCGACCACTCATGGTCTTACAGGTACCTTTCTTGACGTCCCATAGTCTCACCGTCTTATCTCCAGTTCCCGATACGATGAACTCTGAATCACTGGATATAGCCACAGCATATACATAATCTTTGTGACCACTCATGGTCTTACAGCTACCTGTCTTGACGTCCCATAGTCTCACCGTCTTATCTCTACTTCCCGATACGATGAACTCTGAATCACTGGATATAGCCACAGATGATACATAATCTGTGCGACCACTCATGGTCTTACAGCTACCTGTCTTGACGTCCCATAGTCTCACCGTCTTATCTCCAGTTCCCGATACGATGAACTCTGAATCACTGGATATAGCCACAGCATATACATAATCTTTGTGACCACTCATGGTCTTACAGGTACCTGTCTTGACGTCCCATAGTCTCACCGTCTTATCTCTACTTCCCGATACGATGAACTCTGAATCACTGGATATAGCCACAGATGATACATAATCTGTGCGACCACTCATGGTCTTACAGGTACCTGTCTTGACGTCCCATAGTCTCACCGTCTTATCTCTACTTACCGATACGATGAACTCTGAATCACTGGATATAGCCACAGATGATACATAATCTGTGCGACCACTCATGGTCTTACAGCTACCTGTCTTGACGTCCCATAGTCTCACCGTATTATCTCTACTTCCCGATACGATGAACTCTGAATCACTGGATATAGCCACAGCATATACATAACTAGTGTGACCACTCATGGTCTTACAGCTACCTGTCTTGACGTCTCATAGTCTCACCGTCTTATCTCTACTTCCCGATACGATGAACTCTGAATCACTGGATATAGCCACAGATGATACATAATCTGTGCGACCACTCATGGTCTTACAGGTACCTGTCTTGACGTCCCATAGTCTCAGCGTATTATCATGACATCCCGATACGATGAACTCTGAATCACTGGATATAGCCACAGATAATACATAATGTGTGTGACCACTCATGGTCTTACAGGTACCTGTCTTGACGTCCCATAGTCTCACCGTTTTATCTCAACTTCCCGATACGATGAACTCTGAATCACTGGATATAGCCACAGAGAATACAGAACTAGTGTGACCACTCATGGTCTTACAGGTACCTGTCTTGACGTCCCATAGTCTCACCTTTTTATCTGCACTTCCCGATACGATGAACTCTGAATCACTGGATATAGCCACAGATGATACTCAATTTGTATGACCACCCAAGTCTTACAGGTACCTGTCTTGACGTCCCATAGTCTCACCGTCTTATCTCTACTTCCCGATACGATGAACTCTGAATCACTGGATATAGCCACAGATGATACTCAATTTGTATGACCACTCATGGTCTTACAGGTACCTGTCTTGACGTCCCATAGTCTCACCGTCTTATCTGCACTTCCCGATACGATGAACTCTGAGTCACTGGATATAGCCACAGATAATGCAGAATTAGTGTGACCACTCATGGTCTTACAGGTACCTGTCTTGACGTCCCATAGTCTCACCGTCTTATCATCACTTTCCGATACGATGAACTCTGAGTCACTGGATATAGCCACAGATAATACAGAATTAGTGTGACCACTCATGGTCTTACAGGTACCTGTCTTGACGTCCCATAGTCTCACCGTCTTATCTCTACTTCCCGATACGATGAACTCTGAATCACTGGATATAGCCACAGATAATACAGAACTAGTGTGACCACTCATGGTCTTACAGGTACCTGTCTTGACGTCCCATAGTCTCACCGTATTATCATAACTTCCCGATACGATGAACTCTGAATCACTGGATATAGCCACAGAGAATACAGAACTAGTGCGACCACTCATGGTCTTACAGGTACCTTTCTTGACGTCCCATAGTCTCACCGTCTTATCTGCACTTCCCGATACGATGAACTCTGAATCACTGGATATAGCCACAGCATATACATAATCTTTGTGACCACTCATGGTCTTACAGGTACCTGTCTTGACGTCCCATAGTCTCACCGTCTTATCATCACTTCCCGATACGATGAACTCTGAGTCACTGGATATAGCCACAGATAATACAGAATTAGTGTGACCACTCATGGTCTTACAGGTACCTGTCTTGACGTCCCATAGTCTCACCGTCTTATCTCTACTTACCTATACGATGAACTCTGAATCACTGGATATAGCCACAGATGATACATAATCTGTGCGACCACTCATGGTCTTACAGGTACCTGTCTTGACGTCCCATAGTCTCACCGTCTTATCTCTACTTCCCGATACGATGAACTCTGAATCACTGGATATAGCCACAGATGATACATAATCTTTGTGAACACTCATGGTCTTACAGCTACCTTTCTTGACGTCCCATAGTCTCACCGTATTATCTCTACTTCCCGATACGATGAACTCTGAATCACTGGATATAGCCACAGATAATACAGAATTAGTGTGACCACTCATGGTCTTACAGGTACCTGTCTTGACGTTCCATAGTCTCACCGTATTATCATCACTTCCCGATACGATGAACTCTGAATCAATGGATATAGCCACAGATAATACATAATCTGTGCGACCACTCATGGTCTTACAGCTACCTGTCTTGACGTCCCATAGTCTCACCGTCTTATCTCAACTTCCCGATACGATGAACTCTGAATCACTGGATATAGCCACAGATAATACAGAATTAGTGTGACCACTCATTGTCTTACAGGTACCTGTCTTGACGTCCCATAGTCTTACCGTCTTATCATGACATCCCGATACGATGAACTCTGAATCACTGGATATAGCCACAGCATATACATAATCTGTGTGACCACTCATGGTCTTACAGCTACCTTTCTTGACGTCCCATAGTCTCACCGTCTTATCATGACTTCCCGATACGATGAACTCTGAATCACTGGATATAGCCACAGATAATACAGAATTAGTGTGACCACTCATTGTCTTACAGGTACCTGTCTTGACGTCCCATAGTCTCACCGTCTTATCTCTACTTACCGATACGATGAACTCTGAATCACTGGATATAGCCACAGATGATACATAATCTGTGCGACCACTCATGGTCTTACAGGTACCTGTCTTGACGTCCCATAGTCTCACCGTATTATCTCTACTTCCCGATACGATGAACTCTGAATCACTGGATATAGCCACAGCATATACATAATCTTTGTGACCACTCATGGTCTTACAGGTACCTGTCTTGACGTCCCATAGTCTCACCGTCTTATCTCTACTTCCCGATACGATGAACTCTGAATCACTGGATATAGTCACAGATAATACATAATGTGTGTGACCACTCATGGTCTTACAGGTACCTGTCTTGACGTCCCATAGTCTCACCGTCTTATCTGCACTTCCCGATACGATGAACTCTGAATCACTGGATATAGCCACAGAGAATACAGAACTAGTGTGACCACTCATGGTCTTACAGGTACCTGTCTTGACGTCCCATAGTCTCACCGTCTTATCTGCACTTCCCGATACGATGAACTCTGAGTCACTGGATATAGCCACAGATAATGCAGAATTAGTGTGACCACTCATGGTCTTACAGGTACCTGTCTTGACGTCCCATAGTCTCACCGTCTTATCATCACTTCCCGATACGATGAACTCTGAGTCACTGGATATAGCCACAGATAATACATAATGTGTGTGACCACTCATGGTCTTACAGGTACCTGTCTTGACGTCCCATAGTCTCACCGTTTTATCTCAACTTCCCGATACGATGAACTCTGAATCACTGGATATAGCCACAGAGAATACAGAACTAGTGTGACCACTCATGGTCTTACAGGTACCTGTCTTGACGTCCCATAGTCTCACCTTTTTATCTGCACTTCCCGATACGATGAACTCTGAATCACTGGATATAGCCACAGATGATACTCAATTTGTATGACCACCCAAGTCTTACAGGTACCTGTCTTGACGTCCCATAGTCTCACCGTTTTATCTGCACTTCCCGATACGATGAACTCTGAATCACTGGATATAGCCACAGATGATACTCAATTTGTATGACCACTCATGGTCTTACAGGTACCTGTCTTGACGTCCCATAGTATCACCGTCTTATCTCTACTTCCCGATACGATGAACTCTGAATCACTGGATATAGCCACAGATGATACTCAATTTGTATGACCACTCATGGTCTTACAGGTACCTTTCTTGACGTCCCATAGTATCACCGTCTTATCTCCACTTCCCGATACGATGAACTCTGAATCACTGGATATAGCCACAGATGATACTCAATTTGTATGACCACTCATGGTCTTACAGGTACCTTTCTTGACGTCCCATAGTATCACCGTCTTATCTCTACTTCCCGATACGATGAACTCTGAATCACTGGATATAGCCACAGAGAATACAGAACTAGTGCGACCACTCATGGTCTTACAGGTACCTTTCTTGACGTCCCATAGTATCACCGTCTTATCTCTACTTCCCGATACGATGAACTCTGAATCACTGGATATAGCCACAGAGAATACAGAACTAGTGCGACCACTCATGGTCTTACAGGTACCTTTCTTGACGTCCCATAGTCTCACCGTCTTATCTGCACTTCCCGATACGATGAACTCTGAATCACTGGATATAGCCACAGCATATACATAATCTTTGTGACCACTCATGGTCTTACAGCTACCTGTCTTGACGTCCCATAGTCTCACCGTCTTATCTCTACTTCCCGATACGATGAACTCTGAATCACTGGATATAGCCACAGATGATACATAATCTGTGCGACCACTCATGGTCTTACAGCTACCTGTCTTGACGTCCCATAGTCTCACCGTTTTATCTGCACTTCCCGATACGATGAACTCTGAATCACTGGATATAGCCACAGAGAATACATAATGTGTGTGACCACTCATGGTCTTACAGGTACCTGTCTTGACGTTCCATAGTCTCACCGTTTTATCTGCACTTCCCGATACGATGAACTCTGAATCACTGGATATAGCCACAGATGATACTCAATTTGTATGACCACTCATGGTCTTACAGGTACCTTTCTTGACGTCCCATAGTATCACCGTCTTATCTCTACTTCCCGATACGATGAACTCTGAATCACTGGATATAGCCACAGAGAATACATAATGTGTGTGACCACTCATGGTCTTACAGGTACCTGTCTTGACGTTCCATAGTCTCACCGTATTATCATAACTTCCCGATACGATGAACTCTGAATCACTGGATATAGCCACAGATGATACTCAATTTGTATGACCACTCATGGTCTTACAGGTACCTTTCTTGACGTCCCATAGTATCACCGTCTTATCTCTACTTCCCGATACGATGAACTCTGAATCACTGGATATAGCCACAGAGAATACAGAACTAGTGCGACCACTCATGGTCTTACAGGTACCTTTCTTGACGTCCCATAGTCTCACCGTCTTATCTCCAGTTCCCGATACGATGAACTCTGAATCACTGGATATAGCCACAGCATATACATAATCTTTGTGACCACTCATGGTCTTACAGCTACCTGTCTTGACGTCCCATAGTCTCACCGTCTTATCTCTACTTCCCGATACGATGAACTCTGAATCACTGGATATAGCCACAGATGATACATAATCTGTGCGACCACTCATGGTCTTACAGCTACCTGTCTTGACGTCCCATAGTCTCACCGTCTTATCTCCAGTTCCCGATACGATGAACTCTGAATCACTGGATATAGCCACAGCATATACATAACTAGTGTGACCACTCATGGTCTTACAGGTACCTTTCTTGACGTCCCATAGTCTCACCGTATTATCATGACTTCCCGATACGATGAACTCTGAATCACTGGATATAGCCACAGATAATACAGAATTAGTGTGACCACTCATGGTCTTACAGCTACCTGTCTTGACGTCCCATAGTCTCACCGTATTATCTCTACTTCCCGATACGATGAACTCTGAATCACTGGATATAGCCACAGCATATACATAACTAGTGTGACCACTCATGGTCTTACAGGTACCTTTCTTGACGTCCCATAGTCTCACCGTATTATCATGACATCCCGATACGATGAACTCTGAATCACTGGATATAGCCACAGATAATACAGAATTAGTGTGACCACTCATGGTCTTACAGGTACCTGTCTTGACGTCCCATAGTCTCACCGTCTTATCACAACTTCCCGATACGATGAACTCTGAATCACTGATATAGCCACAGATAATACATAATCTGTGCGACCACTCATGGTCTTACAGGTACCTGTCTTGACGTCCCATAGTCTCACCGTCTTATCTCCAGTTCCCGATACGATGAACTCTGAATCACTGGATATAGCCACAGATAATACAGAATTAGTGTGACCACTCATTGTCTTACAGGTACCTGTCTTGACGTCCCATAGTCTTACCGTCTTATCATGACATCCCGATACGATGAACTCTGAATCACTGGATATAGCCACAGCATATACATAATCTGTGTGACCACTCATGGTCTTACAGGTACCTGTCTTGACGTTCCATAGTCTCACCGTATTATCATAACTTCCCGATACGATGAACTCTGAATCACTGGATATAGCCACAGATAATACAGAATTAGTGTGACCACTCATTGTCTTACAGGTACCTGTCTTGACGTCCCATAGTCTCACCGTCTTATCTCTACTTACCGATACGATGAACTCTGAATCACTGGATATAGCCACAGATATTACATAATGTGTGTGACCACTCATGGTCTTACAGGTACCTGTCTTGACGTTCCATAGTCTCACCGTATTATCATAACTTCCCGATACGATGAACTCTGAATCACTGGATATAGTCACAGAGAATACAGAACTAGTGTGACCACTCATGGTCTTACAGGTACCTTTCTTGACGTCCCATAGTCTCACCGTATTATCATGACATCCCGATACGATGAACTCTGAATCACTGGATATAGCCACAGATAATACAGAATTAGTGTGACCACTCATGGTCTTACAGGTACCTGTCTTGACGTCCCATAGTCTCACCGTCTTATCACAACTTCCCGATACGATGAACTCTGAATCACTGATATAGCCACAGATAATACATAATCTGTGCGACCACTCATGGTCTTACAGGTACCTGTCTTGACGTCCCATAGTCTCACCGTCTTATCTGCACTTCCTGATACGATGAACTCTGAATCACTGGATATAGCCACAGATAATACAGAATTAGTGTGACCACTCATTGTCTTACAGGTACCTGTCTTGACGTCCCATAGTCTTACCGTCTTATCATGACATCCCGATACGATGAACTCTGAATCACTGGATATAGCCACAGCATATACATAATCTGTGTGACCACTCATGGTCTTACAGGTACCTGTCTTGACGTTCCATAGTCTCACCGTATTATCATAACTTCCCGATACGATGAACTCTGAATCACTGGATATAGCCACAGATAATACAGAATTAGTGTGACCACTCATTGTCTTACAGGTACCTGTCTTGACGTCCCATAGTCTCACCGTCTTATCTCTACTTACCGATACGATGAACTCTGAATCACTGGATATAGCCACAGATATTACATAATGTGTGTGACCACTCATGGTCTTACAGGTACCTGTCTTGACGTCCCATAGTCTCACCGTCTTATCATAACTTCCCGATACGATGAACTCTGAATCACTGGATATAGCCACAGATAATACAGAATTAGTGTGACCACTCATGGTCTTACAGGTACCTTTCTTGACGTCCCATAGTCTCACCGTCTTATCTCTACTTCCCGATACGATGAACTCTGAATCACTGGATATAGCCACAGAGAATACAGAACTAGTGCGACCACTCATGGTCTTACAGGTACCTGTCTTGACGTCCCATAGTCTCACCGTATTATCTCTACTTCCCGATACGATGAACTCTGAATCACTGGATATGGCCACAGATGATACATAATCTTTGTGACCACTCATGGTCTTACAGCTACCTTTCTTGACGTCCCATAGTCTCACCGTATTATCTCTACTTCCCGATACGATGAACTCTGAATCACTGGATATAGCCACAGATAATACAGAATTAGTGTGACCACTCATGGTCTTACAGGTACCTGTCTTGACGTCCCATAGTCTCACCGTTTTATCTGCACTTCCCGATACGATGAACTCTGAATCACTGGATATAGCCACAGATGATACATAATCTGTGCGACCACTCATGGTCTTACAGGTACCTGTCTTGACGTCCCATAGTCTCACCGTATAATCTGCACTTCCCGATACGATGAACTCTGAATCACTGGATATAGCCACAGATAATACAGAATTAGTGTGACCACTCATGGTCTTACAGGTACCTGTCTTGACGTCCCATAGTCTCACCGTATTATCTCTACTTCCCGATACGATGAACTCTGAATCACTGGATATAGTCACAGATAATACATAATGTGTGTGACCACTCATGGTCTTACAGGTACCTGTCTTGACGTCCCATAGTCTCACCGTTTTATCTGCACTTCCCGATACGATGAACTCTGAATCACTGGATATAGCCACAGATGATACTCAATTTGTATGACCATCCAAGTCTTACAGGTACCTGTCTTGACGTCCCATAGTCTCAGCGTCTTATCTCTACTTCCCGATACGATGAACTCTGAATCACTGGATATAGTCACAGATAATACTCAATTTGTATGACCACTCATGGTCTTACAGGTACCTTTCTTGACGTCCCATAGTATCACCGTCTTATCTCTACTTCCCGATACGATGAACTCTGAATCACTGGATATAGCCACAGAGAATACATAATGTGTGTGACCACTCATGGTCTTACAGGTACCTGTCTTGACGTTCCATAGTCTCACCGTATTATCATAACTTCCCGATACGATGAACTCTGAATCACTGGATATAGCCACAGATGATACTCAATTTGTATGACCACTCATGGTCTTACAGGTACCTGTCTTGACGTCCCATAGTCTCACCGTTTTATCTCAACTTCCCGATACGATGAACTCTGAATCACTGGATATAGCCACAGAGAATACAGAACTAGTGTGACCACTCATGGTCTTACAGGTACCTGTCTTGACGTCCCATAGTCTCACCGTCTTATCTGCACTTCCCGATACGATGAACTCTGAGTCACTGGATATAGCCACAGATAATGCAGAATTAGTGTGACCACTCATGGTCTTACAGGTACCTGTCTTGACGTCCCATAGTCTCACCGTCTTATCATCACTTCCCGATACGATGAACTCTGAGTCACTGGATATAGCCACAGATAATACATAATGTGTGTGACCACTCATGGTCTTACAGCTACCTGTCTTGACGTCCCATAGTCTCACCGTCTTATCTCCAGTTCCCGATACGATGAACTCTGAATCACTGGATATAGCCACAGCATATACATAATCTTTGTGACCACTCATGGTCTTACAGCTACCTGTCTTGACGTCCCATAGTCTCACCGTCTTATCTCTACTTCCCGATACGATGAACTCTGAATCACTGGATATAGCCACAGATAATACAGAATTAGTGTGACCACTCATTGTCTTACAGGTACCTGTCTTGACGTCCCATAGTCTCACCGTCTTATCTCTACTTACCGATACGATGAACTCTGAATCACTGGATATAGCCACAGATGATACATAATCTGTGCGACCACTCATGGTCTTACAGCTACCTGTCTTGACGTCCCATAGTCTCACCGTATTATCTCTACTTCCCGATACGATGAACTCTGAATCACTGGATATAGCCACAGCATATACATAACTAGTGTGACCACTCATGGTCTTACAGCTACCTGTCTTGACGTCTCATATTCTCACCGTCTTATCATGACTTCCCGATACGATGAACTCTGAATCACTGGATATAGCCACAGATAATACAGAATTAGTGTGACCACTCATGGTCTTACAGGTACCTGTCTTGACGTCCCATAGTCTCACCGTCTTATCTCTACTTCCCGATACGATGAACTCTGAATCACTGGATATAGCCACAGATGATACATAATCTTTGTGACCACTCATGGTCTTACAGGTACCTGTCTTGACGTCCCATAGTCTCACCGTATTATCTCTACTTCCCGATACGATGAACTCTGAATCACTGGATATAGTCACAGAGAATACAAAACTAGTGTGACCACTCATGGTCTTACAGGTACCTTTCTTGACGTCCCATAGTCTCACCGTCTTATCTGCACTTCCCGATACGATGAACTCTGAATCACTGGATATAGCCACAGATAATACAGAATTAGTGTGACCACTCATGGTCTTACAGGTACCTGTCTTGACGTCCCATAGTCTCACCGTCTTATCATGACTTCCCGATACGATGAACTCTGAATCACTGGATATAGCCACAGATAATACAGAATTAGTGTGACCACTCATTGTCTTACAGGTACCTGTCTTGACGTCCCATAGTCTCACCGTCTTATCTCTACTTACCGATACGATGAACTCTGAATCACTGGATATAGCCACAGATGATACATAATCTGTGCGACCACTCATGGTCTTACAGCTACCTTTCTTGACGTCCCATAGTCTCACCGTCTTATCTCTACTTCCCGATACGATGAACTCTGAATCACTGGATATAGCCACAGATGATACATAATCTTTGTGACCACTCATGGTCTTACAGCTACCTGTCTTGACGTCCCATAGTCTCACCGTCTTATCTCTACTTCCCGATACGATGAACTCTGAATCACTGGATATAGCCACAGATGATACATAATCTTTGTGACCACTCATGGTCTTACAGGTACCTGTCTTGACGTCCCATAGTCTCACCGTATTATCTCTACTTCCCGATACGATGAACTCTGAATCACTGGATATAGTCACAGAGAATACAAAACTAGTGTGACCACTCATGGTCTTACAGGTACCTTTCTTGACGTCCCATAGTCTCACCGTCTTATCTGCACTTCCCGATACGATGAACTCTGAATCACTGGATATAGCCACAGAGAATACAAAACTAGTGTGACCACTCATGGTCTTACAGGTACCTGTCTTGACGTCCCATAGTCTCACCGTCTTATCTGCACTTCCCGATACGATGAACTCTGAATCACTGGATATAGCCACAGAGAATACAGAACTAGTGTGACCACTCATGGTCTTACAGGTACCTGTCTTGACGTCCCATAGTCTCACCGTATTATCTCTACTTCCCGATACGATGAACTCTGAATCACTGGATATAGCCACAGATAATACAGAATTAGTGTGACCACTCATTGTCTTACAGGTACCTTTCTTGACGTCCCATAGTCTCACCGTCTTATCTGCACTTCCCGATACGATGAACTCTGAATCACTGGATATAGTCACAGATAATACATAATGTGTGTGACCACTCATGGTCTTACAGGTACCTTTCTTGACGTCCCATAGTCTCACCGTCTTATCTGCACTTCCCGATACGATGAACTCTGAATCACTGGATATAGTCACAGAGAATACAAAACTAGTGTGACCACTCATGGTCTTACAGGTACCTTTCTTGACGTCCCATAGTCTCACCGTCTTATCTGCACTTCCCGATACGATGAACTCTGAATCACTGGATATAGCCACAGAGAATACAAAACTAGTGTGACCACTCATGGTCTTACAGGTACCTGTCTTGACGTCCCATAGTCTCACCGTTTTATCTGCACTTCCCGATACGATGAACTCTGAATCACTGGATATAGCCACAGATGATACTCAATTTG
Source organism: Loxodes magnus (assembly GCA_946699065.1). NCBI lineage: Eukaryota > Ciliophora > Karyorelictea > Loxodida > Loxodidae > Loxodes > Loxodes magnus. Next base: position 248,469 of record CAMPDV010000171.1, read on the forward strand.
TATGACCACCCAAGTCTTACAGGTACCTGTCTTGACGTCCCATAGTCTCACCGTCTTATCTGCACTTCCCGATACGATGAACTCTGAATAACTGGATATAGCCACAGCATATACATAATCTGTGTAACCACTCATGGTCTTACAGGTACCTGTCTTGACGTCCCATAGTCTCACCGTCTTATCTCTACTTCCCGATACGATGAACTCTGAATCACTGGATATAGCCACAGCATATACATAATCTGTGTGACCACTCATGGTCTTACAGGTACCTGTCTTGACGTCCCATAGTCTCACCGTCTTATCATGACTTCCCGATACGATGAACTCTGAATCACTGGATATAGCCACAGAGAATACAGAACTAGTGCGACCACTCATGGTCTTACAGGTACCTTTCTTGACGTCCCATAGTCTCACCGTCTTATCTGCACTTCCCGATACGATGAACTCTGAATCACTGGATATAGCCACAGCATATACATAATCTTTGTGACCACTCATGGTCTTACAGGTACCTGTCTTGACGTCCCATAGTCTCACCGTCTTATCATGACATCCCGATACGATGAACTCTGAATCACTGGATATAGCCACAGATGATACATAATCTGTGCGACCACTCATGGTCTTACAGGTACCTGTCTTGACGTCTCATAGTCTCACCGTCTTATCATGACTTCCCGATACGATGAACTCTGAATCACTGGATATAGCCACAGATAATACATAATAGGTGTGACCACTCATGGTCTTACAGGTACCTTTCTTGACGTCCCATAGTCTCACCGTCTTATCTCTACTTCCCGATACGATGAACTCTGAATCACTGGATATAGCCACAGATGATACATAATCTGTGCGACCACTCATGGTCTTACAGGTACCTGTCTTGACGTCCCATAGTCTCACCGTCTTATCTGCACTTCCCGATACGATGAACTCTGAATCACTGGATATAGCCACAGATAATACAGAATTAGTGTGACCACTCATGGTCTTACAGGTACCTGTCTTGACGTCCCATAGTCTCACCGTCTTATCTCTACTTACCGATACGATGAACTCTGAATCACTGGATATAGCCACAGATGATACATAATCTGTGCGACCACTCATGGTCTTACAGGTACCTGTCTTGACGTCCCATAGTCTCACCGTCTTATCTCTACTTCCCGATACGATGAACTCTGAATCACTGGATATAGCCACAGATAATACAGAATTAGTGTGACCACTCATGGTCTTACAGGTACCTGTCTTGACGTCCCATAGTCTCACCGTCTTATCTCTACTTCCCGATACGATGAACTCTGAATCACTGGATATAGCCACAGATGATACAGAATTAGTGTGACCACTCATGGTCTTACAGGTACCTGTCTTGACGTCCCATAGTCTCACCGTATTATCATCACTTCCCGATACGATGAACTCTGAATCACTGGATATAGCCACAGATAATACAGAATTAGTGTGACCACTCATGGTCTTACAGCTACCTGTCTTGACGTCCCATAGTCTCACCGTCTTATCTCAACTTCCTGATACGATGAACTCTGAATCACTGGATATAGCCACAGATAATACAGAATTAGTGTGACCACTCATTGTCTTACAGGTACCTGTCTTGACGTCCCATAGTCTCACCGTCTTATCTCTACTTCCCGATACGATGAACTCTGAATCACTGGATATAGCCACAGATAATACAGAACTAGTGTGACCACTCATGGTCTTACAGGTACCTGTCTTGACGTCCCATAGTCTCACCGTATTATCATAACTTCCCGATACGATGAACTCTGAATCACTGGATATAGTCACAGATAATACATAATGTGTGTGACCACTCATGGTCTTACAGGTACCTGTCTTGACGTCCCATAGTCTCACCGTCTTATCATGACTTCCCGATACGATGAACTCTGAAATCACTGGATATAGCCACAGATGATACTCAATTTGTATGACCACTCATGGTCTTACAGGTACCTGTCTTGACGTTCCATAGTCTCACCGTCTTATCTCCACTTCCCGATACGATGAACTCTGAATCACTGGATATAGCCACAGATAATACAGAATTAGTGTGACCACTCATTGTCTTACAGCTACCTTTCTTGACGTCCCATAGTATCACCGTTTTATCTGCACTTCCCGATACGATGAACTCTGAATCACTGGATATAGCCACAGATGATACATAATCTGTGCGACCACTCATGGTCTTACAGGTACCTGTCTTGACGTTCCATAGTCTCACCGTCTTATCTCCACTTCCCGATACGATGAACTCTGAATCACTGGATATAGCCACAGATAATACAGAATTAGTGTGACCACTCATGGTCTTACAGCTAACTGTCTTGACGTCCCATAGTCTCACCGTCTTATCATGACTTCCCGATACGATGAACTCTGAATCACTGGATATAGCCACAGATAATACAGAATTAGTGTGACCACTCATTGTCTTACAGGTACCTGTCTTGACGTCCCATAGTCTCACCGTCTTATCTCTACTTACCGATACGATGAACTCTGAATCACTGGATATAGCCACAGATGATACATAATCTGTGCGACCACTCATGGTCTTACAGGTACCTGTCTTGACGTCCCATAGTCTCACCGTATAATCTGCACTTCCCGATACGATGAACTCTGAATCACTGGATATAGCCACAGATAATACAGAATTAGTGTGACCACTCATGGTCTTACAGCTACCTTTCTTGACGTCCCATAGTCTCACCGTCTTATCATGACTTCCCGATACGATGAACTCTGAATCACTGGATATAGCCACAGATAATACAGAATTAGTGTGACCACTCATGGTCTTACAGGTACCTTTCTTGACGTCCCATAGTCTCACAATCTTATCTCCACTTCCCGATACGATGAACTCTGAATCACTGGATATAGCCACAGATAATACATAACTAGTGTGACCACTCATGGTCTTACAGGTACCTGTCTTGACGTCCCATAGTCTTACCGTCTTATCATGACATCCCGATACGATGAACTCTGAATCACTGGATATAGCCACAGCATATACATAATCTGTGTGACCACTCATGGTCTTACAGCTACCTTTCTTGACGTCCCATAGTCTCACCGTCTTATCATGACTTCCCGATACGATGAACTCTGAATCACTGGATATAGCCACAGATAATACAGAATTAGTGTGACCACTCATTGTCTTACAGGTACCTGTCTTGACGTCCCATAGTCTCACCGTCTTATCTCTACTTACCGATACGATGAACTCTGAATCACTGGATATAGCCACAGATGATACATAATCTGTGCGACCACTCATGGTCTTACAGGTACCTGTCTTGACGTCCCATAGTCTCACCGTATAATCTGCACTTCCCGATACGATGAACTCTGAATCACTGGATATAGCCACAGATAATACAGAATTAGTGTGACCACTCATGGTCTTACAGCTACCTTTCTTGACGTCCCATAGTCTCACCGTCTTATCATGACTTCCCGATACGATGAACTCTGAATCACTGGATATAGCCACAGATAATACAGAATTAGTGTGACCACTCATGGTCTTACAGGTACCTTTCTTGACGTCCCATAGTCTCACAATCTTATCTCCACTTCCCGATACGATGAACTCTGAATCACTGGATATAGCCACAGCATATACATAATCTTTGTGACCACTCATGGTCTTACAGCTACCTTTCTTGACGTCCCATAGTCTCACCGTATAATCTGCACTTCCCGATACGATGAACTCTGAATCACTGAATATAGCCACAAGATATACATAATCTGTGTGACAACTCATGGTCTTAAAGCTACCTTTCTTGACGTCCCATAGTCTCACCGTCTTATCACAACTTCCCGATACGATGAACTCTGAATCACTGATATAGCCACAGATAATACATAATCTGTGCGACCACTCATGGTCTTACAGCTACCTGTCTTGACGTCCCATAGTCTCACCGTCTTATCTCAACTTCCTGATACGATGAACTCTGAATCACTGGATATAGCCACAGATAATACAGAATTAGTGTGACCACTCATGGTCTTACAGGTACCTGTCTTGACGTCCCATAGTCTTACCGTCTTATCATGACATCCCGATACGATGAACTCTGAATCACTGGATATAGCCACAGCATATACATAATGTGTGTGACCACTCATGGTCTTACAGCTACCTTTCTTGACGTCCCATAGTCTCACCGTCTTATCATGACTTCCCGATACGATGAACTCTGAATCACTGGATATAGCCACAGATAATACAGAATTAGTGTGACCACTCATTGTCTTACAGGTACCTGTCTTGACGTCCCATAGTCTCACCGTCTTATCTCTACTTACCGATACGATGAACTCTGAATCACTGGATATAGCCACAGATGATACATAATCTGTGCGACCACTCATGGTCTTACAGGTACCTGTCTTGACGTCCCATAGTCTCACCGTCTTATCTGCACTTCCCGATACGATGAACTCTGAATCACTGGATATAGCCACAGATAATACAGAATTAGTGTGACCACTCATGGTCTTACAGCTACCTTTCTTGACGTCCCATAGTCTCACCGTCTTATCATGACTTCCCGATACGATGAACTCTGAATCACTGGATATAGCCACAGCATATACATAATCTTTGTGACCACTCATGGTCTTACAGGTACCTGTCTTGACGTCCCATAGTCTCACCGTCTTATCATGACATCCCGATACGATGAACTCTGAATCACTGGATATAGCCACAGATGATACATAATCTGTGCGACCACTCATGGTCTTACAGGTACCTGTCTTGACGTCTCATAGTCTCACCGTCTTATCATGACTTCCCGATACGATGAACTCTGAATCACTGGATATAGCCACAGATAATACAGAATTAGTGTGACCACTCATGGTCTTACAGGTACCTTTCTTGACGTCCCATAGTCTCACCGTCTTATCTCTACTTCCCGATACGATGAACTCTGAATCACTGGATATAGCCACAGATGATACATAATCTGTGCGACCACTCATGGTCTTACAGGTACCTGTCTTGACGTCCCATAGTCTCACCGTCTTATCTGCACTTCCCGATACGATGAACTCTGAATCACTGGATATAGCCACAGATAATACAGAATTAGTGTGACCACTCATGGTCTTACAGGTACCTGTCTTGACGTCCCATAGTCTTACCGTCTTATCATGACATCCCGATACGATGAACTCTGAATCACTGGATATAGCCACAGCATATACATAACTAGTGTGACCACTCATGGTCTTACAGGTACCTGTCTTGACGTCCCATAGTCTCACCGTCTTATCATGACTTCCCGATACGATGAACTCTGAATCACTGGATATAGCCACAGATAATACAGAATTAGTGTGACCACTCATTGTCTTACAGGTACCTGTCTTGACGTCCCATAGTCTCACCGTCTTATCTCTACTTACCGATACGATGAACTCTGAATCACTGGATATAGCCACAGATGATACATAATCTGTGCGACCACTCATGGTCTTACAGGTACCTGTCTTGACGTCCCATAGTCTCACCGTATAATCTGCACTTCCCGATACGATGAACTCTGAATCACTGGATATAGCCACAGATAATACAGAATTAGTGTGACCACTCATGGTCTTACAGGTACCTTTCTTGACGTCCCATAGTCTCACCGTATTATCATGACTTCCCGATACGATGAACTCTGAATCACTGGATATAGCCACAGATGATACTCAATTTGTATGACCACCCAAGTCTTACAGGTACCTGTCTTGACGTCCCATAGTCTCACCGTTTTATCTGCACTTCCCGATACGATGAACTCTGAATCACTGGATATAGCCACAGATGATACTCAATTTGTATGACCACTCATGGTCTTACAGGTACCTTTCTTGACGTCCCATAGTATCACCGTCTTATCTCTACTTCCCGATACGATGAACTCTGAATCACTGGATATAGCCACAGAGAATACATAATGTGTGTGACCACTCATGGTCTTACAGGTACCTGTCTTGACGTTCCATAGTCTCACCGTATTATCATAACTTCCCGATACGATGAACTCTGAATCACTGGATATAGCCACAGATAATACAGAATTAGTGTGACCACTCATTGTCTTACAGGTACCTGTCTTGACGTCCCATAGTCTTACCGTCTTATCATGACATCCCGATACGATGAACTCTGAATCACTGGATATAGCCACAGCATATATATAATCTGTGTGACCACTCATGGTCTTACAGCTACCTTTCTTGACGTCCCATAGTCTCACCGTCTTATCATGACTTCCCGATACGATGAACTCTGAATCACTGGATATAGCCACAGATAATACAGAATTAGTGTGACCACTCATTGTCTTACAGGTACCTGTCTTGACGTCCCATAGTCTCACCGTCTTATCTCTACTTACCGATACGATGAACTCTGAATCACTGGATATAGCCACAGATGATACATAATCTGTGCGACCACTCATGGTCTTACAGGTACCTGTCTTGACGTCCCATAGTCTCACCGTATTATCTCTACTTCCCGATACGATGAACTCTGAATCACTGGATATAGCCACAGCATATACATAATCTTTGTGACCACTCATGGTCTTACAGCTACCTTTCTTGACGTCCCATAGTCTCACCGTCTTATCATGACTTCCCGATACGATGAACTCTGAAATCACTGGATATAGCCACAGATGATACATAATCTTTGTGACCACTCATGGTCTTACAGGTACCTGTCTTGACGTCCCATAGTCTCACCGTATTATCATCACTTCCCGATACGATGAACTCTGAATCACTGGATATAGCCACAGCATATACATAATCTTTGTGACCACTCATGGTCTTACAGGTACCTTTCTTGACGTCCCATAGTCTCACCGTCTTATCATGACTTCCCGATACGATGAACTCTGAATCACTGGATATAGCCACAGATAATACAGAATTAGTGTGACCACTCATTGTCTTACAGGTACCTGTCTTGACGTCCCATAGTCTCACCGTCTTATCTCTACTTACCGATACGATGAACTCTGAATCACTGGATATAGCCACAGATGATACATAATCTGTGCGACCACTCATGGTCTTACAGCTACCTGTCTTGACGTCCCATAGTCTCACCGTCTTATCTCCACTTCCCGATACGATGAACTCTGAATCACTGGATATAGCCACAGATAATACAGAATTAGTGTGACCACTCATTGTCTTACAGGTACCTGTCTTGACGTCCCATAGTCTTACCGTCTTATCATGACATCCCGATACGATGAACTCTGAATCACTGGATATAGCCACAGCATATACATAACTAGTGTGACCACTCATGGTCTTACAGGTACCTGTCTTGACGTCCCATAGTCTCACCGTCTTATCATGACTTCCCGATACGATGAACTCTGAATCACTGGATATAGCCACAGATAATACAGAATTAGTGTGACCACTCATTGTCTTACAGGTACCTGTCTTGACGTCCCATAGTCTCACCGTCTTATCTCTACTTACCGATACGATGAACTCTGAATCACTGGATATAGCCACAGATGATACATAATCTGTGCGACCACTCATGGTCTTACAGGTACCTGTCTTGACGTCCCATAGTCTCACCGTATAATCTGCACTTCCCGATACGATGAACTCTGAATCACTGGATATAGCCACAGATAATACAGAATTAGTGTGACCACTCATGGTCTTACAGGTACCTTTCTTGACGTCCCATAGTCTCACCGTATTATCATGACTTCCCGATACGATGAACTCTGAATCACTGGATATAGCCACAGATGATACTCAATTTGTATGACCGACCAAGTCTTACAGGTACCTGTCTTGACGTCCCATAGTCTCACCGTTTTATCTGCACTTCCCGATACGATGAACTCTGAATCACTGGATATAGCCACAGATGATACTCAATTTGTATGACCACTCATGGTCTTACAGGTACCTTTCTTGACGTCCCATAGTATCACCGTCTTATCTCTACTTCCCGATACGATGAACTCTGAATCACTGGATATAGCCACAGAGAATACATAATGTGTGTGACCACTCATGGTCTTACAGGTACCTGTCTTGACGTTCCATAGTCTCACCGTATTATCATAACTTCCCGATACGATGAACTCTGAATCACTGGATATAGCCACAGATAATACATAATCTTTGTGACCACTCATGGTCTTACAGCTACCTGTCTTGACGTCCCATAGTCTCACCGTCTTATCATGACATCCCGATACGATGAACTCTGAATCACTGGATATAGCCACAGCATATATATAATCTGTGTGACCACTCATGGTCTTACAGCTACCTTTCTTGACGTCCCATAGTCTCACCGTCTTATCATGACTTCCCGATACGATGAACTCTGAATCACTGGATATAGCCACAGATAATACAGAATTAGTGTGACCACTCATTGTCTTACAGGTACCTGTCTTGACGTCCCATAGTCTCACCGTCTTATCTCTACTTACCGATACGATGAACTCTGAATCACTGGATATAGCCACAGATGATACATAATCTGTGCGACCACTCATGGTCTTACAGGTACCTGTCTTGACGTCCCATAGTCTCACCGTCTTATCTCTACTTCCCGATACGATGAACTCTGAATCACTGGATATAGCCACAGCATATACATAATCTTTGTGACCACTCATGGTCTTACAGCTACCTTTCTTGACGTCCCATAGTCTCACCGTCTTATCATGACTTCCCGATACGATGAACTCTGAAATCACTGGATATAGCCACAGATGATACATAATCTTTGTGACCACTCATGGTCTTACAGGTACCTGTCTTGACGTCCCATAGTCTCACCGTATTATCATCACTTCCCGATACGATGAACTCTGAATCACTGGATATAGCCACAGCATATACATAATCTTTGTGACCACTCATGGTCTTACAGGTACCTTTCTTGACGTCCCATAGTCTCACCGTCTTATCTCTACTTACCGATACGATGAACTCTGAATCACTGGATATAGCCACAGATGATACATAATCTGTCCGACCACTCATGGTCTTACAGGTACCTGTCTTGACGTCCCATAGTCTCACCGTATTATCTCTACTTCCCGATACGATGAACTCTGAATCACTGGATATAGCCACAGCATATACATAATCTTTGTGACCACTCATGGTCTTACAGGTACCTGTCTTGACGTCCCATAGTCTCACCGTCTTATCACAACTTCCCGATACGATGAACTCTGAATCACTGATATAGCCACAGAGAATACAGAACTAGTGTGACCACTCATGGTCTTACAGGTACCTGTCTTGACGTCCCATAGTCTCACCGTCTTATCACAACTTCCCGATACGATGAACTCTGAATCACTGATATAGCCACAGAGAATACAGAACTAGTGTGACCACTCATGGTCTTACAGGTACCTGTCTTGACGTCCCATAGTCTCACCGTCTAATCTGCACTTCCCGATACGATGAACTCTGAATCACTGGATATAGCCACAGATAATACAGAATTAGTGTGACCACTCATGGTCTTACAGGTACCTGTCTTGACGTCCCATAGTCTCACCGTCTTATCACAACTTCCCGATACGATGAACTCTGAATCACTGATATAGCCACAGAGAATACAGAACTAGTGTGACCACTCATGGTCTTACAGGTACCTGTCTTGACGTCCCATAGTCTCACCTTTTTATCTGCACTTCCCGATACGATGAACTCTGAATCACTGGATATAGCCACAGATGATACTCAATTTGTATGACCACCCAAGTCTTACAGGTACCTGTCTTGACGTCCCATAGTCTCACCGTCTTATCTCAACTTCCCGATACGATGAACTCTGAATCACTGGATATAGCCACAGATCTTACATAACTAGTGTGACCACTCATGGTCTTACAGGTACCTGTCTTGACGTCCCATAGTCTCACCGTGTAATCTCTACTTCCCGATACGATGAACTCTGAATCACTGGATATAGCCACAGAGAATACATAATGTGTGTGACCACTCATGGTCTTACAGGTACCTGTCTTGACGTCCCATAGTCTCACCGTATTATCTCTACTTCCCGATACGATGAACTCTGAATCACTGGATATAGCCACAGATGATACTCAATTTGTATGACCACTCATGGTCTTACAGGTACCTTTCTTGACGTCCCATAGTATCACCGTCTTATCTCTACTTCCCGATACGATGAACTCTGAATCACTGGATATAGCCACAGAGAATACAGAACTAGTGCGACCACTCATGGTCTTACAGGTACCTTTCTTGACGTCCCATAGTCTCACCGTCTTATCTCCAGTTCCCGATACGATGAACTCTGAATCACTGGATATAGCCACAGCATATACATAATCTTTGTGACCACTCATGGTCTTACAGCTACCTGTCTTGACGTCCCATAGTCTCACCGTCTTATCTCTACTTCCCGATACGATGAACTCTGAATCACTGGATATAGCCACAGATGATACATAATCTGTGCGACCACTCATGGTCTTACAGCTACCTGTCTTGACGTCCCATAGTCTCACCGTCTTATCTCCAGTTCCCGATACGATGAACTCTGAATCACTGGATATAGCCACAGCATATACATAATCTTTGTGACCACTCATGGTCTTACAGGTACCTGTCTTGACGTCCCATAGTCTCACCGTCTTATCTCTACTTCCCGATACGATGAACTCTGAATCACTGGATATAGCCACAGATGATACATAATCTGTGCGACCACTCATGGTCTTACAGGTACCTGTCTTGACGTCCCATAGTCTCACCGTCTTATCTCTACTTACCGATACGATGAACTCTGAATCACTGGATATAGCCACAGATGATACATAATCTGTGCGACCACTCATGGTCTTACAGCTACCTGTCTTGACGTCCCATAGTCTCACCGTATTATCTCTACTTCCCGATACGATGAACTCTGAGTCACTGGATATAGCCACAGATAATACATAATCTTTGTGATCACTCATGGTCTTACAGGTACCTGTCTTGACGTCCCATAGTCTCACCGTATAATCTGCACTTCCCGATACGATGAACTCTGAATCACTGGATATAGCCACAGATAATACAGAATTAAAGTGACCACTCATGGTCTTACAGGTACCTGTCTTGACGTCCCATAGTCTCACCGTCTTATCTCTACTTCCCGATACGATGAACTCTGAATCACTGGATATAGCCACAGATGATACATAATCTTTGTGACCACTCATGGTCTTACAGGTACCTGTCTTGACGTCCCATAGTCTCACCGTCTTATCTCAACTTCCTGATACGATGAACTCTGAATCACTGGATATAGCCACAGATGATACATAATCTTTGTGACCACTCATGGTCTTACAGGTACCTTTCTTGACGTCCCATAGTCTCACCGTCTTATCATAACTTCCCGATACGATGAACTCTGAATCACTGGATATAGCCACAGATAATACAGAATTAGTGTGACCACTCATGGTCTTACAGGTACCTGTCTTGACGTCCCATAGTCTCACCGTCTTATCATGACTTCCCGATACGATGAACTCTGAATCAATGGATATAGCCACAGATAATACATAATCTGTGCGACCACTCATGGTCTTACAGGTACCTGTCTTGACGTCCCATAGTCTCACCGTCTTATCTCCACTTCCTGATACGATGAACTCTGAATCACTGGATATAGCCACAGATAATACAGAATTAGTGTGACCACTCATTGTCTTACAGGTACCTGTCTTGACGTCCCATAGTCTTACCGTCTTATCATGACTTCCCGATACGATGAACTCTGAATCACTGGATATAGCCACAGATAATACAGAATTAGTGTGACCACTCATGGTCTTACAGGTACCTGTCTTGACGTCCCATAGTCTCACCGTCTTATCTCCACTTCCCGATACGATGAACTCTGAATCAATGGATATAGCCACAGATAATACATAATCTGTGCGACCACTCATGGTCTTACAGGTACCTTTCTTGACGTCCCATAGTCTCACCGTCTTATCATGACTTCCCGATACGATGAACTCTGAATCACTGGATATAGCCACAGAGAATACAGAACTAGTGTGACCACCCAAGTCTTACAGGTACCTGTCTTGACGTCCCATAGTCTCACCGTATTATCTCCACTTCCCGATACGATGAACTCTGAATCACTGGATATAGCCACAGATAATACATAATTAGTGTGACCACTCATGGTCTTACAAGTACCTGTCTTGACGTCCCATAGTCTCACCGTCTTATCTCAACTTCCTGATACGATGAACTCTGAATCACTGGATATAGCCACAGATGATACATAATCTGTGCGACCACTCATGGTCTTACAGGTACCTGTCTTGACGTCCCATAGTCTCACCGTATAATCTGCACTTCCCGATACGATGAACTCTGAATCACTGGATATAGCCACAGATAATACAGAATTAGTGTGACCACTCATGGTCTTACAGCTACCTTTCTTGACGTCCCATAGTCTCACAATCTTATCTCCACTTCCCGATACGATGAACTCTGAATCACTGGATATAGCCACAGATAATACATAACTAGTGTGACCACTCATGGTCTTACAGGTACCTGTCTTGACGTCCCATAGTCTCACCGTATAATCTGCACTTCCCGATACGATGAACTCTGAATCACTGAATATAGCCACAAGATATACATAATCTGTGTGACAACTCATGGTCTTACAGGTACCTGTCTTGACGTCCCATAGTCTCACCGTCTTATCTCCAGTTCCCGATACGATGAACTCTGAATCACAGGATATAGCCACAGATAATAAAGAATTAGTGTGACCACTCATTGTCTTACAGGTACCTGTCTTTCCGTCCCATAGTCTTACCGTATAATCATCACTTCCCGATACGATGAACTCTGAATCACTGGATATAGCCACAGATAATACAGAATTAGTGTGACCACTCATTGTCTTACAGGTACCTGTCTTGACGTCCCATAGTCTCACCGTCTTATCTCTACTTACCGATACGATGAACTCTGAATCACTGGATATAGCCACAGATGATACATAATCTGTGCGACCACTCATGGTCTTACAGGTACCTGTCTTGACGTCCCATAGTCTCACCGTATTATCTCTACTTCCCGATACGATGAACTCTGAATCACTGGATATAGCCACAGCATATACATAATCTGTGCGACCACTCATGGTCTTACAGCTACCTGTCTTGACGTCCCATAGTCTCACCGTCTTATCATAACTTCCCGATACGATGAACTCTGAATCACTGGATATAGCCACAGATGATACTCAATTTGTATGACCACTCATGGTCTTACAGGTACCTGTCTTGACGTTCCATAGTCTCACCGTCTTATCTCCACTTCCCGATACGATGAACTCTGAATCACTGGATATAGCCACAGATAATACAGAATTAGTGTGACCACTCATTGTCTTACAGCTACCTTTCTTGACGTCCCATAGTCTCACCGTCTTATCATGACTTCCCGATACGATGAACTCTGAATCACTGGATATAGCCACAGATGATACTCAATTTGTATGACCACTCATGGTCTTACAGGTACCTGTCTTGACGTTCCATAGTCTCACCGTCTTATCTCCACTTCCCGATACGATGAACTCTGAATCACTGGATATAGCCACAGATAATACAGAATTAGTGTGACCACTCATTGTCTTACAGCTACCTTTCTTGACGTCCCATAGTCTCACCGTCTTATCATGACTTCCCGATACGATGAACTCTGAATCACTGGATATAGCCACAGATAATACAGAATTAGTGTGACCACTCATTGTCTTACAGGTACCTGTCTTGACGTCCCATAGTCTCACCGTCTTATCTCTACTTACCGATACGATGAACTCTGAATCACTGGATATAGCCACAGATAATACATAACTAGTGTGACCACTCATGGTCTTACAGGTACCTGTCTTGACGTCCCATAGTCTCACCGTATTATCTCTACTTCCCGATACGATGAACTCTGAATCACTGGATATAGCCACAGCATATACATAACTAGTGTGACCACTCATGGTCTTACAGGTACCTGTCTTGACGTCTCATAGTCTCACCGTATTATCTCTACTTCCCGATACGATGAACTCTGAATCACTGGATATAGCCACAGCATATACATAATCTTTGTGACCACTCATGGTCTTACAGCTACCTTTCTTGACGTCCCATAGTCTCACCGTCTTATCATGACTTCCCGATACGATGAACTCTGAAATCACTGGATATAGCCACAGATGATACATAATCTTTGTGACCACTCATGGTCTTACAGGTACCTGTCTTGACGTCCCATAGTCTCACCGTATTATCATCACTTCCCGATACGATGAACTCTGAATCACTGGATATAGCCACAGCATATACATAATCTTTGTGACCACTCATGGTCTTACAGGTACCTGTCTTGACGTCCCATAGTCTCACCGTCTTATCATGACTTCCCGATACGATGAACTCTGAATCACTGGATATAGCCACAGATGATACATAATCTTTGTGACCACTCATGGTCTTACAGCTACCTTTCTTGACGTCCCATAGTCTCACCGTCTTATCATGACTTCCCGATACGATGAACTCTGAATCACTGGATATAGCCACAGATGATACATAATCTGTGCGACCACTCATGGTCTTACAGGTACCTGTCTTGACGTCCCATAGTCTCACCGTATAATCTGCACTTCCCGATACGATGAACTCTGAATCACTGGATATAGCCACAGATAATACAGAATTAGTGTGACCACTCATGGTCTTACAGCTACCTTTCTTGACGTCCCATAGTCTCACCGTCTTATCATGACTTCCCGATACGATGAACTCTGAATCACTGGATATAGCCACAGATAATACAGAATTAAAGTGACCACTCATGGTCTTACAGGTACCTGTCTTGACGTCCCATAGTCTCACCGTCTTATCTCTACTTCCCGATACGATGAACTCTGAATCACTGGATATAGCCACAGATGATACATAATCTTTGTGACCACTCATGGTCTTACAGCTACCTTTCTTGACGTCCCATAGTCTCACCGTCTTATCATGACTTCCCGATACGATGAACTCTGAATCACTGGATATAGCCACAGATAATACAGAATTAGTGTGACCACTCATGGTCTTACAGGTACCTGTCTTGACGTCCCATAGTCTCACCGTATTATCATCACTTCCCGATACGATGAACTCTGAATCAATGGATATAGCCAAAGATGATACATAATCTGTGCGACCACTCATGGTCTTACAGGTACCTGTCTTGACGTCCCATAGTCTCACCGTCTTATCTGCACTTCCCGATACGATGAACTCTGAATCACTGATATAGCCACAGATAATACATAATCTGTGCGACCACTCATGGTCTTACAGGTACCTTTCTTGACGTCCCATAGTCTCACCGTCTTATCATGACTTCGCGATACGATGAACTCTGAGTCACTGGATATAGCCACAGATAATACATAATCTTTGTGATCACTCATGGTCTTACAGCTACCTTTCTTGACGTCCCATAGTCTCACCGTCTTATCATGACTTCCCGATACGATGAACTCTGAATCACTGGATATAGCCACAGATAATACAGAATTAGTGTGACCACTCATTGTCTTACAGGTACCTGTCTTGACGTCCCATAGTCTCACCGTCTTATCTCTACTTACCGATACGATGAACTCTGAATCACTGGATATAGCCACAGATGATACATAATCTGTGCGACCACTCATGGTCTTACAGGTACCTGTCTTGACGTCCCATAGTCTCACCGTATAATCTGCACTTCCCGATACGATGAACTCTGAATCACTGGATATAGCCACAGATAATACAGAATTAGTGTGACCACTCATGGTCTTACAGCTACCTTTCTTGACGTCCCATAGTCTCACCGTCTTATCATGACTTCCCGATACGATGAACTCTGAAATCACTGGATATAGCCACAGATGATACATAATCTTTGTGACCACTCATGGTCTTACAGGTACCTGTCTTGACGTCCCATAGTCTCACCGTATTATCATCACTTCCCGATACGATGAACTCTGAATCACTGGATATAGCCACAGCATATACATAATCTTTGTGACCACTCATGGTCTTACAGCTACCTTTCTTGACGTCCCATAGTCTCACCGTCTTATCATGACTTCCCGATACGATGAACTCTGAATCACTG
Source organism: Loxodes magnus (assembly GCA_946699065.1). NCBI lineage: Eukaryota > Ciliophora > Karyorelictea > Loxodida > Loxodidae > Loxodes > Loxodes magnus. The sequence goes on from CAMPDV010000171.1 coordinate 264,795, forward strand.
GATATAGCCACAGATAATACAGAATTAGTGTGACCACTCATGGTCTTACAGCTACCTGTCTTGACGTCCCATAGTCTCACCGTCTTATCTCTACTTACCGATACGATGAACTCTGAATCACTGGATATAGCCACAGATGATACATAATCTGTGCGACCACTCATGGTCTTACAGGTACCTGTCTTGACGTCCCATAGTCTCACCGTATAATCTGCACTTCCCGATACGATGAACTCTGAATCACTGGATATAGCCACAGATAATACAGAATTAGTGTGACCACTCATGGTCTTACAGCTACCTTTCTTGACGTCCCATAGTCTCACCGTCTTATCATGACTTCCCGATACGATGAACTCTGAAATCACTGGATATAGCCACAGATGATACATAATCTTTGTGACCACTCATGGTCTTACAGGTACCTGTCTTGACGTCCCATAGTCTCACCGTATTATCATCACTTCCCGATACGATGAACTCTGAATCACTGGATATAGCCACAGCATATACATAATCTTTGTGACCACTCATGGTCTTACAGCTACCTTTCTTGACGTCCCATAGTCTCACCGTCTTATCATGACTTCCCGATACGATGAACTCTGAATCACTGGATATAGCCACAGATAATACAGAATTAGTGTGACCACTCATGGTCTTACAGCTACCTGTCTTGACGTCCCATAGTCTCACCGTCTTATCTCTACTTCCCGATACGATGAACTCTGAATCACTGGATATAGCCACAGATGATACATAATCTGTGTGACCACTCATGGTCTTACAGGTACCTGTCTTGACGTCCCATTGTCTCACCGTATTATCATAACTTCCCGATACGATGAACTCTGAATCACTGGATATAGCCACAGATAATACAGAATTAGTGTGACCACTCATGGTCTTACAGGTACCTGTCTTGACGTCCCATAGTCTCACCGTATTATCATCACTTCCCGATACGATGAACTCTGAATCACTGGATATAGCCACAGCATATACATAATCTTTGTGATCACTCATGGTCTTACAGCTACCTTTCTTGACGTCCCATAGTCTCACCGTCTTATCATGACTTCCCGATACGATGAACTCTGAATCACTGGATATAGCCACAGATAATACAGAATTAGTGTGACCACTCATGGTCTTACAGCTACCTGTCTTGACGTCCCATAGTCTCACCGTCTTATCTCTACTTCCCGATACGATGAACTCTGAATCACTGGATATAGCCACAGATGATACATAATCTGTGCGACCACTCATGGTCTTACAGGTACCTGTCTTGACGTCCCATAGTCTCACCGTATAATCTGCACTTCCCGATACGATGAACTCTGAATCACTGGATATAGCCACAGATAATACAGAATTAGTGTGACCACTCATGGTCTTACAGGTACCTTTCTTGACGTCCCATAGTCTCACCGTATTATCATGACATCCCGATACGATGAACTCTGAATCACTGGATATAGCCACAGATAATACAGAATTAGTGTGACCACTCATTGTCTTACAGGTACCTGTCTTGACGTCCCATAGTCTCACCGTCTTATCTCTACTTCCCGATACGATGAACTCTGAATCACTGGATATAGCCACAGATGATACATAATCTTTGTGACCACTCATGGTCTTACAGCTACCTTTCTTGACGTCCCATAGTCTCACCGTATTATCATAACTTCCCGATACGATGAACTCTGAATCACTGGATATAGCCACAGATAATACAGAATTAGTGTGACCACTCATGGTCTTACAGGTACCTGTCTTGACGTCCCATAGTCTCACCGTCTTATCATGACTTCCCGATACGATGAACTCTGAATCACTGGATATAGCCACAGATAATACAGAATTAGTGTGACCACTCATTGTCTTACAGGTACCTGTCTTGACGTCCCATAGTCTCACCGTATTATCATCACTTCCCGATACGATGAACTCTGAATCACTGGATATAGCCACAGCATATACATAATCTGTGTGACCACTCATGGTCTTACAGCTACCTTTCTTGACGTCCCATAGTCTCACCGTCTTATCATGACTTCCCGATACGATGAACTCTGAATCACTGGATATAGCCACAGATAATACAGAATTAGTGTGACCACTCATTGTCTTACAGGTACCTGTCTTGACGTCCCATAGTCTCACCGTCTTATCTCTACTTACCGATACGATGAACTCTGAATCACTGGATATAGCCACAGATAATACATAACTAGTGTGACCACTCATGGTCTTACAGGTACCTGTCTTGACGTCCCATAGTCTCACCGTATAATCTGCACTTCCCGATACGATGAACTCTGAATCACTGAATATAGCCACAAGATATACATAATCTGTGTGACAACTCATGGTCTTAAAGCTACCTTTCTTGACGTCCCATAGTCTCACCGTCTTATCTCCAGTTCCCGATACGATGAACTCTGAATCACAGGATATAGCCACAGATGATACATAATCTGTGCGACCACTCATGGTCTTACAGGTACCTGTCTTTCCGTCCCATAGTCTTACCGTATAATCATCACTTCCCGATACGATGAACTCTGAATCACTGGATATAGCCACAGATAATACAGAATTAGTGTGACCACTCATTGTCTTACAGGTACCTGTCTTGACGTCCCATAGTCTCACCGTCTTATCTCTACTTACCGATACGATGAACTCTGAATCACTGGATATAGCCACAGATGATACATAATCTGTGCGACCACTCATGGTCTTACAGGTACCTGTCTTGACGTCCCATAGTCTCACCGTATTATCTCTACTTCCCGATACGATGAACTCTGAATCACTGGATATAGCCACAGCATATACATAATCTGTGCGACCACTCATTGTCTTACAGGTACCTGTCTTGACGTCCCATAGTCTCACCGTCTTATCATAACTTCCCGATACGATGAACTCTGAATCACTGGATATAGCCAAAGATGATACTCAATTTGTATGACCACTCATGGTCTTACAGGTACCTGTCTTGACGTTCCATAGTCTCACCGTCTTATCATGACTTCCCGATACGATGAACTCTGAATCACTGGATATAGCCACAGATAATACAGAATTAGTGTGACCACTCATTGTCTTACAGCTACCTTTCTTGACGTCCCATAGTCTCACCGTCTTATCTCTACTTACCGATACGATGAACTCTGAATCACTGGATATAGCCACAGATGATACTCAATTTGTATGACCACTCATGGTCTTACAGGTACCTGTCTTGACGTTCCATAGTCTCACCGTCTTATCTCCACTTCCCGATACGATGAACTCTGAATCACTGGATATAGCCACAGATAATACAGAATTAGTGTGACCACTCATGGTCTTACAGGTACCTGTCTTGACGTCCCATAGTCTCACCGTATTATCATCACTTCCCGATACGATGAACTCTGAATCACTGGATATAGCCACAGCATATACATAATCTTTGTGATCACTCATGGTCTTACAGCTACCTTTCTTGACGTCCCATAGTCTCACCGTCTTATCATGACTTCCCGATACGATGAACTCTGAATCACTGGATATAGCCACAGATAATACAGAATTAGTGTGACCACTCATGGTCTTACAGCTACCTGTCTTGACGTCCCATAGTCTCACCGTCTTATCTCTACTTCCCGATACGATGAACTCTGAATCACTGGATATAGCCACAGATGATACATAATCTGTGCGACCACTCATGGTCTTACAGGTACCTGTCTTGACGTCCCATAGTCTCACCGTATAATCTGCACTTCCCGATACGATGAACTCTGAATCACTGGATATAGCCACAGATAATACAGAATTAGTGTGACCACTCATGGTCTTACAGGTACCTTTCTTGACGTCCCATAGTCTCACCGTATTATCATGACATCCCGATACGATGAACTCTGAATCACTGGATATAGCCACAGATAATACAGAATTAGTGTGACCACTCATTGTCTTACAGGTACCTGTCTTGACGTCCCATAGTCTCACCGTCTTATCTCTACTTCCCGATACGATGAACTCTGAATCACTGGATATAGCCACAGATGATACATAATCTTTGTGACCACTCATGGTCTTACAGCTACCTTTCTTGACGTCCCATAGTCTCACCGTATTATCATAACTTCCCGATACGATGAACTCTGAATCACTGGATATAGCCACAGATAATACAGAATTAGTGTGACCACTCATGGTCTTACAGGTACCTGTCTTGACGTCCCATAGTCTCACCGTCTTATCATGACTTCCCGATACGATGAACTCTGAATCACTGGATATAGCCACAGATAATACAGAATTAGTGTGACCACTCATTGTCTTACAGGTACCTGTCTTGACGTCCCATAGTCTCACCGTATTATCATCACTTCCCGATACGATGAACTCTGAATCACTGGATATAGCCACAGCATATACATAATCTGTGTGACCACTCATGGTCTTACAGCTACCTTTCTTGACGTCCCATAGTCTCACCGTCTTATCATGACTTCCCGATACGATGAACTCTGAATCACTGGATATAGCCACAGATAATACAGAATTAGTGTGACCACTCATTGTCTTACAGCTACCTGTCTTGACGTCCCATAGTCTCACCGTCTTATCTCTACTTACCGATACGATGAACTCTGAATCACTGGATATAGCCACAGATGATACATAATCTGTGCGACCACTCATGGTCTTACAGGTACCTGTCTTGACGTCCCATAGTCTCACCGTATAATCTGCACTTCCCGATACGATGAACTCTGAATCACTGAATATAGCCACAAGATATACATAATCTGTGTGACAACTCATGGTCTTAAAGCTACCTTTCTTGACGTCCCATAGTCTCACCGTCTTATCTCCAGTTCCCGATACGATGAACTCTGAATCACAGGATATAGCCACAGATAATAAAGAATTAGTGTGACCACTCATTGTCTTACAGGTACCTGTCTTTCCGTCCCATAGTCTTACCGTATAATCATCACTTCCCGATACGATGAACTCTGAATCACTGGATATAGCCACAGATAATACAGAATTAGTGTGACCACTCATTGTCTTACAGGTACCTGTCTTGACGTCCCATAGTCTCACCGTCTTATCTCTACTTACCGATACGATGAACTCTGAATCACTGGATATAGCTTCAGATGATACATAATCTGTGCGACCACTCATGGTCTTACAGGTACCTGTCTTGACGTCCCATAGTCTCACCGTATTATCTCTACTTCCCGATACGATGAACTCTGAATCACTGGATATAGCCACAGCATATACATAATCTGTGCGACCACTCATGGTCTTACAGCTACCTGTCTTGACGTCCCATAGTCTCACCGTCTTATCATAACTTCCCGATACGATGAACTCTGAATCACTGGATATAGCCACAGATGATACTCAATTTGTATGACCACTCATGGTCTTACAGGTACCTGTCTTGACGTTCCATAGTCTCACCGTCTTATCATGACTTCCCGATACGATGAACTCTGAATCACTGGATATAGCCACAGATAATACAGAATTAGTGTGACCACTCATTGTCTTACAGCTACCTTTCTTGACGTCCCATAGTCTCACCGTCTTATCATGACTTCCCGATACGATGAACTCTGAATCACTGGATATAGCCACAGATGATACTCAATTTGTATGACCACTCATGGTCTTACAGGTACCTGTCTTGACGTTCCATAGTCTCACCGTCTTATCTCCACTTCCCGATACGATGAACTCTGAATCACTGGATATAGCCACAGATAATACAGAATTAGTGTGACCACTCATTGTCTTACAGGTACCTGTCTTGACGTCCCATAGTCTCACCGTCTTATCTCTACTTACCGATACGATGAACTCTGAATCACTGGATATAGCCACAGATAATACATAACTAGTGTGACCACTCATGGTCTTACAGGTACCTGTCTTGACGTCCCATAGTCTCACCGTATAATCTGCACTTCCCGATACGATGAACTCTGAATCACTGAATATAGCCACAAGATATACATAATCTGTGTGACAACTCATGGTCTTAAAGCTACCTTTCTTGACGTCCCATAGTCTCACCGTCTTATCTCCAGTTCCCGATACGATGAACTCTGAATCACAGGATATAGCCACAGATAATAAAGAATTAGTGTGACCACTCATTGTCTTACAGGTACCTGTCTTTCCGTCCCATAGTCTTACCGTATAATCATCACTTCCCGATACGATGAACTCTGAATCACTGGATATAGCCACAGATAATACAGAATTAGTGTGACCACTCATTGTCTTACAGGTACCTGTCTTGACGTCCCATAGTCTCACCGTCTTATCTCTACTTACCGATACGATGAACTCTGAATCACTGGATATAGCCACAGATGATACATAATCTGTGCGACCACTCATGGTCTTACAGGTACCTGTCTTGACGTCCCATAGTCTCACCGTATTATCTCTACTTCCCGATACGATGAACTCTGAATCACTGGATATAGCCACAGCATATACATAATCTGTGCGACCACTCATGGTCTTACAGCTACCTGTCTTGACGTCCCATAGTCTCACCGTCTTATCATAACTTCCCGATACGATGAACTCTGAATCACTGGATATAGCCACAGATGATACTCAATTTGTATGACCACTCATGGTCTTACAGGTACCTGTCTTGACGTTCCATAGTCTCACCGTCTTATCATGACTTCCCGATACGATGAACTCTGAATCACTGGATATAGCCACAGATAATACAGAATTAGTGTGACCACTCATTGTCTTACAGCTACCTTTCTTGACGTCCCATAGTCTCACCGTCTTATCATGACTTCCCGATACGATGAACTCTGAATCACTGGATATAGCCACAGATGATACTCAATTTGTATGACCACTCATGGTCTTACAGGTACCTGTCTTGACGTTCCATAGTCTCACCGTCTTATCTCCACTTCCCGATACGATGAACTCTGAATCACTGGATATAGCCACAGATAATACAGAATTAGTGTGACCACTCATTGTCTTACAGGTACCTGTCTTGACGTCCCATAGTCTCACCGTCTTATCTCTACTTACCGATACGATGAACTCTGAATCACTGGATATAGCCACAGATAATACATAACTAGTGTGACCACTCATGGTCTTACAGGTACCTGTCTTGACGTCCCATAGTCTCACCGTATAATCTGCACTTCCCGATACGATGAACTCTGAATCACTGAATATAGCCACAAGATATACATAATCTGTGTGACAACTCATGGTCTTAAAGCTACCTTTCTTGACGTCCCATAGTCTCACCGTCTTATCTCCAGTTCCCGATACGATGAACTCTGAATCACAGGATATAGCCACAGATAATAAAGAATTAGTGTGACCACTCATTGTCTTACAGGTACCTGTCTTTCCGTCCCATAGTCTTACCGTATAATCATCACTTCCCGATACGATGAACTCTGAATCACTGGATATAGCCACAGATAATACAGAATTAGTGTGACCACTCATTGTCTTACAGGTACCTGTCTTGACGTCCCATAGTCTCACCGTCTTATCTCTACTTACCGATACGATGAACTCTGAATCACTGGATATAGCCACAGATGATACATAATCTGTGCGACCACTCATGGTCTTACAGGTACCTGTCTTGACGTCCCATAGTCTCACCGTATTATCTCTACTTCCCGATACGATGAACTCTGAATCACTGGATATAGCCACAGCATATACATAATCTGTGCGACCACTCATGGTCTTACAGCTACCTGTCTTGACGTCCCATAGTCTCACCGTCTTATCATAACTTCCCGATACGATGAACTCTGAATCACTGGATATAGCCACAGATGATACTCAATTTGTATGACCACTCATGGTCTTACAGGTACCTGTCTTGACGTTCCATAGTCTCACCGTCTTATCATGACTTCCCGATACGATGAACTCTGAATCACTGGATATAGCCACAGATAATACAGAATTAGTGTGACCACTCATTGTCTTACAGCTACCTTTCTTGACGTCCCATAGTCTCACCGTCTTATCTCTACTTACCGATACGATGAACTCTGAATCACTGGATATAGCCACAGATGATACTCAATTTGTATGACCACTCATGGTCTTACAGGTACCTGTCTTGACGTTCCATAGTCTCACCGTCTTATCTCCACTTCCCGATACGATGAACTCTGAATCACTGAATATAGCCACAAGATATACATAATCTGTGTGACAACTCATGGTCTTACAGGTACCTGTCTTGACGTCCCATAGTCTCACCGTATAATCTGCACTTCCCGATACGATGAACTCTGAATCACTGAATATAGCCACAAGATATACATAATCTGTGTGACAACTCATGGTCTTAAAGCTACCTTTCTTGACGTCCCATAGTCTCACCGTCTTATCTCCAGTTCCCGATACGATGAACTCTGAATCACAGGATATAGCCACAGATAATAAAGAATTAGTGTGACCACTCATTGTCTTACAGGTACCTGTCTTTCCGTCCCATAGTCTTACAGTATAATCATCACTTCCCGATACGATGAACTCTGAATCACTGGATATAGCCACAGATAATACAGAATTAGTGTGACCACTCATTGTCTTACAGGTACCTGTCTTGACGTCCCATAGTCTCACCGTCTTATCTCTACTTACCGATACGATGAACTCTGAATCACTGGATATAGCCACAGATGATACATAATCTGTGCGACCACTCATGGTCTTACAGGTACCTGTCTTGACGTCCCATAGTCTCACCGTATTATCTCTACTTCCCGATACGATGAACTCTGAATCACTGGATATAGCCACAGCATATACATAATCTGTGCGACCACTCATGGTCTTACAGCTACCTGTCTTGACGTCCCATAGTCTCACCGTCTTATCATAACTTCCCGATACGATGAACTCTGAATCACTGGATATAGCCACAGATGATACTCAATTTGTATGACCACTCATGGTCTTACAGGTACCTGTCTTGACGTTCCATAGTCTCACAATCTTATCTCAACTTCCCGATACGATGAACTCTGAATCACTGGATATAGCCACAGATAATACAGAATTAGTGTGACCACTCATTGTCTTACAGCTACCTTTCTTGACGTCCCATAGTCTCACCGTCTTATCATGACTTCCCGATACGATGAACTCTGAATCACTGGATATAGCCACAGATGATACTCAATTTGTATGACCACTCATGGTCTTACAGGTACCTGTCTTGACGTTCCATAGTCTCACCGTCTTATCTCCACTTCCCGATACGATGAACTCTGAATCACTGGATATAGCCACAGATAATACAGAATTAGTGTGACCACTCATTGTCTTACAGGTACCTGTCTTGACGTCCCATAGTCTCACCGTCTTATCTCTACTTACCGATACGATGAACTCTGAATCACTGGATATAGCCACAGATAATACATAACTAGTGTGACCACTCATGGTCTTACAGGTACCTGTCTTGACGTCCCATAGTCTCACAATCTTATCTGCACTTCCCGATACGATGAACTCTGAATCACTGGATATAGCCACAGAGAATACAGAACTAGTGTGACTACTCATGGTCTTACAGGTACCTGTCTTGACGTCCCATAGTCTCACCGTATTATCTCTACTTCCCGATACGATGAACTCTGAATCACTGGATATAGCCACAGAGAATACAAAACTAGTGTGACCACTCATGGTCTTACAGGTACCTGTCTTGACGTCCCATAGTCTCACCGTTTTATCTGCACTTCCCGATACGATGAACTCTGAATCACTGGATATAGCCACAGATAATACATAATCTGTGCGACCACTCATGGTCTTACAGCTACCTGTCTTGACGTCCCATAGTCTCACCGTCTTATCTCAACTTCCTGATACGATGAACTCTGAATCACTGGATATAGCCACAGATAATACAGAATTAGTGTGACCACTCATGGTCTTACAGGTACCTTTCTTGACGTCCCATAGTCTCACCGTCTTATCATGACTTCCCGATACGATGAACTCTGAATCACTGGATATAGCCACAGATAATACAGAATTAGTGTGACCACTCATTGTCTTACAGGTACCTTTCTTGACGTCCCATAGTCTCACCGTCTTATCATGACTTCCCGATACGATGAACTCTGAATCACTGGATATAGCCACAGATAATACAGAATTAGTGTGACCACTCATGGTCTTACAGGTACCTTTCTTGACGTCCCATAGTCTCACCGTCTTATCTCTACTTCCCGATACGATGAACTCTGAATCACTGGATATAGCCACAGATAATACAGAATTAGTGTGACCACTCATGGTCTTACAGGTACCTGTCTTGACGTCCCATAGTCTCACCGTCTTATCTCTACTTCCCGATACGATGAACTCTGAATCACTGGATATAGCCACAGCATATACATAACTAGTGTGACCACTCATGGTCTTACAGGTACCTGTCTTGACGTCTCATAGTCTCACCGTCTTATCTCTACTTCCCGATACGATGAACTCTGAATCACTGGATATAGCCACAGATGATACATAATCTGTGCGACCACTCATGGTCTTACAGGTACCTGTCTTGACGTCCCATAGTCTCACCGTCTTATCTCCACTTCCCGATACGATGAACTCTGAATCACTGGATATAGCCACAGAGAATACAAAACTAGTGTGACCACTCATGGTCTTACAGGTACCTGTCTTGACGTCCCATAGTCTCACCGTTTTATCTGCACTTCCCGATACGATGAACTCTGAATCACTGGATATAGCCACAGAGAATACATAATCTGTGCGACCACTCATGGTCTTACAGGTACCTGTCTTGACGTCCCATAGTCTCACCGTCTTATCTCTACTTCCCGATACGATGAACTCTGAATCACTGGATATAGACACAGATAATACATAACTAGTGTGACCACTCATGGTCTTACAGCTACCTGTCTTGACGTCCCATAGTCTCACCGTATAATCTGCACTTCCCGATACGATGAACTCTGAATCACAGGATATAGCCACAGATAATAAAGAATTAGTGTGACCACTCATGGTCTTACAGGTACCTGTCTTGACGTCCCATAGTCTCACCGTCTTATCTGCACTTCCCGATACGATGAACTCTGAATCACTGGATATAGCCACAGATAATACATAACTAGTGTGACCACTCATGGTCTTACAGCTACCTGTCTTGACGTCCCATAGTCTCACCGTCTTATCATCACTTCCCGATACGATGAACTCTGAATCACAGGATATAGCCACAGATAATAAATAATCTGTGCGACCACTCATGGTCTTACAGGTACCTGTCTTGACGTCCCATTGTCTCACCGTATAATCTGCACTTCCCGATACGATGAACTCTGAATCACAGGATATAGCCACAGATAATACAGAATTAGTGTGACCACTCATGGTCTTACAGCTACCTGTCTTGACGTCCCATAGTCTCACCGTCTTATCTCTACTTACCGATACGATGAACTCTGAATCACTGGATATAGCCACAGATAATACATAATCTGTGTGACCACTCATGGTCTTACAGCTACCTGTCTTGACGTCCCATAGTCTTACCGTATTATCATAACTTCCCGATACGATGAACTCGGAATCACAGGATATAGCCACAGATAATACAGAATTAGTGTGACCACTCATTGTCTTACAGCTACCTGTCTTGACGTCCCATAGTCTCACAATCTTATCTCAACTTCCCGATACGATGAACTCTGAATCACTGGATATAGCCACAGATAATACAGAATTAGTGTGACCACTCATGGTCTTACAGGTACCTTTCTTGACGTCCCATAGTCTCACCGTCTTATCTCAACTTCCTGATACGATGAACTCTGAATAACTGGATATAGCCACAGATAATACAGAATTAGTGTGACCACTCATGGTCTTACAGCTACCTGTCTTGACGTCCCATAGTCTTACCGTATTATCATAACTTCCCGATACGATGAACTCTGGATCACTGGATATAGCCACAGATGATACATAATCTGTGCGACCACTCATGGTCTTACAGGTACCTGTCTTGACGTCCCATAGTCTCACCGTATTATCTCTACTTCCCGATACGATGAACTCTGAATCACTGGATATAGCCACAGAGAATACAGAACTAGTGTGACCACTCATGGTCTTACAGCTACCTGTCTTGACGTCTCATAGTCTCACCGTCTTATCTCCACTTCCCGATACGATGAACTCTGAATCACTGGATATAGCCACAGATAATACAGAATTAGTGTGACCACTCATTGTCTTACAGGTACCTTTCTTGACGTCCCATAGTCTCACAATCTTATCTGCACTTCCCGATACGATGAACTCTGAATCACTGGATATAGCCACAGAGAATACAGAACTAGTGTGACTACTCATGGTCTTACAGGTACCTGTCTTGACGTCCCATAGTCTCACCGTATTATCTCTACTTCCCGATACGATGAACTCTGAATCACTGGATATAGCCACAGAGAATACAAAACTAGTGTGACCACTCATGGTCTTACAGGTACCTGTCTTGACGTCCCATAGTCTCACCGTTTTATCTGCACTTCCCGATACGATGAACTCTGAATCACTGGATATAGCCACAGAGAATACAAAACTAGTGTGACCACTCATGGTCTTACAGGTACCTGTCTTGACGTCCCATAGTCTCACCGTCTTATCTCAACTTCCTGATACGATGAACTCTGAATCACTGGATATAGCCACAGATAATACAGAATTAGTGTGACCACTCATGGTCTTACAGGTACCTGTCTTGACGTCCCATAGTCTCACCTTTTTATCTGCACTTCCCGATACGATGAACTCTGAATCACTGGATATAGCCACAGATGATACTCAATTTGTATGACCACCCAAGTCTTACAGGTACCTGTCTTGACGTCCCATAGTCTCACCTTTTTATCTGCACTTCCCGATACGATGAACTCTGAATCACTGGATATAGCCACAGATAATACAGAATTAGTGTGACCACTCATGGTCTTACAGGTACCTGTCTTGACGTCCCATAGTCTCACCGTATTATCTGCACTTCCCGATACGATGAACTCTGAATCACTGGATATAGCCACAGATGATACTCAATTTGTATGACCACCCAAGTCTTACAGGTACCTGTCTTGACGTCCCATAGTCTCACCTTTTTATCTGCACTTCCCGATACGATGAACTCTGAATCACTGGATATAGCCACAGAGAATACAGAACTAGTGTGACTACTCATGGTCTTACAGGTACCTGTCTTGACGTCCCATAGTCTCACCGTATTATCTCTACTTCCCGATACGATGAACTCTGAATCACTGGATATAGTCACAGATAATACATAATGTGTGTGACCACTCATGGTCTTACAGGTACCTGTCTTGACGTCCCATAGTCTCACCTTTTTATCTGCACTTTCCGATACGATGAACTCTGAATCACTGGATATAGCCACAGATAATACAGAACTAGTGTGACCACTCATGGTCTTACAGGTACCTGTCTTGACGTCCCATAGTCTCACCTTTTTATCTCTACTTCCCGATACGATGAACTCTGAATCACTGGATATAGCCACAGAGAATACAAAACTAGTGTGACCACTCATGGTCTTACAGGTACCTGTCTTGACGTCCCATAGTCTCACCGTATTATCTCTACTTCCCGATACGATGAACTCTGAATCACTGGATATAGCCACAGAGAATACAGAACTAGTGTGACTACTCATGGTCTTACAGGTACCTGTCTTGACGTCCCATAGTCTCACCGTCTTTTCATGACTTCCCGATACGATGAACTCTGAATCACTGGATATAGCCACAGATTTTACATATTCTGTGTGACCACTCATGGTCTTACAGCTACCTGTCTTGACGTCCCATAGTCTCACCGTCTTATCATAACTTCCCGATACGATGAACTCTGAATCACTGGATATAGCCACAGATGATACTCAATTTGTATGACCACCCAAGTCTTACAGGTACCTGTCTTGACGTCCCATAGTCTCACCGTCTTATCTCCACTTCCCGATACGATGAACTCTGAATCACTGGATATAGCACAGCATAATACAGAACTAGTGTGACCACTCATGGTCTTACAGGTACCTGTCTTGACGTCCCATAGTCTCACCGTCTTATCTGCACTTCCCGATACGATGAACTCTGAATCACTGGATATAGCCACAGAGAATACAGAACTAGTGTGACCACTCATGGTCTTACAGGTACCTGTCTTGACGTCCCATAGTCTCACCGTCTTTTCATGACTTCCCGATACGATGAACTCTGAATCACTGGATATAGCCACAGATTTTACATATTCTGTGTGACCACTCATGGTCTTACAGCTACCTGTATTGACGTCCCATAGTCTCACCGTCTTATCATAACTTCCCGATACGATGAACTCTGAATCACTGGATATAGCCACAGATAATACATAATTAGTGTGACCACTCATGGTCTTACAGGTACCTGTCTTGACGTCCCATAGTATCACCGTATAATCATCACTTCCCGATACGATGAACTCTGAATCACAGGATATAGCCACAGATAATACAGAATCTGTGCGACCACTCATGGTCTTACAGCTACCTGTCTTGACGTCCCATAGTCTCACCGTATAATCTGCACTTCCCGATACGATGAACTCTGAATCACAGGATATAGCCACAGATAATAAATAATCTGTGTAACCACTCATGGTCTTACAGGTACCTGTCTTGACGTCCCATAGTCTCACCGTTTTATCTGCACTTCCCGATACGATGAACTCTGAATCACTGGATATAGTCGCAGATAATACATAATGTGTGTGACCACTCATGGTCTTACAGGTACCTGTCTTGACGTCCCATAGTCTCACCGTATTATCTCTACTTCCCGATACGATGAACTCTGAATCACTGGATATAGCCACAGAGAATACAGAACTAGTGTGACCACCCAAGTCTTACAGGTACCTGTCTTGACGTCCCATAGTCTCACCGTATTATCTCCACTTCCCGATACGATGAACTCTGAATCACTGGATATAGCCACAGATAATACATAATTAGTGTGACCACTCATGGTCTTACAAGTACCTGTCTTGACGTCCCATAGTCTCACCGTCTTATCTCAACTTCCTGATACGATGAACTCTGAATCACTGGATATAGCCACAGATAATACATAATAAGTGTGACCACTCATGGTCTTACAGGTACCTTTCTTGACGTCCCATAGTCTCACCGTCTTATCTCCACTTCCCGATACGATGAACTCTGAATCACTGGATATAGCCACAGATGATACATAATCTGTGCGACCACTCATGGTCTTACAGGTACCTGTCTTGACGTCCCATAGTCTCACCGTATAATCTCTACTTCCCGATACGATGAACTCTGAATCACTGGATATAGCCACAGAGAATACAGAACTAGTGTGACCACCCAAGTCTTACAGGTACCTGTCTTGACGTCCCATAGTCTCACCGTATTATCTCCACTTCCCGATACGATGAACTCTGAATCACTGGATATAGCCACAGATAATACATAATCTGTGCGACCACTCATGGTCTTACAGCTAGCTGTCTTGACGTCCCATAGTCTCACCGTCTTATCTCAACTTCCTGATACGATGAACTCTGAATCACTGGATATAGCCACAGATAATACATAATAAGTGTGACCACTCATGGTCTTACAGGTACCTTTCTTGACGTCCCATAGTCTCACCGTCTTATCTCCACTTCCCGATACGATGAACTCTGAATCACTGGATATAGCCACAGATGATACATAATCTGTGCGACCACTCATGGTCTTACAGGTACCTGTCTTGACGTCCCATAGTCTCACCGTCTTATCTCCACTTCCCGATACGATGAACTCTGAATCACTGGATATAGCCACAGATAATACAGAATTAGTGTGACCACTCATGGTCTTACAGGTACCTGTCTTGACGTCCCATAGTCTCACCGTCTTATCTCCACTTCCCGATACGATGAACTCTGAATCACTGGATATAGCCACAGATAATACATAACTAGTGTGACCACTCATGGTCTTACAGGTACCTGTCTTGACGTCCCATAGTCTCACCGTATAATCTCTACTTCCCGATACGATGAACTCTGAATCACTGGATATAGCCACAGAGAATACAGAACTAGTGTGACCACCCAAGTCTTACAGGTACCTGTCTTGACGTCCCATAGTCTCACCGTATTATCTCCACTTCCCGATACGATGAACTCTGAATCACTGGATATAGCCACAGATAATACATAATCTGTGCGACCACTCATGGTCTTACAGCTACCTGTCTTGACGTCCCATAGTCTCACCGTCTTATCTCAACTTCCTGATACGATGAACTCTGAATCACTGGATATAGCCACAGATAATACATAATAAGTGTGACCACTCATGGTCTTACAGGTACCTGTCTTGACGTCCCATAGTCTCACCGTCTTATCTCCACTTCCCGATACGATGAACTCTGAATCACTGGATATAGCCACAGATGATACATAATCTGTGCGACCACTCATGGTCTTACAGGTACCTGTCTTGACGTCCCATAGTCTCACCGTATAATCTCTACTTCCCGATACGATGAACTCTGAATCACTGGATATAGCCACAGAGAATACAGAACTAGTGTGACCACTCATGGTCTTACAGCTAGCTGTCTTGACGTCCCATAGTCTCACCGTATTATCTCTACTTCCCGATACGATGAACTCTGAATCACTGGATATAGCCACAGATAATACATAATCTGTGCGACCACTCATGGTCTTACAGCTACCTGTCTTGACGTCCCATAGTCTCACCGTCTTATCTCAACTTCCTGATACGATGAACTCTGAATCACTGGATATAGCCACAGATAATACAGAATCTGTGCGACCACTCATGGTCTTACAGGTACCTGTCTTGACGTCCCATAGTCTTACCGTATTATCATAACTTCCCGATACGATGAACTCTGAATAACTGGATATAGCCACAGATAATACATAACTAGTGTGACCACTCATGGTCTTACAGGTACCTGTCTTGACGTCCCATAGTCTCACCGTCTTATCTCCACTTCCCGATACGATGAACTCTGAATCACTGGATATAGCCACAGATAATACAGAATTAGTGTGACCACTCATGGTCTTACAGGTACCTGTCTTGACGTCCCATAGTCTCACCGTCTTATCTCCACTTCCCGATACGATGAACTCTGAATCAATGGATATAGCCACAGATAATACATAATCTGTGCGACCACTCATGGTCTTACAGGTACCTGTCTTGACGTCCCATAGTCTCACCGTATAATCTCTACTTCCCGATACGATGAACTCTGAATCACTGGATATAGCCACAGAGAATACAGAACTAGTGTGACCACCCAAGTCTTACAGGTACCTGTCTTGACGTCCCATAGTCTCACCGTATTATCTCCACTTCCCGATACGATGAACTCTGAATCACTGGATATAGCCACAGATAATACATAATCTGTGCGACCACTCATGGTCTTACAGCTACCTGTCTTGACGTCCCATAGTCTCACCGTCTTATCTCAACTTCCTGATACGATGAACTCTGAATCACTGGATATAGCCACAGATAATACAGAATCTGTGCGACCACTCATGGTCTTACAGGTACCTGTCTTGACGTCCCATAGTCTTACCGTATTATCATAACTTCCCGATACGATGAACTCTGAATAACTGGATATAGCCACAGATAATACATAACTAGTGTGACCACTCATGGTCTTACAGGTACCTGTCTTGACGTCCCATAGTCTCACCGTCTTATCTCTACTTCCCGATACGATGAACTCTGAATCACTGGATATAGCCACAGATAATACAGAATTAGTGTGACCACTCATTGTCTTACAGGTACCTTTCTTGACGTCCCATAGTCTTACCGTATTATCATAACTTCCCGATACGATGAACTCTGAATAACTGGATATAGCCACAGATAATACATAACTAGTGTGACCACTCATGGTCTTACAGGTACCTGTCTTGACGTCCCATAGTCTCACCGTCTTATCTCTACTTCCCGATACGATGAACTCTGAATCACTGGATATAGCCACAGATAATACAGAATTAGTGTGACCACTCATGGTCTTACAGGTACCTTTCTTGACGTCCCATAGTCTCACCGTCTTATCTGCACTTCCCGATACGATGAACTCTGAATCACTGGATATAGCCACAGAGAATACAAAACTAGTGTGACCACTCATGGTCTTACAGGTACCTGTCTTGACGTCCCATAGTCTCACCGTATTATCTCTACTTCCCGATACGATGAACTCTGAATCACTGGATATAGCCACAGAGAATACAGAACTAGTGTGACTACTCATGGTCTTACAGGTACCTGTCTTGACGTCCCATAGTCTCACCGTATAATCTCTACTTCCCGATACGATGAACTCTGAATCACTGGATATAGCCACAGATAATACATAATCTGTGCGACCACTCATGGTCTTACAGGTACCTGTCTTGACGTCCCATAGTCTCACCGTCTTATCTCAACTTCCTGATACGATGAACTCTGAATCACTGGATATAGCCACAGATAATACATAATAAGTGTGACCACTCATGGTCTTACAGGTACCTTTCTTGACGTCCCATAGTCTCACCGTCTTATCTCCACTTCCCGATACGATGAACTCTGAATCACTGGATATAGCCACAGATGATACATAATCTGTGCGACCACTCATGGTCTTACAGGTACCTGTCTTGACGTCCCATAGTCTCACCGTATAATCTCTACTTCCCGATACGATGAACTCTGAATCACTGGATATAGCCACAGAGAATACAGAACTAGTGTGACCACCCAAGTCTTACAGGTACCTGTCTTGACGTCCCATAGTCTCACCGTATTATCTCCACTTCCCGATACGATGAACTCTGAATCACTGGATATAGCCACAGATAATACATAATCTGTGCGACCACTCATGGTCTTACAGCTAGCTGTCTTGACGTCCCATAGTCTCACCGTCTTATCTCAACTTCCTGATACGATGAACTCTGAATCACTGGATATAGCCACAGATAATACATAATAAGTGTGACCACTCATGGTCTTACAGGTACCTTTCTTGACGTCCCATAGTCTCACCGTCTTATCTCCACTTCCCGATACGATGAACTCTGAATCACTGGATATAGCCACAGATGATACATAATCTGTGCGACCACTCATGGTCTTACAGGTACCTGTCTTGACGTCCCATAGTCTCACCGTCTTATCTCCACTTCCCGATACGATGAACTCTGAATCACTGGATATAGCCACAGATAATACAGAATTAGTGTGACCACTCATGGTCTTACAGGTACCTGTCTTGACGTCCCATAGTCTCACCGTCTTATCTCTACTTCCCGATACGATGAACTCTGAATCACTGGATATAGCCACAGATAATACAGAATTAGTGTGACCACTCATGGTCTTACAGGTACCTGTCTTGACGTCCCATAGTCTCACCGTCTTATCTCTACTTCCCGATACGATGAACTCTGAATCACTGGATATAGCCACAGAGAATACAGAACTAGTGTGACCACCCAAGTCTTACAGGTACCTGTCTTGACGTCCCATAGTCTCACCGTATTATCTCCACTTCCCGATACGATGAACTCTGAATCACTGGATATAGCCACAGATAATACATAATCTGTGCGACCACTCATGGTCTTACAGCTACCTGTCTTGACGTCCCATAGTCTCACCGTCTTATCTCAACTTCCTGATACGATGAACTCTGAATCACTGGATATAGCCACAGATAATACAGAATCTGTGCGACCACTCATGGTCTTACAGGTACCTGTCTTGACGTCCCATAGTCTTACCGTATTATCATAACTTCCCGATACGATGAACTCTGAATAACTGGATATAGCCACAGATAATACATAACTAGTGTGACCACTCATGGTCTTACAGGTACCTGTCTTGACGTCCCATAGTCTCACCGTCTTATCTCTACTTCCCGATACGATGAACTCTGAATCACTGGATATAGCCACAGATAATACAGAATTAGTGTGACCACTCATTGTCTTACAGGTACCTTTCTTGACGTCCCATAGTCTTACCGTATTATCATAACTTCCCGATACGATGAACTCTGAATAACTGGATATAGCCACAGATAATACATAACTAGTGTGACCACTCATGGTCTTACAGGTACCTGTCTTGACGTCCCATAGTCTCACCGTCTTATCTCTACTTCCCGATACGATGAACTCTGAATCACTGGATATAGCCACAGATAATACAGAATTAGTGTGACCACTCATGGTCTTACAGGTACCTTTCTTGACGTCCCATAGTCTCACCGTCTTATCTGCACTTCCCGATACGATGAACTCTGAATCACTGGATATAGTCACATATATTACATAATCTGTGTGACCACTCATGGTCTTACAGGTACCTTTCTTGACGTCCCATAGTCTTACCGTCTTATCATGACATCCCGATACGATGAACTCTGAATCACTGGATATAGCCACAGATAATACATAATGTGTGTGACCACTCATGGTCTTACAGGTACCTGTCTTGACGTCCCATAGTCTCACCGTCTTATCTCTACTTCCCGATACGATGAACTCTGAATCACTGGATATAGCCACAGATGATACATAATCTGTGCGACCACTCATGGTCTTACAGGTACCTGTCTTGACGTCCCATAGTCTCACCGTATAATCTCTACTTCCCGATACGATGAACTCTGAATCACTGGATATAGCCACAGATAATACAGAATTAGTGTGACCACTCATGGTCTTACAGGTACCTTTCTTGACGTCCCATAGTCTTACCGTCTTATCATGACATCCCGATACGATGAACTCTGAATCACAGGATATAGCCACAGCATATACATAACTAGTGTGACCACTCATGGTCTTACAGGTACCTGTCTTGACGTCCCATAGTCTCACCGTCTTATCATCACTTCCCGATACGATGAACTCTGAATCACTGGATATAGCCACAGATAATACATAACTAGTGTGACCACTCATGGTCTTACAGGTACCTGTCTTGACGTCCCATAGTCTCACCGTCTTATCTCTACTTCCCGATACGATGAACTCTGAATCACAGGATATAGCCACATATAATACATAATCTGTGCGACCACTCATGGTCTTACAGGTACCTGTCTTGACGTCCCATAGTCTCACCGTCTTATCTCAACTTCCTGATACGATGAACTCTGAATAACTGGATATAGCCACAGATAATACATAACTAGTGTGACCACTCATGGTCTTACAGGTACCTGTCTTGACGTCCCATAGTCTCACCGTCTTATCTCTACTTCCCGATACGATGAACTCTGAATCACTGGATATAGCCACAGATAATACAGAATTAGTGTGACCACTCATGGTCTTACAGGTACCTTTCTTGACGTCCCATAGTCTCACCGTCTTATCTCCACTTCCCGATACGATGAACTCTGAATCACTGGATATAGCCACAGATGATACATAATCTTTGTGACCACTCATGGTCTTACAGGTACCTGTCTTGACGTCCCATAGTCTCACCGTCTTATCTCTACTTCCCGATACGATGAACTCTGAGTCACTGGATATAGCCACAGATAATACAGAATTAGTGTGACCACTCATGGTCTTACAGGTACCTTTCTTGACGTCCCATAGTCTCACCGTCTTATCTCCAGTTCCCGATACGATGAACTCTGAATCACTGGATATAGCCACAGATAATACATAACTAGTGTGACCACTCATGGTCTTACAGGTACCTGTCTTGACGTCCCATAGTCTCACCGTCTTATCTCTACTTCCCGATACGATGAACTCTGAATCACAGGATATAGCCACAGATAATACATAATTAGTGTGACCACTCATGGTCTTACAGGTACCTGTCTTGACGTCCCATAGTCTCACCGTATAATCATCACTTCCCGATACGATGAACTCTGAATCACAGGATATAGCCACAGATAATACATAATCTGTGCGACCACTCATGGTCTTACAGCTACCTGTCTTGACGTCCCATAGTCTCACCGTATAATCTGCACTTCCCGATACGATGAACTCTGAATCACAGGATATAGCCACAGATAATAAATAATCTGTGTAACCACTCATGGTCTTACAGGTACCTGTCTTGACGTCCCATAGTCTCACCGTCTTATCTCTACTTCCCGATACGATGAACTCTGAATCACTGGATATAGCCACAGAGAATACAGAACTAGTGTGACCACCCAAGTCTTACAGGTACCTTTCTTGACGTCCCATAGTCTCACCGTCTTATCTCCAGTTCCCGATACGATGAACTCTGAATCACAGGATATAGCCACAGATAATACATAATCTGTGCGACCACTCATGGTCTTACAGGTACCTGTCTTGACGTCCCATAGTCTCACCGTCTTATCTCTACTTCCCGATACGATGAACTCTGAATCACTGGATATAGTCACATATATTACATAATCTGTGTGACCACTCATGGTCTTACAGGTACCTTTCTTGACGTCCCATAGTCTTACCGTCTTATCATGACATCCCGATACGATGAACTCTGAATCACAGGATATAGCCACAGATAATAAATAATCTGTGTAACCACTCATGGTCTTACAGGTACCTGTCTTGACGTCCCATAGTCTCACCGTCTTATCTCTACTTCCCGATACGATGAACTCTGAATCACAGGATATAGCCACAGATAATACATAACTAGTGTGACCACTCATGGTCTTACAGGTACCTGTCTTGACGTCCCATAGTCTCACCGTCTTATCTCCACTTCCCGATACGATGAACTCTGAATCACTGGATATAGCCACAGATAATACATAACTAGTGTGACCACTCATGGTCTTACAGGTACCTGTCTTGACGTCCCATAGTCTCACCGTCTTATCTCTACTTCCCGATACGATGAACTCTGAGTCACTGGATATAGCCACAGCATATACATAACTAGTGTGACCACTCATGGTCTTACAGGTACCTGTCTTGACGTCTCATAGTCTCACCGTCTTATCTCCAGTTCCCGATACGATGAACTCTGAGTCACTGGATATAGCCACAGATAATACAGAATTAGTGTGACCACTCATGGTCTTACAGCTACCTGTCTTGACGTCCCATAGTCTTACCGTCTTATCATGACATCCCGATACGATGAACTCTGAATCACAGGATATAGCCACAGCATATACATAACTAGTGTGACCACTCATGGTCTTACAGGTACCTGTCTTGACGTCCCATAGTATCACCGTATAATCATCACTTCCCGATACGATGAACTCTGAATCACAGGATATAGCCACAGATAATAAATAATCTGTGCGACCACTCATGGTCTTACAGCTACCTGTCTTGACGTCCCATAGTCTCACCGTATAATCTGCACTTCCCGATACGATGAACTCTGAATCACAGGATATAGCCACAGATAATAAATAATCTGTGTAACCACTCATGGTCTTACAGCTACCTGTCTTGACGTCCCATAGTCTCACCGTATAATCTGCACTTCCCGATACGATGAACTCTGAATCACTGGATATAGCCACAGATAATACAGAATTAGTGTGACCACTCATGGTCTTACAGGTACCTTTCTTGACGTCCCATAGTCTCACCGTCTTATCATCACTTCCCGATACGATGAACTCTGAATCACTGGATATAGCCACAGATAATACATAACTAGTGTGACCACTCATGGTCTTACAGGTACCTGTCTTGACGTCCCATAGTCTCACCGTCTTATCTCTACTTCCCGATACGATGAACTCTGAATAACTGGATATAGCCACAGATAATACATAATTAGTGTGACCACTCATGGTCTTACAGGTACCTGTCTTGACGTCCCATAGTCTCACCGTATAATCTGCACTTCCCGATACGATGAACTCTGAATCACTGGATATAGTCACAGATAATACATAATGTGTGTGACCACTCATGGTCTTACAGGTACCTGTCTTGACGTCCCATAGTCTCACCGTCTTATCATCACTTCCCGATACGATGAACTCTGAGTCACTGGATATAGCCACAGATAATACAGAATTAGTGTGACCACTCATGGTCTTACAGGTACCTGTCTTGACGTCCCATAGTCTCACCGTATAATCTGCACTTCCCGATACGATGAACTCTGAATCACAGGATATAGCCACAGATAATAAATAATCTGTGTGACCACTCATGGTCTTACAGCTACCTGTCTTGACGTCCCATAGTCTCACCGTCTTATCATAACTTCCCGATACGATGAACTCTGAATCACTGGATATAGCCACAGCATATACATATTCTGTGTGACCACTCATGGTCTTACAGCTACCTGTCTTGACGTCCCATAGTCTCACCGTCTTATCTGCACTTCCCGATACGATGAACTCTGAATCACTGGATATAGCCACAGATAATACAGAATTAGTGTGACCACTCATGGTCTTACAGGTACCTTTCTTGACGTCCCATAGTCTCACCGTCTTATCTGCACTTCCCGATACGATGAACTCTGAATCACTGGATATAGTCACATATATTACATAATCTGTGTGACCACTCATGGTCTTACAGGTACCTGTCTTGACGTCCCATAGTCTCACCGTCTTATCTCTACTTCCCGATACGATGAACTCTGAATCACTGGATATAGCCACAGCATATACATAACTAGTGTGACCACTCATGGTCTTACAGGTACCTGTCTTGACGTCTCATAGTCTCACCGTCTTATCTCCAGTTCCCGATACGATGAACTCTGAATCACTGGATATAGCCACAGATAATACATAACTAGTGTGACCACTCATGGTCTTACAGGTACCTTTCTTGACGTCCCATAGTCTCACCGTCTTATCATCACTTCCCGATACGATGAACTCTGAATAACTGGATATAGCCACAGATAATACATAACTAGTGTGACCACTCATGGTCTTACAGCTACCTGTCTTGACGTCCCATAGTCTCACCGTATAATCTCTACTTCCCGATACGATGAACTCTGAGTCACTGGATATAGCCACAGCATATACATAACTAGTGTGACCACTCATGGTCTTACAGGTACCTGTCTTGACGTCCCATAGTCTCACCGTCTTATCTCAACTTCCTGATACGATGAACTCTGAATCACTGGATATAGCCACAGATAATAAATAATCTGTGCGACCACTCATGGTCTTACAGCTACCTGTCTTGACGTCCCATAGTATCACCGTATAATCATCACTTCCCGATACGATGAACTCTGAATCACAGGATATAGCCACAGATAATAAATAATCTGTGCGACCACTCATGGTCTTACAGCTACCTGTCTTGACGTCCCATAGTCTCACCGTCTTATCTCCACTTCCCGATACGATGAACTCTGAATCACAGGATATAGCCACAGATAATACAGAATCTGTGAGACCACTCATGGTCTTACAGCTACCTGTCTTGACGTCCCATAGTATCACCGTCTTATCTCTACTTCCCGATACGATGAACTCTGAATCACTGGATATAGCCACAGATAATACATAACTAGTGTGACCACTCATGGTCTTACAGGTACCTGTCTTGACGTCTCATAGTCTCACCGTCTTATCTCCAGTTCCCGATACGATGAACTCTGAATCACTGGATATAGCCACAGATAATACATAACTAGTGTGACCACTCATGGTCTTACAGCTACCTGTCTTGACGTCCCATAGTCTCACCGTATAATCTGCACTTCCCGATACGATGAACTCTGAATCACTGGATATAGCCACAGATAATACAGAATTAGTGTGACCACTCATGGTCTTACAGGTACCTTTCTTGACGTCCCATAGTCTCACCGTCTTATCATCACTTCCCGATACGATGAACTCTGAATCACTGGATATAGCCACAGATAATACAGAATTAGTGTGACCACTCATGGTCTTACAGGTACCTGTCTTGACGTCCCATAGTCTCACCGTCTTATCTCTACTTCCCGATACGATGAACTCTGAATCACTGGATATAGCCACAGCATATACATAACTAGTGTGACCACTCATGGTCTTACAGGTACCTGTCTTGACGTCTCATAGTCTCACCGTCTTATCTCCAGTTCCCGATACGATGAACTCTGAATCACTGGATATAGCCACAGATAATACATAACTAGTGTGACCACTCATGGTCTTACAGCTACCTGTCTTGACGTCCCATAGTCTCACCGTATAATCTGCACTTCCCGATACGATGAACTCTGAATCACAGGATATAGCCACAGATAATAAATAATCTGTGTGACTACTCATGGTCTTACAGCTACCTGTCTTGACGTCCCATAGTCTCACCGTATAATCTGCACTTCCCGATACGATGAACTCTGAATCACAGGATATAGCCACAGATAATAAATAATCTGTGTGACCACTCATGGTCTTACAGCTACCTGTCTTGACGTCCCATAGTCTCACCGTATAATCTGCACTTCCCGATACGATGAACTCTGAATAACTGGATATAGCCACAGATAATACATAACTAGTGTGACCACTCATGGTCTTACAGCTACCTGTCTTGACGTCCCATAGTCTCACCGTATAATCTCTACTTCCCGATACGATGAACTCTGAGTCACTGGATATAGCCACAGCATATACATAACTAGTGTGACCACTCATGGTCTTACAGGTACCTGTCTTGACGTCCCATAGTCTCACCGTCTTATCTCAACTTCCTGATACGATGAACTCTGAATCACTGGATATAGCCACAGATAATAAATAATCTGTGCGACCACTCATGGTCTTACAGCTACCTGTCTTGACGTCCCATAGTATCACCGTATAATCATCACTTCCCGATACGATGAACTCTGAATCACAGGATATAGCCACAGATAATAAATAATCTGTGCGACCACTCATGGTCTTACAGCTACCTGTCTTGACGTCCCATAGTCTCACCGTCTTATCTCCACTTCCCGATACGATGAACTCTGAATCACAGGATATAGCCACAGATAATACAGAATCTGTGAGACCACTCATGGTCTTACAGCTACCTGTCTTGACGTCCCATAGTATCACCGTCTTATCTCTACTTCCCGATACGATGAACTCTGAATCACTGGATATAGCCACAGATAATACATAACTAGTGTGACCACTCATGGTCTTACAGGTACCTGTCTTGACGTCTCATAGTCTCACCGTCTTATCTCCAGTTCCCGATACGATGAACTCTGAATCACTGGATATAGCCACAGATAATACATAACTAGTGTGACCACTCATGGTCTTACAGCTACCTGTCTTGACGTCCCATAGTCTCACCGTATAATCTGCACTTCCCGATACGATGAACTCTGAATCACTGGATATAGCCACAGATAATACAGAATTAGTGTGACCACTCATGGTCTTACAGGTACCTTTCTTGACGTCCCATAGTCTCACCGTCTTATCATCACTTCCCGATACGATGAACTCTGAATCACTGGATATAGCCACAGATAATACAGAATTAGTGTGACCACTCATGGTCTTACAGGTACCTGTCTTGACGTCCCATAGTCTCACCGTCTTATCTCTACTTCCCGATACGATGAACTCTGAATCACTGGATATAGCCACAGCATATACATAACTAGTGTGACCACTCATGGTCTTACAGGTACCTGTCTTGACGTCTCATAGTCTCACCGTCTTATCTCCAGTTCCCGATACGATGAACTCTGAATCACTGGATATAGCCACAGATAATACATAACTAGTGTGACCACTCATGGTCTTACAGGTACCTGTCTTGACGTCCCATAGTCTCACCGTATAATCTGCACTTCCCGATACGATGAACTCTGAATCACAGGATATAGCCACAGATAATAAATAATCTGTGTGACCACTCATGGTCTTACAGCTACCTGTCTTGACGTCCCATAGTCTCACCGTATAATCTGCACTTCCCGATACGATGAACTCTGAATCACAGGATATAGCCACAGATAATAAATAATCTGTGTGACCACTCATGGTCTTACAGCTACCTGTCTTGACGTCCCATAGTCTCACCGTATAATCTGCACTTCCCGATACGATGAACTCTGAATCACTGGATATAGCCACAGATAATAAATAATCTGTGCGACCACTCATGGTCTTACAGCTACCTGTCTTGACGTCCCATAGTATCACCGTATAATCATCACTTCCCGATACGATGAACTCTGAATCACAGGATATAGCCACAGATAATACAGAATTAGTGTGACCACTCATGGTCTTACAGGTACCTGTCTTGACGTCCCATAGTCTCACCGTCTTATCTGCACTTCCCGATACGATGAACTCTGAATCACTGGATATAGTCACATATATTACATAATCTGTGTGACCACTCATGGTCTTACAGGTACCTTTCTTGACGTCCCATAGTCTTACCGTCTTATCATGACATCCCGATACGATGAACTCTGAATCACAGGATATAGCCACAGCATATACATAACTAGTGTGACCACTCATGGTCTTACAGATACCTGTCTTGACGTCCCATAGTCTCACCGTCTTATCATCACTTCCCGATACGATGAACTCAGAATCACTGGATATAGCCACAGATCTTATATATTCTGTGTGACCACTCATGGTCTTACAGGTACCTGTCTTGACGTCCCATAGTCTCACCGTCTTATCTCCACTTCCCGATACGATGAACTCTGAATCACTGGATATAGCCACAAGATATACATAACTAGTGTGACCACTCATGGTCTTACAGGTACCTGTCTTGACGTCCCATAGTCTCACCGTATTATCATAACTTCCTGATACGATGAACTCTGAATCACTGGATATAGCCACAGATAATAAATAATCTGTGCGACCACTCATGGTCTTACAGGTACCTGTCTTGACGTCCCATAGTCTCACCGTCTTATCTCAACTTCCTGATACGATGAACTCTGAATCACTGGATATAGCCACAGATAATAAATAATCTGTGCGACCACTCATGGTCTTACAGCTACCTGTCTTGACGTCCCATAGTATCACCGTATAATCATCACTTCCCGATACGATGAACTCTGAATCACAGGATATAGCCACAGATAATAAATAATCTGTGCGACCACTCATGGTCTTACAGCTACCTGTCTTGACGTCCCATAGTCTCACCGTCTTATCTCCACTTCCCGATACGATGAACTCTGAATCACAGGATATAGCCACAGATAATACAGAATCTGTGCGACCACTCATGGTCTTACAGGTACCTGTCTTGACGTCCCATAGTCTCACCGTCTTATCTCTACTTCCCGATACGATGAACTCTGAATCACAGGATATAGCCACAGATAATAAATAATCTGTGCGACCACTCATGGTCTTACAGCTACCTGTCTTGACGTCCCATAGTCTCACCGTCTTATCTCCACTTCCCGATACGATGAACTCTGAATCACTGGATATAGCCACAGATAATAAATAATCTGTGCGACCACTCATGGTCTTACAGGTACCTGTCTTGACGTCCCATAGTCTCACCGTCTTATCTCAACTTCCTGATACGATGAACTCTGAATCACTGGATATAGCCACAGATAATAAATAATCTGTGCGACCACTCATGGTCTTACAGCTACCTGTCTTGACGTCCCATAGTATCACCGTATAATCATCACTTCCCGATACGATGAACTCTGAATCACAGGATATAGCCACAGATAATAAATAATCTGTGCGACCACTCATGGTCTTACAGCTACCTGTCTTGACGTCCCATAGTCTCACCGTCTTATCTCCACTTCCCGATACGATGAACTCTGAATCACAGGATATAGCCACAGATAATACAGAATCTGTGCGACCACTCATGGTCTTACAGGTACCTGTCTTGACGTCCCATAGTCTCACCGTCTTATCTCTACTTCCCGATACGATGAACTCTGAATCACAGGATATAGCCACAGATAATAAATAATCTGTGCGACCACTCATGGTCTTACAGCTACCTGTCTTGACGTCCCATAGTCTCACCGTCTTATCTCCACTTCCCGATACGATGAACTCTGAATCACTGGATATAGCCACAGATAATAAATAATCTGTGCGACCACTCATGGTCTTACAGGTACCTGTCTTGACGTCCCATAGTCTCACCGTCTTATCTCCACTTCCCGATACGATGAACTCTGAATCACTGGATATAGCCACAGCATATACATAACTAGTGTGACCACTCATGGTCTTACAGCTACCTGTCTTGACGTCCCATAGTCTCACCGTCTTATCTCTACTTACCGATACGATGAACTCTGAATCACAGGATATAGCCACAGATAATACAGAATTAGTGTGACCACTCATGGTCTTACAGGTACCTGTCTTGACGTCTCATAGTCTCACCGTCTTATCTCCAGTTCCCGATACGATGAACTCTGAATCACTGGATATAGCCACAGATAATACAGAATTAGTGTGACCACTCATGGTCTTACAGGTACCTGTCTTGACGTCCCATAGTCTCACCGTCTTATCTCTACTTCCCGATACGATGAACTCTGAATCACTGGATATAGCCACAGCATATACATAACTAGTGTGACCACTCATGGTCTTACAGGTACCTGTCTTGACGTCTCATAGTCTCACCGTCTTATCTCCAGTTCCCGATACGATGAACTCTGAATCACTGGATATAGCCACAGATAATAAATAATCTGTGCGACCACTCATGGTCTTACAGCTACCTGTCTTGACGTCCCATAGTCTCACCGTATAATCTGCACTTCCCGATACGATGAACTCTGAATCACAGGATATAGCCACAGATAATACAGAATTAGTGTGACCACTCATGGTCTTACAGCTACCTGTCTTGACGTCCCATAGTCTCACCGTCTTATCATCACTTCCCGATACGATGAACTCTGAATCACTGGATATAGCCACAGATCTTATGAATTCTGTGTGACCACTCATGGTCTTACAGGTACCTTTCTTGACGTCCCATAGTCTCACCGTCTTATCTCTACTTCCCGATACGATGAACTCTGAATCACTGGATATAGCCACAGCATATACATAATCTGTGCGACCACTCATGGTCTTACAGGTACCTGTCTTGACGTCCCATAGTCTCACCGTCTTATCTCCACTTCCCGATACGATGAACTCTGAATCACTGGATATAGTCACATATATTACATAATCTGTGTGACCACTCATGGTCTTACAGGTACCTTTCTTGACGTCCCATAGTCTTACCGTCTTATCTCTACTTCCCGATACGATGAACTCTGAATCACTGGATATAGCCACAGATAATAAATAATCTGTGCGACCACTCATGGTCTTACAGGTACCTGTCTTGACGTCCCATAGTCTCACCGTCTTATCTCCACTTCCCGATACGATGAACTCTGAATCACTGGATATAGCCACAGATAATACAGAATTAGTGTGACCACTCATGGTCTTACAGGTACCTGTCTTGACGTCCCATAGTCTCACCGTCTTATCTCTACTTCCCGATACGATGAACTCTGAATCACTGGATATAGTCACAGCATATACATAACTAGTGTGACCACTCATGGTCTTACAGGTACCTGTCTTGACGTCCCATAGTCTCACCGTCTTATCTCTACTTCCCGATACGATGAACTCTGAATCACTGGATATAGCCACAGATAATAAATAATCTGTGCGACCACTCATGGTCTTACAGCTACCTGTCTTGACGTCCCATAGTCTCACCGTCTTATCTCCACTTCCCGATACGATGAACTCTGAATCACAGGATATAGCCACAGATAATACAGAATCTGTGCGACCACTCATGGTCTTACAGGTACCTGTCTTGACGTCTCATAGTCTCACCGTCTTATCTCTACTTCCCGATACGATGAACTCTGAATCACAGGATATAGCCACAGATAATAAATAATCTGTGCGACCACTCATGGTCTTACAGCTACCTGTCTTGACGTCCCATAGTCTCACCGTCTTATCTCCACTTCCCGATACGATGAACTCTGAATCACTGGATATAGCCACAGATAATAAATAATCTGTGCGACCACTCATGGTCTTACAGGTACCTGTCTTGACGTCCCATAGTCTCACCGTCTTATCTCCACTTCCCGATACGATGAACTCTGAATCACTGGATATAGCCACAGCATATACATAATCTTTGTGACCACTCATGGTCTTACAGCTACCTGTCTTGACGTCCCATAGTCTCACCGTCTTATCTCTACTTACCGATACGATGAACTCTGAATCACTGGATATAGCCACAGATAATACAGAATTAGTGTGACCACTCATGGTCTTACAGGTACCTTTCTTGACGTCCCATAGTCTCACCGTCTTATCTCTACTTCCCGATACGATGAACTCTGAATCACTGGATATAGCCACAGATAATACAGAATTAGTGTGACCACTCATGGTCTTACAGGTACCTGTCTTGACGTCCCATAGTCTCACCGTCTTATCTCTACTTCCCGATACGATGAACTCTGAATCACTGGATATAGCCACAGCATATACATAACTAGTGTGACCACTCATGGTCTTACAGATACCTGTCTTGACGTCCCATAGTCTCACCGTCTTATCTCCAGTTCCCGATACGATGAACTCTGAATCACTGGATATAGCCACAGATAATACATAACTAGTGTGACCACTCATGGTCTTACAGCTACCTGTCTTGACGTCCCATAGTCTCACCGTATAATCTGCACTTCCCGATACGATGAACTCTGAATCACAGGATATAGCCACAGATAATACAGAATTAGTGTGACCACTCATGGTCTTACAGGTACCTTTCTTGACGTCCCATAGTCTCACCGTCTTATCATCACTTCCCGATACGATGAACTCTGAATCACTGGATATAGCCACAGATCTTATATATTCTGTGTGACCACTCATGGTCTTACAGGTACCTTTCTTGACGTCCCATAGTCTCACCGTCTTATCTCTACTTCCCGATACGATGAACTCTGAATCACTGGATATAGCCACAGATAATAAATAATCTGTGCGACCACTCATGGTCTTACAGCTACCTGTCTTGACGTCCCATAGTCTCACCGTCTTATCTCCACTTCCCGATACGATGAACTCTGAATCACAGGATATAGCCACAGATAATACAGAATTAGTGTGACCACTCATGGTCTTACAGCTACCTGTCTTGACGTCCCATAGTCTCACCGTCTTATCTCTACTTACCGATACGATGAACTCTGAATCACTGGATATAGCCACAGATAATACAGAATTAGTGTGACCACTCATGGTCTTACAGGTACCTTTCTTGACGTCCCATAGTCTCACCGTCTTATCTCCACTTCCCGATACGATGAACTCTGAATCACTGGATATAGCCACAGATAATACATAACTAGTGTGACCACTCATGGTCTTACAGGTACCTTTCTTGACGTCCCATAGTCTCACCGTCTTATCTCCACTTCCCGATACGATGAACTCTGAATCACTGGATATAGCCACAGATAATAAATAATCTGTGCGACCACTCATGGTCTTACAGGTACCTGTCTTGACGTCCCATAGTCTCACCGTCTTATCTCCACTTCCCGATACGATGAACTCTGAATCACTGGATATAGCCACAGATAATAAATAATCTGTGCGACCACTCATGGTCTTACAGCTACCTGTCTTGACGTCCCATAGTCTCACCGTCTTATCTCCACTTCCCGATACGATGAACTCTGAATCACTGGATATAGCCACAGATAATACATAACTAGTGTGACCACTCATGGTCTTACAGCTACCTTTCTTGACGTCCCATAGTCTCACCGTCTTATCTCTACTTACCGATACGATGAACTCTGAATCACTGGATATAGCCACAGATAATACAGAATTAGTGTGACCACTCATGGTCTTACAGGTACCTTTCTTGACGTCCCATAGTCTCACCGTCTTATCTCCACTTCCCGATACGATGAACTCTGAATCACTGGATATAGCCACAGATAATAAATAATCTGTGCGACCACTCATGGTCTTACAGCTACCTGTCTTGACGTCCCATAGTCTCACCGTATAATCTGCACTTCCCGATACGATGAACTCTGAATCACAGGATATAGCCACAGATAATACAGAATTAGTGTGACCACTCATGGTCTTACAGCTACCTGTCTTGACGTCCCATAGTCTCACCGTCTTATCATCACTTCCCGATACGATGAACTCTGAATCACTGGATATAGCCACAGATCTTATGAATTCTGTGTGACCACTCATGGTCTTACAGGTACCTTTCTTGACGTCCCATAGTCTCACCGTCTTATCTCTACTTCCCGATACGATGAACTCTGAATCACTGGATATAGCCACAGATAATACAGAATTAGTGTGACCACTCATGGTCTTACAGGTACCTGTCTTGACGTCCCATAGTCTCACCGTCTTATCTGCACTTCCCGATACGATGAACTCTGAATCACTGGATATAGTCACATATATTACATAATCTGTGTGACCACTCATGGTCTTACAGGTACCTTTCTTGACGTCCCATAGTCTTACCGTCTTATCTCTACTTCCCGATACGATGAACTCTGAATCACTGGATATAGCCACAGATAATAAATAATCTGTGCGACCACTCATGGTCTTACAGGTACCTGTCTTGACGTCCCATAGTCTCACCGTCTTATCTCCACTTCCCGATACGATGAACTCTGAATCACTGGATATAGCCACAGATAATACAGAATTAGTGTGACCACTCATGGTCTTACAGGTACCTGTCTTGACGTCCCATAGTCTCACCGTCTTATCTCTACTTCCCGATACGATGAACTCTGAATCACTGGATATAGTCACAGCATATACATAACTAGTGTGACCACTCATGGTCTTACAGCTACCTGTCTTGACGTCCCATAGTCTCACCGTATAATCTGCACTTCCCGATACGATGAACTCTGAATCACTGGATATAGCCACAAATAATACAGAATTAGTGTGACCACTCATGGTCTTACAGGTACCTGTCTTGACGTCCCATAGTCTCACCGTCTTATCATCACTTCCCGATACGATGAACTCTGAATCACTGGATATAGCCACAGATAATACAGAATTAGTGTGACCACTCATGGTCTTACAGGTACCTGTCTTGACGTCCCATAGTCTCACCGTCTTATCTCTACTTCCCGATACGATGAACTCTGAATCACTGGATATAGCCACAGATAATACAGAATTAGTGTGACCACTCATGGTCTTACAGGTACCTTTCTTGACGTCCCATAGTCTCACCGTCTTATCTCTACTTCCCGATACGATGAACTCTGAATCACTGGATATAGCCACAGATAATACAGAATTAGTGTGACCACTCATGGTCTTACAGGTACCTGTCTTGACGTCCCATAGTCTCACCGTCTTATCTCTACTTCCCGATACGATGAACTCTGAATCACTGGATATAGCCACAGCATATACATAACTAGTGTGACCACTCATGGTCTTACAGGTACCTGTCTTGACGTCTCATAGTCTCACCGTCTTATCTCCAGTTCCCGATACGATGAACTCTGAATCACTGGATATAGCCACAGATAATACATAACTAGTGTGACCACTCATGGTCTTACAGGTACCTTTCTTGACGTCCCATAGTCTCACCGTCTTATCATCACTTCCCGATACGATGAACTCTGAATCACTGGATATAGCCACAGATCTTATATATTCTGTGTGACCACTCATGGTCTTACAGGTACCTTTCTTGACGTCCCATAGTCTCACCGTATTATCTCCACTTCCCGATACGATGAACTCTGAATCACTGGATATAGCCACAGATAATACATAATTAGTGTGACCACTCATGGTCTTACAGGTACCTGTCTTGACGTCTCATAGTCTCACCGTCTTATCTCCAGTTCCCGATACGATGAACTCTGAATCACTGGATATAGCCACAGATAATACATAACTAGTGTGACCACTCATGGTCTTACAGCTACCTGTCTTGACGTCCCATAGTCTCACCGTATAATCTGCACTTCCCGATACGATGAACTCTGAATCACAGGATATAGCCACAGATAATACAGAATTAGTGTGACCACTCATGGTCTTACAGGTACCTGTCTTGACGTCCCATAGTCTCACCGTCTTATCTGCACTTCCCGATACGATGAACTCTGAATCACTCGATATAGTCACATATATTACATAATCTGTGTGACCACTCATGGTCTTACAGGTACCTTTCTTGACGTCCCATAGTCTTACCGTCTTATCATGACATCCCGATACGATGAACTCTGAATCACAGGATATAGCCACAGATAATAAATAATCTGTGTGACCACTCATGGTCTTACAGGTACCTGTCTTGACGTCCCATAGTCTCACCGTATAATCTGCACTTCCCGATACGATGAACTCTGAATCACTGGATATAGCCACAGATAATACATAACTAGTGTGACCACTCATGGTCTTACAGGTACCTTTCTTGACGTCCCATAGTCTCACCGTCTTATCTCTACTTCCCGATACGATGAACTCTGAATCACTGGATATAGCCACAGATAATACAGAATTAGTGTGACCACTCATGGTCTTACAGGTACCTGTCTTGACGTCCCATAGTCTCACCGTCTTATCTGCACTTCCCGATACGATGAACTCTGAATCACTGGATATAGTCACAGATAATACATAATCTGTGTGACCACTCATGGTCTTACAGGTACCTTTCTTGACGTCCCATAGTCTTACCGTCTTATCATGACATCCCGATACGATGAACTCTGAATCACAGGATATAGCCACAGCATATACATAACTAGTGTGACCACTCATGGTCTTACAGATACCTGTCTTGACGTCCCATAGTCTCACCGTCTTATCATCACTTCCCGATACGATGAACTCTGAATCACTGGATATAGCCACAGATAATACAGAATTAGTGTGACCACTCATGGTCTTACAGGTACCTGTCTTGACGTCCCATAGTCTCACCGTCTTATCTGCACTTCCCGATACGATGAACTCTGAATCACTGGATATAGTCACAGATAATACATAATCTGTGTGACCACTCATGGTCTTACAGGTACCTTTCTTGACGTCCCATAGTCTTACCGTCTTATCATGACATCCCGATACGATGAACTCTGAATCACAGGATATAGCCACAGATAATACAGAACTAGTGTGACCACTCATGGTCTTACAGGTACCTGTCTTGACGTCCCATAGTCTCACCGTCTTATCTCAACTTCCCGATACGATGAACTCTGAATCACTGGATATAGCCACAGAGAATACAGAACTAGTGTGACCACTCATGGTCTTACAGGTACCTTTCTTGACGTCCCATAGTCTCACCGTATTATCATAACTTCCCGATACGATGAACTCTGAATCACTGGATATAGCCACAGATAATACATAATCTGTGCGACCACTCATGGTCTTACAGGTACCTGTCTTGACGTCCCATAGTCTCACCGTCTTATCTGCACTTCCCGATACGATGAACTCTGAATCACTGGATATAGCCACAGCATATACATAATCTGTGTGACCACTCATGGTCTTACAGGTACCTGTCTTGACGTCCCATAGTCTCACCGTCTTATCTCCACTTCCCGATACGATGAACTCTGAATCACTGGATATAGCCACAGATAATACAGAATTAGTGTGACCACTCATGGTCTTACAGGTACCTGTCTTGACGTCCCATAGTCTCACCGTCTTATCTCTACTTCCCGATACGATGAACTCTGAATCACTGGATATAGCCACAGCATATACATAACTAGTGTGACCACTCATGGTCTTACAGGTACCTGTCTTGACGTCTCATAGTCTCACCGTCTTATCTCCAGTTCCCGATACGATGAACTCTGAATCACAGGATATAGCCACAGATAATACATAACTAGTGTGACCACTCATGGTCTTACAGCTACCTGTCTTGACGTCCCATAGTCTCACCGTATAATCTGCACTTCCCGATACGATGAACTCTGAATCACAGGATATAGCCACAGATAATAAATAATCTGTGTGACCACTCATGGTCTTACAGCTACCTGTCTTGACGTCCCATAGTCTCACCGTCTTATCTGCACTTCCCGATACGATGAACTCTGAATCACTGGATATAGTCACAGATAATACATAATCTGTGTGACCACTCATGGTCTTACAGGTACCTTTCTTGACGTCCCATAGTCTTACCGTCTTATCATGACATCCCGATACGATGAACTCTGAATCACAGGATATAGCCACAGATAATACAGAACTAGTGTGACCACTCATGGTCTTACAGGTACCTGTCTTGACGTCCCATAGTCTCACCGTCTTATCTCAACTTCCCGATACGATGAACTCTGAATCACTGGATATAGCCACAGAGAATACAGAACTAGTGTGACCACTCATGGTCTTACAGGTACCTTTCTTGACGTCCCATAGTCTCACCGTATTATCATAACTTCCCGATACGATGAACTCTGAATCACTGGATATAGCCACAGATAATACATAATCTGTGCGACCACTCATGGTCTTACAGGTACCTGTCTTGACGTCCCATAGTCTCACCGTATTATCATAACTTCCTGATACGATGAACTCTGAATCACTGGATATAGCCACAGATAATACAGAATTAGTGTGACCACTCATGGTCTTACAGGTACCTGTCTTGACGTCCCATAGTCTCACCGTTTTATCTGCACTTCCCGATACGATGAACTCTGAATCACTGGATATAGTCACATATATTACATAATCTGTGTGACCACTCATGGTCTTACAGGTACCTGTCTTGACGTCCCATAGTCTCACCGTCTTATCTCCACTTCCCGATACGATGAACTCTGAATCACTGGATATAGCCACAGCATATACATAACTAGTGTGACCACTCATGGTCTTACAGGAACCTGTCTTGACGTCTCATAGTCTCACCGTCTTATCTCCACTTCCCGATACGATGAACTCTGAATCACTGGATATAGCCACAGATAATAAATAATCTGTGTGACCACTCATGGTCTTACAGGTACCTTTCTTGACGTCCCATAGTATCACCGTATAATCATCACTTCCCGATACGATGAACTCTGAATCACTGGATATAGCCACAGATAATAAATAATCTGTGCGACCACTCATGGTCTTACAGCTACCTGTCTTGACGTCCCATAGTATCACCGTATAATCATCACTTCCCGATACGATGAACTCTGAATCACAGGATATAGCCACAGATAATAAATAATCTGTGCGACCACTCATGGTCTTACAGCTACCTGTCTTGACGTCCCATAGTCTCACCGTCTTATCTCCACTTCCCGATACGATGAACTCTGAATCACTGGATATAGCCACAGATAATACAGAATCTGTGCGACCACTCATGGTCTTACAGGTACCTGTCTTGACGTCCCATAGTCTCACCGTCTTATCTCTACTTCCCGATACGATGAACTCTGAATCACAGGATATAGCCACAGATAATAAATAATCTGTGCGACCACTCATGGTCTTACAGGTACCTGTCTTGACGTCCCATAGTCTCACCGTCTTATCTCTACTTCCCGATACGATGAACTCTGAATCACTGGATATAGCCACAGCATATACATAACTAGTGTGACCACTCATGGTCTTACAGGAACCTGTCTTGACGTCCCATAGTCTCACCGTATAATCTGCACTTCCCGATACGATGAACTCTGAATCACAGGATATAGCCACAGATAATACAGAATTAGTGTGACCACTCATGGTCTTACAGGTACCTGTCTTGACGTCCCATAGTCTCACCGTCTTATCTCAACTTCCTGATACGATGAACTCTGAATCACTGGATATAGCCACAGATAATACAGAATTAGTGTGACCACTCATGGTCTTACAGGTACCTGTCTTGACGTCCCATAGTCTCACCGTCTTATCATCACTTCCCGATACGATGAACTCTGAATCACTGGATATAGCCACAGATAATACAGAATTAGTGTGACCACTCATGGTCTTACAGGTACCTGTCTTGACGTCCCATAGTCTCACCGTCTTATCTCTACTTCCCGATACGATGAACTCTGAATCACTGGATATAGCCACAGCATATACATAACTAGTGTGACCACTCATGGTCTTACAGGTACCTGTCTTGACGTCTCATAGTCTCACCGTCTTATCTCCAGTTCCCGATACGATGAACTCTGAATCACAGGATATAGCCACAGATAATACATAACTAGTGTGACCACTCATGGTCTTACAGCTACCTGTCTTGACGTCCCATAGTCTCACCGTATAATCTGCACTTCCCGATACGATGAACTCTGAATCACAGGATATAGCCACAGATAATAAATAATCTGTGTGACCACTCATGGTCTTACAGCTACCTGTCTTGACGTCCCATAGTCTCACCGTATAATCTGCACTTCCCGATACGATGAACTCTGAATCACTGGATATAGCCACAGATAATACATAACTAGTGTGACCACTCATGGTCTTACAGGTACCTGTCTTGACGTCCCATAGTCTCACCGTCTTATCTCTACTTCCCGATACGATGAACTCTGAATCACTGGATATAGCCACAGATAATACAGAATTAGTGTGACCACTCATGGTCTTACAGGTACCTGTCTTGACGTCCCATAGTCTCACCGTCTTATCTGCACTTCCCGATACGATGAACTCTGAATCACTGGATATAGTCACAGATAATACATAATCTGTGTGACCACTCATGGTCTTACAGGTACCTTTCTTGACGTCCCATAGTCTTACCGTCTTATCATGACATCCCGATACGATGAACTCTGAATCACAGGATATAGCCACAGCATATACATAACTAGTGTGACCACTCATGGTCTTACAGATACCTGTCTTGACGTCCCATAGTCTCACCGTCTTATCATCACTTCCCGATACGATGAACTCTGAATCACTGGATATAGCCACAGATCTTATATATTCTGTGTGACCACTCATGGTCTTACAGGTACCTGTCTTGACGTCCCATAGTCTCACCGTATTATCATAACTTCCCGATACGATGAACTCTGAATCACTGGATATAGCCACAGATAATACATAATCTGTGCGACCACTCATGGTCTTACAGGTACCTGTCTTGACGTCCCATAGTCTCACCGTCTTATCATCACTTCCCGATACGATGAACTCTGAATCACTGGATATAGCCACAGATAATACATAACTAGTGTGACCACTCATGGTCTTACAGCTACCTGTCTTGACGTCCCATAGTCTCACCGTCTTATCTCCACTTCCCGATACGATGAACTCAGAATCACTGGATATAGCCACAGATAATACATAATCTGTGCGACCACTCATGGTCTTACAGGTACCTGTCTTGACGTCCCATAGTCTCACCGTATTATCATAACTTCCTGATACGATGAACTCTGAATCACTGGATATAGCCACAGATCTTATATATTCTGTGTGACCACTCATGGTCTTACAGGTACCTGTCTTGACGTCCCATAGTCTCACCGTTTTATCATGACATCCCGATACGATGAACTCTGAATCACAGGATATAGCCACAGATGATACTTAATCTGTGTGACCACTCATGGTCTTACAGGTACCTGTCTTGACGTCCCATAGTCTCACCGTATTATCATAACTTCCTGATACGATGAACTCTGAATCACTGGATATAGCCACAGCATATACATAACTAGTGTGACCACTCATGGTCTTACAGGAACCTGTCTTGACGTCTCATAGTCTCACCGTCTTATCTCCACTTCCCGATACGATGAACTCTGAATCACAGGATATAGCCACAGATAATAAATAATCTGTGTGACCACTCATGGTCTTACAGCTACCTGTCTTGACGTCCCATAGTCTCACCGTCTTATCTCTACTTCCCGATACGATGAACTCTGAATCACTGGATATAGCCACAGATAATACAGAATTAGTGTGACCACTCATGGTCTTACAGGTACCTGTCTTGACGTCCCATAGTCTCACCGTATAATCTGCACTTCCCGATACGATGAACTCTGAATCACTGGATATAGCCACAGATCTTATATATTCTGTGTGACCACTCATGGTCTTACAGGTACCTGTCTTGACGTCCCATAGTCTCACCGTATTATCATAACTTCCCGATACGATGAACTCTGAATCACTGGATATAGCCACAGATAATACATAATCTGTGCGACCACTCATGGTCTTACAGGTACCTGTCTTGACGTCCCATAGTCTCACCGTATTATCATAACTTCCTGATACGATGAACTCTGAATCACTGGATATAGCCACAGATCTTATATATTCTGTGTGACCACTCATGGTCTTACAGGTACCTGTCTTGACGTCCCATAGTCTCACCGTTTTATCATGACATCCCGATACGATGAACTCTGAATCACAGGATATAGCCACAGATGATACTTAATCTGTGTGACCACTCATGGTCTTACAGGTACCTGTCTTGACGTCCCATAGTCTCACCGTATTATCATAACTTCCTGATACGATGAACTCTGAATCACTGGATATAGCCACAGCATATACATAACTAGTGTGACCACTCATGGTCTTACAGGAACCTGTCTTGACGTCTCATAGTCTCACCGTCTTATCTCCACTTCCCGATACGATGAACTCTGAATCACTGGATATAGCCACAGATAATAAATAATCTGTGCGACCACTCATGGTCTTACAGCTACCTGTCTTGACGTCCCATAGTATCACCGTATAATCATCACTTCCCGATACGATGAACTCTGAATCACAGGATATAGCCACAGATAATAAATAATCTGTGCGACCACTCATGGTCTTACAGCTACCTGTCTTGACGTCCCATAGTCTCACCGTCTTATCTCCACTTCCCGATACGATGAACTCTGAATCACAGGATATAGCCACAGATAATACAGAATCTGTGCGACCACTCATGGTCTTACAGGTACCTGTCTTGACGTCCCATAGTCTCACCGTCTTATCTCTACTTCCCGATACGATGAACTCTGAATCACAGGATATAGCCACAGATAATAAATAATCTGTGCGACCACTCATGGTCTTACAGGTACCTGTCTTGACGTCCCATAGTCTCACCGTCTTATCTCCACTTCCCGATACGATGAACTCTGAATCACTGGATATAGCCACAGCATATACATAACTAGTGTGACCACTCATGGTCTTACAGCTACCTGTCTTGACGTCCCATAGTCTCACCGTATAATCTGCACTTCCCGATACGATGAACTCTGAATCACTGGATATAGCCACAAATAATACAGAATTAGTGTGACCACTCATGGTCTTACAGGTACCTGTCTTGACGTCCCATAGTCTCACCGTCTTATCATCACTTCCCGATACGATGAACTCTGAATCACTGGATATAGCCACAGATAATACAGAATTAGTGTGACCACTCATGGTCTTACAGGTACCTGTCTTGACGTCCCATAGTCTCACCGTCTTATCTCTACTTCCCGATACGATGAACTCTGAATCACTGGATATAGCCACAGCATATACATAACTAGTGTGACCACTCATGGTCTTACAGGTACCTGTCTTGACGTCTCATAGTCTCACCGTCTTATCTCCAGTTCCCGATACGATGAACTCTGAATCACTGGATATAGCCACAGATAATACATAACTAGTGTGACCACTCATGGTCTTACAGCTACCTGTCTTGACGTCCCATAGTCTCACCGTATAATCTGCACTTCCCGATACGATGAACTCTGAATCACAGGATATAGCCACAGATAATAAATAATCTGTGTGACCACTCATGGTCTTACAGCTACCTGTCTTGACGTCCCATAGTCTCACCGTCTTATCTCTACTTCCCGATACGATGAACTCTGAATCACTGGATATAGCCACAGATAATACAGAATTAGTGTGACCACTCATGGTCTTACAGGTACCTGTCTTGACGTCCCATAGTCTCACCGTCTTATCTCTACTTCCCGATACGATGAACTCTGAATCACTGGATATAGCCACAGCATATACATAACTAGTGTGACCACTCATGGTCTTACAGGTACCTGTCTTGACGTCTCATAGTCTCACCGTCTTATCTCCAGTTCCCGATACGATGAACTCTGAATCACTGGATATAGCCACAGATAATACATAACTAGTGT
Source organism: Loxodes magnus (assembly GCA_946699065.1). NCBI lineage: Eukaryota > Ciliophora > Karyorelictea > Loxodida > Loxodidae > Loxodes > Loxodes magnus. The sequence continues at coordinate 309,220 of CAMPDV010000171.1, forward strand.
GACCACTCATGGTCTTACAGCTACCTGTCTTGACGTCCCATAGTCTCACCGTCTTATCTCCACTTCCCGATACGATGAACTCTGAATCACTGGATATAGCCACAGATAATACATAATTAGTGTGACCACTCATGGTCTTACAGGTACCTGTCTTGACGTCCCATAGTCTCACCGTCTTATCTGCACTTCCCGATACGATGAACTCTGAATCACTGGATATAGTCACATATATTACATAATCTGTGTGACCACTCATGGTCTTACAGGTACCTTTCTTGACGTCCCATAGTCTCACCGTATTATCTCTACTTCCCGATACGATGAACTCTGAATCACTGGATATAGCCACAGCATATACATAACTAGTGTGACCACTCATGGTCTTACAGGTACCTGTCTTGACGTCTCATAGTCTCACCGTCTTATCTCCAGTTCCCGATACGATGAACTCTGAATCACTGGATATAGCCACAGATAATACATAACTAGTGTGACCACTCATGGTCTTACAGCTACCTGTCTTGACGTCCCATAGTCTCACCGTCTTATCTCCACTTCCCGATACGATGAACTCAGAATCACAGGATATAGCCACAGATAATACATAATTAGTGTGACCACTCATGGTCTTACAGGTACCTGTCTTGACGTCCCATAGTCTCACCGTCTTATCTGCACTTCCCGATACGATGAACTCTGAATCACTGGATATAGTCACATATATTACATAATCTGTGTGACCACTCATGGTCTTACAGGTACCTTTCTTGACGTCCCATAGTCTTACCTTCTTATCATGACATCCCGATACGATGAACTCTGAATCACAGGATATAGCCACAGCATATACATAACTAGTGTGACCACTCATGGTCTTACAGATACCTGTCTTGACGTCCCATAGTCTCACCGTCTTATCATCACTTCCCGATACGATGAACTCTGAATCACTGGATATAGCCACAGATCTTATATATTCTGTGTGACCACTCATGGTCTTACAGGTACCTGTCTTGACGTCCCATAGTCTCACCGTCTTATCATGACATCCCGATACGATGAACTCTGAATCACAGGATATAGCCACAGCATATACATAATCTGTGTAACCACTCATGGTCTTACAGGTACCTGTCTTGACGTCCCATAGTCTCACCGTCTTATCTCCACTTCCCGATACGATGAACTCTGAATCACTGGATATAGCCACAGATAATACAGAATTAGTGTGACCACTCATGGTCTTACAGGTACCTGTCTTGACGTCCCATAGTCTCACCGTCTTATCTCTACTTCCCGATACGATGAACTCTGAATCACTGGATATAGCCACAGCATATACATAACTAGTGTGACCACTCATGGTCTTACAGGTACCTGTCTTGACGTCTCATAGTCTCACCGTCTTATCTCTACTTCCCGATACGATGAACTCTGAATCACTGGATATAGCCACAGATGATACTTAATCTGTGTGACCACTCATGGTCTTACAGGTACCTGTCTTGACGTCTCATAGTCTCACCGTCTTATCTCCAGTTCCCGATACGATGAACTCTGAATAACTGGATATAGCCACAGATAATACAGAATTAGTGTGACCACTCATGGTCTTACAGGTACCTGTCTTGACGTCCCATAGTCTCACCGTCTTATCTCTACTTCCCGATACGATGAACTCTGAATCACAGGATATAGCCACAGATAATAAATAATCTGTGCGACCACTCATGGTCTTACAGCTACCTGTCTTGACGTCCCATAGTCTCACCGTATTATCATAACTTCCCGATACGATGAACTCTGAGTCACTGGATATAGCCACAGATAATACATAACTAGTGTGACCACTCATGGTCTTACAGGTACCTGTCTTGACGTCCCATAGTCTCACCGTCTTATCTCTACTTCCCGATACGATGAACTCTGAATCACAGGATATAGCCACAGATAATACATAACTAGTGTGACCACTCATGGTCTTACAGGTACCTGTCTTGACGTCCCATAGTCTCACCGTCTTATCTCCACTTCCCGATACGATGAACTCTGAATCACTGGATATAGCCACAAGATATACATAACTAGTGTGACCACTCATGGTCTTACAGGTACCTGTCTTGACGTCTCATAGTCTCACCGTCTTATCTCTACTTCCCGATACGATGAACTCTGAATCACTGGATATAGCCACAGATGATACTTAATCTGTGTGACCACTCATGGTCTTACAGGTACCTGTCTTGACGTCTCATAGTCTCACCGTCTTATCTCCAGTTCCCGATACGATGAACTCTGAATCACAGGATATAGCCACAGATAATAAATAATCTGTGTGACCACTCATGGTCTTACAGGTACCTGTCTTGACGTCCCATAGTCTCACCGTCTTATCTATACTTCCCGATACGATGAACTCTGAATCACAGGATATAGCCACAGATAATACATAACTAGTGTGACCACTCATGGTCTAAAGCTACCTGTCTTGACGTCCCATAGTCTCACCGTATTATCATAACTTCCCGATACGATGAACTCTGAGTCACTGGATATAGCCACAGATAATACATAACTAGTGTGACCACTCATGGTCTTACAGGTACCTGTCTTGACGTCCCATAGTCTCACCGTCTTATCTCTACTTCCCGATACGATGAACTCTGAATCACAGGATATAGCCACAGATAATACATAACTAGTGTGACCACTCATGGTCTTACAGGTACCTGTCTTGACGTCCCATAGTCTCACCGTCTTATCTCCACTTCCCGATACGATGAACTCTGAATCACTGGATATAGCCACAAGATATACATAACTAGTGTGACCACTCATGGTCTTACAGGTACCTGTCTTGACGTCCCATAGTCTCACCGTCTTATCTCTACTTCCCGATACGATGAACTCTGAATCACTGGATATAGCCACAGATAATACATAACTAGTGTGACCACTCATGGTCTTACAGCTACCTGTCTTGACGTCCCATAGTCTCACCGTCTTATCTCTACTTCCCGATACGATGAACTCTGAATCACTGGATATAGCCACAGATGATACATAATCTGTGTAACCACTCATGGTCTTACAGGTACCTGTCTTGACGTCCCATAGTCTCACCGTCTTATCTCCACTTCCCGATACGATGAACTCTGAATCACTGGATATAGCCACAGATAATACATAATCTGTGTGACCACTCATGGTCTTACAGGTACCTGTCTTGACGTCCCATAGTCTCACCGTATAATCTGCACTTCCCGATACGATGAACTCTGAATCACTGGATATAGCCACAGATAATACAGAATTAGTGTGACCACTCATGGTCTTACAGGTACCTTTCTTGACGTCCCATAGTCTCACCGTCTTATCATCACTTCCCGATACGATGAACTCTGAATCACTGGATATAGCCACAGATAATACATAACTAGTGTGACCACTCATGGTCTTACAGGTACCTGTCTTGACGTCCCATAGTCTCACCGTCTTATCTCCACTTCCCGATACGATGAACTCTGAATCACAGGATATAGCCACAGATAATACAGAATCTGTGCGACCACTCATGGTCTTACAGGTACCTGTCTTGACGTCCCATAGTCTCACCGTCTTATCTCTACTTCCCGATACGATGAACTCTGAATCACAGGATATAGCCACAGATAATAAATAATCTGTGCGACCACTCATGGTCTTACAGCTACCTGTCTTGACGTCCCATAGTCTCACCGTCTTATCTCCACTTCCCGATACGATGAACTCTGAATCACTGGATATAGCCACAGATAATAAATAATCTGTGCGACCACTCATGGTCTTACAGCTACCTGTCTTGACGTCCCATAGTCTCACCGTCTTATCTCCAGTTCCCGATACGATGAACTCTGAATCACTGGATATAGCCACAGCATATACATAACTAGTGTGACCACTCATGGTCTTACAGGTACCTTTCTTGACGTCCCATAGTCTCACCGTATTATCATGACTTCCCGATACGATGAACTCTGAATCACTGGATATAGCCACAGATGATACATAATCTGTGCGACCACTCATGGTCTTACAGCTACCTGTCTTGACGTCCCATAGTCTCACCGTATTATCTCTACTTCCCGATACGATGAACTCTGAATCACTGGATATAGCCACAGATAATACAGAATTAGTGTGACCACTCATGGTCTTACAGGTACCTGTCTTGACGTCCCATAGTCTCACCGTCTTATCTGCACTTCCCGATACGATGAACTCAGAATCACAGGATATAGCCACAGATAATACAGAATTAGTGTGACCACTCATGGTCTTACAGGTACCTGTCTTGACGTCCCATAGTCTCACCGTCTTATCTGCACTTCCCGATACGATGAACTCTGAATCACTGGATATAGTCACATATATTACATAATCTGTGTGACCACTCATGGTCTTACAGGTACCTTTCTTGACGTCCCATAGTCTTACCTTCTTATCATGACATCCCGATACGATGAACTCTGAATCACAGGATATAGCCACAGCATATACATAACTAGTGTGACCACTCATGGTCTTACAGATACCTGTCTTGACGTCCCATAGTCTCACCGTCTTATCATCACTTCCCGATACGATGAACTCTGAATCACTGGATATAGCCACAGATGATACATAACTAGTGTGACCACTCATGGTCTTACAGGTACCTGTCTTGACGTCCCATAGTCTCACCGTCTTATCTCTACTTACCGATACGATGAACTCTGAATCACTGGATATAGCCACAGCATATACATAACTAGTGTGACCACTCATGGTCTTACAGCTACCTGTCTTGACGTCCCATAGTCTCACCGTCTTATCTCTACTTCCCGATACGATGAACTCTGAATCACTGGATATAGCCACAGCATATACATAACTAGTGTGACCACTCATGGTCTTACAGGTACCTGTCTTGACGTCCCATAGTCTCACCGTCTTATCTGCACTTCCCGATACGATGAACTCTGAATCACTGGATATAGCCACAGCATATACATAACTAGTGTGACCACTCATGGTCTTACAGGTACCTGTCTTGACGTCTCATAGTCTCACCGTCTTATCTCTACTTCCCGATACGATGAACTCTGAATCACTGGATATAGCCACAGATGATACATAATCTGTGCGACCACTCATGGTCTTACAGGTACCTGTCTTGACGTCCCATAGTCTCACCGTCTTATCTCCACTTCCCGATACGATGAACTCTGAATCACTGGATATAGCCACAGATAATACATAACTAGTGTGACCACTCATGGTCTTACAGCTACCTGTCTTGACGTCCCATAGTCTCACCGTCTTATCTCTACTTCCCGATACGATGAACTCTGAATCACTGGATATAGCCACAGCATATACATAACTAGTGTGACCACTCATGGTCTTACAGGTACCTGTCTTGACGTCCCATAGTCTCACCGTCTTATCTGCACTTCCCGATACGATGAACTCAGAATCACAGGATATAGCCACAGATAATACAGAATTAGTGTGACCACTCATGGTCTTACAGGTACCTGTCTTGACGTCCCATAGTCTCACCGTCTTATCTGCACTTCCCGATACGATGAACTCTGAATCACTGGATATAGTCACATATATTACATAATCTGTGTGACCACTCATGGTCTTACAGGTACCTTTCTTGACGTCCCATAGTCTTACCTTCTTATCATGACATCCCGATACGATGAACTCTGAATCACAGGATATAGCCACAGCATATACATAACTAGTGTGACCACTCATGGTCTTACAGATACCTGTCTTGACGTCCCATAGTCTCACCGTCTTATCATCACTTCCCGATACGATGAACTCTGAATCACTGGATATAGCCACAGATGATACATAACTAGTGTGACCACTCATGGTCTTACAGCTACCTGTCTTGACGTCCCATAGTCTCACCGTCTTATCTCTACTTACCGATACGATGAACTCTGAATCACTGGATATAGCCACAGATAATACAGAATTAGTGTGACCACTCATGGTCTTACAGGTACCTTTCTTGACGTCCCATAGTCTCACCGTCTTATCTCTACTTCCCGATACGATGAACTCTGAATCACTGGATATAGCCACAGATAATACAGAATTAGTGTGACCACTCATGGTCTTACAGGTACCTGTCTTGACGTCCCATAGTCTCACCGTCTTATCTCTACTTCCCGATACGATGAACTCTGAATCACTGGATATAGCCACAGCATATACATAACTAGTGTGACCACTCATGGTCTTACAGGTACCTGTCTTGACGTCTCATAGTCTCACCGTCTTATCTCTACTTCCCGATACGATGAACTCTGAATCACTGGATATAGCCACAGATGATACATAATCTGTGCGACCACTCATGGTCTTACAGGTACCTGTCTTGACGTCCCATAGTCTCACCGTCTTATCTCCACTTCCCGATACGATGAACTCTGAATCACTGGATATAGCCACAGATAATACATAACTAGTGTGACCACTCATGGTCTTACAGCTACCTGTCTTGACGTCCCATAGTCTCACCGTCTTATCTGCACTTCCCGATACGATGAACTCTGAATCACTGGATATAGCCACAGATAATACATAATCTGTGTGACCACTCATGGTCTTACAGGTACCTGTCTTGACGTCCCATAGTCTCACCGTCTTATCTCCACTTCCCGATACGATGAACTCTGAATCACTGGATATAGCCACAGATTATACATAATCTGTGCGACCACTCATGGTCTTACAGGTACCTGTCTTGACGTCCCATAGTCTCACCGTCTTATCATCACTTCCCGATACGATGAACTCTGAATCACTGGATATAGCCACAGATAATACATAACTAGTGTGACCACTCATGGTCTTACAGGTACCTGTCTTGACGTCCCATAGTCTCACCGTATAATCTGCACTTCCCGATACGATGAACTCTGAATCACAGGATATAGCCACAGATAATACAGAATTAGTGTGACCACTCATGGTCTTACAGGTACCTTTCTTGACGTCCCATAGTCTCACCGTCTTATCATCACTTCCCGATACGATGAACTCTGAATCACTGGATATAGCCACAGATAATACATAACTAGTGTGACCACTCATGGTCTTACAGCTACCTGTCTTGACGTCCCATAGTCTCACCGTATAATCTGCACTTCCCGATACGATGAACTCTGAATCACTGGATATAGCCACAGATAATACAGAATTAGTGTGACCACTCATGGTCTTACAGATACCTGTCTTGACGTCCCATAGTCTCACCGTCTTATCATCACTTCCCGATACGATGAACTCTGAGTCACTGGATATAGCCACAGAGAATACAGAACTAGTGTGACCACTCATGGTCTTACATGTACCTGTCTTGACGTCCCATAGTCTCACCGTCTTATCTCCACTTCCCGATACGATGAACTCTGAATCACTGGATATAGCCACAGATAATACAGAATTAGTGTGACCACTCATGGTCTTACAGGTACCTGTCTTGACGTCCCATAGTCTCACCGTCTTATCTCTACTTCCCGATACGATGAACTCTGAATCACAGGATATAGCCACAGATAATAAATAATCTGTGCGACCACTCATGGTCTTACAGCTACCTGTCTTGACGTCCCATAGTCTCACCGTCTTATCTCCACTTCCCGATACGATGAACTCTGAATCACTGGATATAGCCACAGCATATACATAACTAGTGTGACCACTCATGGTCTTACAGCTACCTGTCTTGACGTCCCATAGTCTCACCGTCTTATCTCTACTTCCCGATACGATGAACTCTGAATCACTGGATATAGCCACAGATAATACAGAATTAGTGTGACCACTCATGGTCTTACAGGTACCTGTCTTGACGTCCCATAGTCTCACCGTCTTATCTCTACTTCCCGATACGATGAACTCTGAATCACAGGATATAGCCACAGATAATAAATAATCTGTGCGACCACTCATGGTCTTACAGCTACCTGTCTTGACGTCCCATAGTCTCACCGTCTTATCTCCACTTCCCGATACGATGAACTCTGAATCACTGGATATAGCCACAGCATATACATAACTAGTGTGACCACTCATGGTCTTACAGGTACCTGTCTTGACGTCCCATAGTCTCACCGTCTTATCTCTACTTCCTGATACGATGAACTCTGAATAACTGGATATAGCCACAGATAATACAGAATTAGTGTGACCACTCATGGTCTTACAGGTACCTGTCTTGACGTCCCATAGTCTCACCGTCTTATCTCTACTTCCCGATACGATGAACTCTGAGTCACTGGATATAGCCACAGCATATACATAACTAGTGTGACCACTCATGGTCTTACAGGTACCTGTCTTGACGTCCCATAGTCTCACCGTCTTATCTCTACTTCCTGATACGATGAACTCTGAATAACTGGATATAGCCACAGATAATACATAACTAGTGTGACCACTCATGGTCTTACAGCTACCTGTCTTGACGTCCCATAGTCTCACCGTCTTATCTCTACTTCCCGATACGATGAACTCTGAATCACTGGATATAGCCACAGATAATACATAATCTGTGCGACCACTCATGGTCTTACAGCTACCTGTCTTGACGTCCCATAGTCTCACCGTCTTATCTCTACTTCCCGATACGATGAACTCTGAATCACTGGATATAGCCACAGATGATACATAATCTGTGTAACCACTCATGGTCTTACAGGTACCTGTCTTGACGTCCCATAGTCTCACCGTCTTATCTCCACTTCCCGATACGATGAACTCTGAATCACTGGATATAGCCACAGATAATACATAATCTGTGCGACCACTCATGGTCTTACAGGTACCTGTCTTGACGTCCCATAGTCTCACCGTCTTATCTCTACTTACCGATACGATGAACTCTGAATCACTGGATATAGCCACAGATAATACAGAATTAGTGCGACCACTCATGGTCTTACAGCTACCTGTCTTGACGTCCCATAGTCTCACCGTCTTATCTCTACTTACCGATACGATGAACTCTGAATCACTGGATATAGCCACAGATAATACATAATCTGTGCGACCACTCATGGTCTTACAGGTACCTGTCTTGACGTCCCATAGTCTCACCGTCTTATCTCTACTTCCTGATACGATGAACTCTGAATAACTGGATATAGCCACAGATAATACAGAATTAGTGTGACCACTCATGGTCTTACAGGTACCTGTCTTGACGTCCCATAGTCTCACCGTCTTATCTCTACTTACCGATACGATGAACTCTGAATCACTGGATATAGCCACAGATAATACATAATCTGTGTGACCACTCATGGTCTTACAGGTACCTGTCTTGACGTCCCATAGTCTTACCGTATTATCATAACTTCCCGATACGATGAACTCTGAATCACAGGATATAGCCACAGATAATACATAACTAGTGCGACCACTCATGGTCTTACAGCTACCTGTCTTGACGTCCCATAGTCTCACAATCTTATCTCAACTTCCCGATACGATGAACTCTGAATCACAGGATATAGCCACAGATAATACAGAATCTGTGCGACCACTCATGGTCTTACAGGTACCTGTCTTGACGTCCCATAGTCTCACCGTCTTATCATGACTTCCCGATACGATGAACTCTGAATCACTGGATATAGCCACAGCATATACATAATCTGTGCGACCACTCATGGTCTTACAGCTACCTGTCTTGACGTCCCATAGTCTCACCGTATAATCTGCACTTCCCGATACGATGAACTCTGAATCACAGGATATAGCCACAGATAATACAGAATTAGTGTGACCACTCATGGTCTTACAGGTACCTGTCTTGACGTCCCATAGTCTCACCGTCTTATCTCTACTTCCCGATACGATGAACTCTGAATCACTGGATATAGTCACATATATTACATAATCTGTGTGACCACTCATGGTCTTACAGGTACCTTTCTTGACGTCCCATAGTCTTACCGTCTTATCATGACATCCCGATACGATGAACTCTGAATCACAGGATATAGCCACAGATAATAAATAATCTGTGTAACTACTCATGGTCTTACAGGTACCTGTCTTGACGTCCCATAGTCTCACCGTCTTATCTCTACTTCCCGATACGATGAACTCTGAATCACAGGATATAGCCACAGATAATACATAACTAGTGTGACCACTCATGGTCTTACAGGTACCTGTCTTGACGTCCCATAGTCTCACCGTCTTATCTCCACTTCCCGATACGATGAACTCTGAATCACTGGATATAGCCACAGATGATACATAATCTTTGTGACCACTCATGGTCTTACAGGTACCTGTCTTGACGTCCCATAGTCTCACCGTCTTATCTCTACTTCCCGATACGATGAACTCTGAGTCACTGGATATAGCCACAGCATATACATAACTAGTGTGACCACTCATGGTCTTACAGGTACCTGTCTTGACGTCTCATAGTCTCACCGTCTTATCTCCAGTTCCCGATACGATGAACTCTGAATCACTGGATATAGCCACAGATAATACAGAATTAGTGTGACCACTCATGGTCTTACAGCTACCTGTCTTGACGTCCCATAGTCTTACCGTCTTATCATGACATCCCGATACGATGAACTCTGAATCACAGGATATAGCCACAGCATATACATAACTAGTGTGACCACTCATGGTCTTACAGGTACCTGTCTTGACGTCCCATAGTATCACCGTATAATCATCACTTCCCGATACGATGAACTCTGAATCACAGGATATAGCCACAGATAATAAATAATCTGTGCGACCACTCATGGTCTTACAGCTACCTGTCTTGACGTCCCATAGTCTCACCGTATAATCTGCACTTCCCGATACGATGAACTCTGAATCACAGGATATAGCCACAGATAATAAATAATCTGTGTAACCACTCATGGTCTTACAGGTACCTTTCTTGACGTCCCATAGTCTTACCGTCTTATCATGACATCCCGATACGATGAACTCTGAATCACTGGATATAGCCACAGATAATACATAACTAGTGTGACCACTCATGGTCTTACAGATACCTGTCTTGACGTCCCATAGTCTCACCGTCTTATCTCTACTTCCCGATACGATGAACTCTGAATCACTGGATATAGTCACATATATTACATAATCTGTGTGACCACTCATGGTCTTACAGGTACCTGTCTTGACGTCCCATAGTCTTACCGTCTTATCATGACATCCCGATACGATGAACTCTGAATCACTGGATATAGCCACAGATAATACATAACTAGTGTGACCACTCATGGTCTTACAGATACCTGTCTTGACGTCCCATAGTCTCACCGTCTTATCTCTACTTCCCGATACGATGAACTCTGAATCACTGGATATAGCCACAGATGATACTTAATCTGTGTGACCACTCATGGTCTTACAGGTACCTGTCTTGACGTCTCATAGTCTCACCGTCTTATCTCCAGTTCCCGATACGATGAACTCTGAATCACTGGATATAGCCACAGATAATACATAACTAGTGTGACCACTCATGGTCTTACAGGTACCTGTCTTGACGTCCCATAGTCTCACCGTCTTATCTCTACTTCCCGATACGATGAACTCTGAATCACAGGATATAGCCACAGATAATACAGAATTAGTGTGACCACTCATGGTCTTACAGCTACCTGTCTTGACGTCCCATAGTCTCACCGTCTTATCTCTACTTCCCGATACGATGAACTCTGAATCACTGGATATAGCCACAGATAATACAGAATTAGTGTGACCACTCATGGTCTTACAGGTACCTGTCTTGACGTCCCATAGTCTCACCGTCTTATCTCTACTTCCCGATACGATGAACTCTGAATCACTGGATATAGCCACAGCATATACATAACTAGTGTGACCACTCATGGTCTTACAGGTACCTGTCTTGACGTCTCATAGTCTCACCGTCTTATCTCTACTTCCCGATACGATGAACTCTGAATCACTGGATATAGCCACAGATGATACATAATCTGTGCGACCACTCATGGTCTTACAGGTACCTGTCTTGACGTCCCATAGTCTCACCGTCTTATCTCCACTTCCCGATACGATGAACTCTGAATCACTGGATATAGCCACAGATAATACATAACTAGTGTGACCACTCATGGTCTTACAGCTACCTGTCTTGACGTCCCATAGTCTTACCGTATTATCATGACATCCCGATACGATGAACTCTGAATCACAGGATATAGCCACAGCATATACATAACTAGTGTGACCACTCATGGTCTTACAGGTACCTGTCTTGACGTCCCATAGTCTCACCGTCTTATCATCACTTCCCGATACGATGAACTCTGAATCACTGGATATAGCCACAGATAATAAATAATCTGTGCGACCACTCATGGTCTTACAGGTACCTGTCTTGACGTCCCATAGTCTCACCGTATTATCTCTACTTCCCGATACGATGAACTCTGAATCACTGGATATAGCCACAGCATATACATAATCTGTGCGACCACTCATGGTCTTACAGCTACCTGTCTTGACGTCCCATAGTATCACCGTCTTATCTCAACTTCCCGATACGATGAACTCTGAATCACTGGATATAGCCACAGCATATACATAATCTGTGCGACCACTCATGGTCTTACAGCTACCTGTCTTGACGTCCCATAGTCTCACCGTATAATCTGCACTTCCCGATACGATGAACTCTGAATCACAGGATATAGCCACAGATAATAAATAATCTGTGTGACCACTCATGGTCTTACAGCTACCTGTCTTGACGTCCCATAGTCTCACCGTCTTATCTCTACTTACCGATACGATGAACTCTGAATCACAGGATATAGCCACAGATAATAAATAATCTGTGCGACCACTCATGGTCTTACAGCTACCTGTCTTGACGTCCCATAGTCTCACCGTATAATCTGCACTTCCCGATACGATGAACTCTGAATCACAGGATATAGCCACAGATAATAAATAATCTGTGTAACCACTCATGGTCTTACAGCTACCTGTCTTGACGTCCCATAGTCTTACCGTCTTATCATGACATCCCGATACGATGAACTCTGAATCACTGGATATAGCCACAGATAATACATAACTAGTGTGACCACTCATGGTCTTACAGATACCTGTCTTGACGTCCCATAGTCTCACCGTCTTATCATCACTTCCCGATACGATGAACTCTGAATCACTGGATATAGTCACATATATTACATAATCTGTGTGACCACTCATGGTCTTACAGGTACCTGTCTTGACGTCCCATAGTCTTACCGTCTTATCATGACATCCCGATACGATGAACTCTGAATCACTGGATATAGCCACAGATAATACATAACTAGTGTGACCACTCATGGTCTTACAGATACCTGTCTTGACGTCCCATAGTCTCACCGTCTTATCTCTACTTCCCGATACGATGAACTCTGAATCACTGGATATAGCCACAGATGATACTTAATCTGTGTGACCACTCATGGTCTTACAGGTACCTGTCTTGACGTCTCATAGTCTCACCGTCTTATCTCCAGTTCCCGATACGATGAACTCTGAATCACTGGATATAGCCACAGATAATACATAACTAGTGTGACCACTCATGGTCTTACAGGTACCTGTCTTGACGTCCCATAGTCTCACCGTCTTATCTCTACTTCCCGATACGATGAACTCTGAATCACAGGATATAGCCACAGATAATACAGAATTAGTGTGACCACTCATGGTCTTACAGCTACCTGTCTTGACGTCCCATAGTCTCACCGTCTTATCTCTACTTCCCGATACGATGAACTCTGAATCACTGGATATAGCCACAGATAATACAGAACTAGTGTGACCACTCATGGTCTTACAGCTACCTGTCTTGACGTCCCATAGTCTTACCGTATTATCATAACTTCCCGATACGATGAACTCTGAATCACAGGATATAGCCACAGATAATACATAACTAGTGCGACCACTCATGGTCTTACAGGTACCTGTCTTGACGTCCCATAGTCTCACCGTCTTATCTCCACTTCCCGATACGATGAACTCTGAATCACTGGATATAGCCACAGATAATAAATAATCTGTGCGACCACTCATGGTCTTACAGGTACCTGTCTTGACGTCCCATAGTCTCACCGTATTATCTCTACTTCCCGATACGATGAACTCTGAATCACTGGATATAGCCACAGCATATACATAATCTGTGCGACCACTCATGGTCTTACAGCTACCTGTCTTGACGTCCCATAGTATCACCGTCTTATCTCAACTTCCCGATACGATGAACTCTGAATCACTGGATATAGCCACAGCATATACATAATCTGTGCGACCACTCATGGTCTTACAGCTACCTGTCTTGACGTCCCATAGTCTCACCGTATAATCTGCACTTCCCGATACGATGAACTCTGAATCACAGGATATAGCCACAGATAATAAATAATCTGTGTGACCACTCATGGTCTTACAGCTACCTGTCTTGACGTCCCATAGTCTCACCGTCTTATCTCTACTTACCGATACGATGAACTCTGAATCACTGGATATAGCCACAGATAATACATAACTAGTGTGACCACTCATGGTCTTACAGCTACCTGTCTTGACGTCCCATAGTCTCACCGTCTTATCTCAACTTCCTGATACGATGAACTCTGAATCACTGGATATAGCCACAGATAATACATAACTAGTGTGACCACTCATGGTCTTACAGCTACCTGTCTTGACGTCCCATAGTCTCACCGTCTTATCTCTACTTACCGATACGATGAACTCTGAATCACTGGATATAGCCACAGATGATACATAATCTGTGTAACCACTCATGGTCTTACAGGTACCTTTCTTGACGTCCCATAGTCTCACCGTCTTATCTGCACTTCCCGATACGATGAACTCTGAATCACTGGATATAGCCACAGATAATACATAACTAGTGTGACCACTCATGGTCTTACAGGTACCTTTCTTGACGTCCCATAGTCTCACCGTCTTATCTCTACTTCCCGATACGATGAACTCTGAATCACTGGATATAGCCACAGATAATACAGAATTAGTGTGACCACTCATGGTCTTACAGGTACCTGTCTTGACGTCCCATAGTCTCACCGTCTTATCTCTACTTCCCGATACGATGAACTCTGAATCACTGGATATAGCCACAGATAATAAAGAATTAGTGTGACCACTCATGGTCTTACAGGTACCTGTCTTGACGTCCCAGAGTCTCACCGTATTATCATAACTTCCCGATACGATGAACTCTGAATCACTGGATATAGCCACAGATAATACAGAACTAGTGTGACCACTCATGGTCTTACAGGTACCTGTCTTGACGTCCCATAGTCTCACCGTATTATCTCTACTTCCCGATACGATGAACTCTGAATCACTGGATATAGTCACATATATTACATAATGTGTGTGACCACTCATGGTCTTACAGGTACCTGTCTTGACGTCCCATAGTCTCACCGTCTTATCTCCACTTCCCGATACGATGAACTCTGAATCACTGGATATAGCCACAGATAATAAATAATCTGTGCGACCACTCATGGTCTTACAGGTACCTGTCTTGACGTCCCATAGTCTCACCGTATTATCTCTACTTCCCGATACGATGAACTCTGAATCACTGGATATAGCCACAGATAATACAGAATTAGTGTGACCACTCATGGTCTTACAGGTACCTGTCTTGACGTCCCATAGTCTCACCGTCTTATCTCTACTTCCCGATACGATGAACTCTGAATCACTGGATATAGCCACAGATAATAAAGAATTAGTGTGACCACTCATGGTCTTACAGGTACCTGTCTTGACGTCCCAGAGTCTCACCGTATTATCATAACTTCCCGATACGATGAACTCTGAATCACTGGATATAGCCACAGATAATACAGAACTAGTGTGACCACTCATGGTCTTACAGGTACCTGTCTTGACGTCCCATAGTCTCACCGTATTATCTCTACTTCCCGATACGATGAACTCTGAATCACTGGATATAGTCACATATATTACATAATGTGTGTGACCACTCATGGTCTTACAGGTACCTGTCTTGACGTCCCATAGTCTCACCGTCTTATCATCACTTCCCGATACGATGAACTCTGAATCACTGGATATAGCCACAGATGATACATAATCTGTGCGACCACTCATGGTCTTACAGCTACCTGTCTTGACGTCCCATAGTCTCACCGTATTATCTCTACTTCCCGATACGATGAACTCTGAATCACTGGATATTGCCACAGATAATACATAACTAGTGTGACCACTCATGGTCTTACAGCTACCTGTCTTGACGTCCCATAGTCTCACCGTCTTATCTCTACTTACCGATACGATGAACTCTGAATCACTGGATATAGCCACAGATAATACATAACTAGTGTGACCACTCATGGTCTTACAGCTACCTGTCTTGACGTCCCATAGTCTCACCGTCTTATCTCAACTTCCTGATACGATGAACTCTGAATAACTGGATATAGCCACAGATAATACATAACTAGTGTGACCACTCATGGTCTTACAGCTACCTGTCTTGACGTCCCATAGTCTCACCGTCTTATCTCTACTTACCGATACGATGAACTCTGAATCACTGGATATAGCCACAGATAATACATAATCTGTGCGACCACTCATGGTCTTACAGCTACCTGTCTTGACGTCCCATAGTCTCACCGTCTTATCTCTACTTCCCGATACGATGAACTCTGAATCACTGGATATAGCCACAGATGATACATAATCTGTGTAACCACTCATGGTCTTACAGGTACCTGTCTTGACGTCCCATAGTCTCACCGTCTTATCTCCACTTCCCGATACGATGAACTCTGAATCACTGGATATAGCCACAGATAATACATAATCTGTGTGACCACTCATGGTCTTACAGGTACCTGTCTTGACGTCCCATAGTCTCACCGTCTTATCTCTACTTCCCGATACGATGAACTCTGAATCACTGGATATAGCCACAGATAATACATAACTAGTGTGACCACTCATGGTCTTACAGCTACCTGTCTTGACGTCCCATAGTCTCACCGTCTTATCTCTACTTACCGATACGATGAACTCTGAGTCACTGGATATAGCCACAGATGATACATAATCTTTGTGACCACTCATGGTCTTACAGGTACCTGTCTTGACGTCCCATAGTCTCACCGTCTTATCTCTACTTCCCGATACGATGAACTCTGAGTCACTGGATATAGCCACAGCATATACATAACTAGTGTGACCACTCATGGTCTTACAGGTACCTGTCTTGACGTCTCATAGTCTCACCGTCTTATCTCCAGTTCCCGATACGATGAACTCTGAATCACTGGATATAGCCACAGATAATACAGAATTAGTGTGACCACTCATGGTCTTACAGCTACCTGTCTTGACGTCCCATAGTCTTACCGTCTTATCATGACATCCCGATACGATGAACTCTGAATCACAGGATATAGCCACAGCATATACATAACTAGTGTGACCACTCATGGTCTTATAGGTACCTGTCTTGACGTCCCATAGTCTCACCGTCTTATCTCTACTTACCGATACGATGAACTCTGAATCACTGGATATAGCCACAGATCTTATATATTCTGTGTGACCACTCATGGTCTTACAGGTACCTGTCTTGACGTCCCATAGTCTCACCGTCTTATCTCTACTTCCCGATACGATGAACTCTGAATCACTGGATATAGCCACAGATAATACAGAACTAGTGTGACCACTCATGGTCTTACAGGTACCTGTCTTGACGTCCCATAGTCTCACCGTCTTATCTCCAGTTCCCGATACGATGAACTCTGAATCACTGGATATAGCCACAGATAATACATAACTAGTGTGACCACTCATGGTCTTACAGGTACCTGTCTTGACGTCCCATAGTCTTACCGTCTTATCATGACATCCCGATACGATGAACTCTGAATCACTGGATATAGCCACAGATAATACATAACTAGTGTGACCACTCATGGTCTTACAGCTACCTGTCTTGACGTCCCATAGTCTCACCGTCTTATCTCTACTTCCCGATACGATGAACTCTGAATCACTGGATATAGCCACAGATGATACATAATCTGTGTAACCACTCATGGTCTTACAGGTACCTGTCTTGACGTCCCATAGTCTCACCGTCTTATCTGCACTTCCCGATACGATGAACTCTGAATCACTGGATATAGCCACAGATAATACATAACTAGTGTGACCACTCATGGTCTTACAGGTACCTTTCTTGACGTCTCATAGTCTCACCGTCTTATCTCCAGTTCCCGATACGATGAACTCTGAATCACTGGATATAGCCACAGATAATACAGAATTAGTGTGACCACTCATGGTCTTACAGCTACCTGTCTTGACGTCCCATAGTCTTACCGTCTTATCATGACATCCCGATACGATGAACTCTGAATCACTGGATATAGCCACAGATAATACATAACTAGTGTGACCACTCATGGTCTTACAGCTACCTGTCTTGACGTCCCATAGTCTCACCGTCTTATCTCTACTTCCCGATACGATGAACTCTGAATCACTGGATATAGCCACAGATGATACATAATCTGTGTAACCACTCATGGTCTTACAGGTACCTGTCTTGACGTCCCATAGTCTCACCGTCTTATCTGCACTTCCCGATACGATGAACTCTGAGTCACTGGATATAGCCACAGCATATACATAACTAGTGTGACCACTCATGGTCTTACAGGTACCTGTCTTGACGTCTCATAGTCTCACCGTCTTATCTCCAGTTCCCGATACGATGAACTCTGAATCACTGGATATAGCCACAGATAATACAGAATTAGTGTGACCACTCATGGTCTTACAGCTACCTGTCTTGACGTCCCATAGTCTTACCGTCTTATCATGACATCCCGATACGATGAACTCTGAATCACAGGATATAGCCACAGCATATACATAACTAGTGTGACCACTCATGGTCTTATAGGTACCTGTCTTGACGTCCCATAGTCTCACCGTCTTATCTCTACTTACCGATACGATGAACTCTGAATCACTGGATATAGCCACAGATCTTATATATTCTGTGTGACCACTCATGGTCTTACAGGTACCTGTCTTGACGTCCCATAGTCTCACCGTCTTATCTCTACTTCCCGATACGATGAACTCTGAATCACTGGATATAGCCACAGATAATACAGAACTAGTGTGACCACTCATGGTCTTACAGGTACCTGTCTTGACGTCCCATAGTCTCACCGTCTTATCTCCAGTTCCCGATACGATGAACTCTGAATCACTGGATATAGCCACAGATAATACATAACTAGTGTGACCACTCATGGTCTTACAGGTACCTGTCTTGACGTCCCATAGTCTTACCGTCTTATCATGACATCCCGATACGATGAACTCTGAATCACTGGATATAGCCACAGATAATACATAACTAGTGTGACCACTCATGGTCTTACAGCTACCTGTCTTGACGTCCCATAGTCTCACCGTCTTATCTCTACTTCCCGATACGATGAACTCTGAATCACTGGATATAGCCACAGATGATACATAATCTGTGTAACCACTCATGGTCTTACAGGTACCTGTCTTGACGTCCCATAGTCTCACCGTCTTATCTGCACTTCCCGATACGATGAACTCTGAATCACTGGATATAGCCACAGATAATACATAACTAGTGTGACCACTCATGGTCTTACAGGTACCTTTCTTGACGTCCCATAGTCTCACCGTCTTATCTCTACTTCCCGATACGATGAACTCTGAATCACTGGATATAGCCACAGATAATACATAATCTGTGTGACCACTCATGGTCTTACAGGTACCTGTCTTGACGTCCCATAGTCTCACCGTCTTATCTCCAGTTCCCGATACGATGAACTCTGAATCACTGGATATAGTCACATATATTACATAATCTGTGTGACCACTCATGGTCTTACAGGTACCTTTCTTGACGTCCCATAGTCTTACCGTCTTATCATGACATCCCGATACGATGAACTCTGAATCACAGGATATAGCCACAGCATATGCATAACTAGTGTGACCACTCATGGTCTTACAGATACCTGTCTTGACGTCCCATAGTCTCACCGTCTTATCTCAACTTCCCGATACGATGAACTCTGAATCACTGGATATAGCCACAGATAATACAGAATCTGTGCGACCACTCATGGTCTTACAGGTACCTGTCTTGACGTCCCATAGTCTCACCGTATTATCATAACTTCCCGATACGATGAACTCTGAGTCACTGGATATAGCCACAGAGAATACAGAACTAGTGTGACCACTCATGGTCTTACAGGTACCTGTCTTGACGTCCCATAGTCTTACCGTCTTATCATAACTTCCCGATACGATGAACTCTGAGTCACTGGATATAGCCACAGAGAATACAGAACTAGTGTGACCACTCATGGTCTTACAGGTACCTGTCTTGACGTCCCATAGTCTCACCGTCTTATCTCCACTTCCCGATACGATGAACTCTGAATCACTGGATATAGCCACAGATAATACAGAATTAGTGTGACCACTCATGGTCTTACAGGTACCTGTCTTGACGTCCCATAGTCTCACCGTCTTATCTCTACTTCCCGATACGATGAACTCTGAATCACTGGATATAGCCACAGATAATACATAACTAGTGTGACCACTCATGGTCTTACAGGTACCTGTCTTGACGTCCCATAGTCTCACCGTCTTATCTCTACTTCCTGATACGATGAACTCTGAATCACTGGATATAGCCACAGATTATACTCAATTTGTGTGACCACTCATGGTCTTACAGGTACCTGTCTTGACGTCCCATAGTCTCACCGTCTTATCTCTACTTCCCGATACGATGAACTCTGAATCACTGGATATAGCCACAGATAATACATAACTAGTGTGACCACTCATGGTCTTACAGCTACCTGTCTTGACGTCCCATAGTCTCACCGTCTTATCTCCACTTCCCGATACGATGAACTCTGAATCACTGGATATAGCCACAGATAATACATAACTAGTGTGACCACTCATGGTCTTACAGCTACCTGTCTTGACGTCCCATAGTCTCACCGTCTTATCTCTACTTCCCGATACGATGAACTCTGAATCACTGGATATAGCCACAGCATATACATAACTAGTGTGACCACTCATGGTCTTACAGGTACCTGTCTTGACGTCCCATAGTCTCACCGTATAATCTGCACTTCCCGATACGATGAACTCTGAATCACAGGATATAGCCACAGATAATACATAATTAGTGTGACCACTCATGGTCTTACAGGTACCTGTCTTGACGTCCCATAGTCTCACCGTCTTATCATGACTTCCCGATACGATGAACTCTGAATCACTGGATATAGCCACAGCATATACATGACTAGTGTGACCACTCATGGTCTTACAGCTACCAGTCTTGACGTCCCATAGTCTCACCGTCTTATCTCCACTTCCCGATACGATGAACTCTGAATCACAGGATATAGCCACAGATAATACAGAATCTGTGCGACCACTCATGGTCTTACAGGTACCTGTCTTGACGTCCCATAGTCTCACCGTCTTATCTCTACTTCCCGATACGATGAACTCTGAATCACAGGATATAGCCACAGATAATAAATAATCTGTGCGACCACTCATGGTCTTACAGCTACCTGTCTTGACGTCCCATAGTCTCACCGTCTTATCTCCACTTCCCGATACGATGAACTCTGAATCACTGGATATAGCCACAGATAATAAATAATCTGTGCGACCACTCATGGTCTTACAGGTACCTGTCTTGACGTCCCATAGTCTCACCGTCTTATCTCTACTTACCGATACGATGAACTCTGAATCACTGGATATAGCCACAGATAATACATAACTAGTGTGACCACTCATGGTCTTACAGCTACCTGTCTTGACGTCCCATAGTCTCACCGTCTTATCTCTACTTACCGATACGATGAACTCTGAATCACTGGATATAGCCACAGATCTTATATATTCTGTGTGACCACTCATGGTCTTACAGGTACCTGTCTTGACGTCCCATAGTCTCACCGTCTTATCTCTACTTCCCGATACGATGAACTCTGAATCACTGGATATAGCCACAGATAATAAAGAATTAGTGTGACCACTCATGGTCTTACAGGTACCTGTCTTGACGTCCCATAGTCTCACCGTCTTATCTCCAGTTCCCGATACGATGAACTCTGAATCACTGGATATAGCCACAGATAATACATAACTAGTGTGACCACTCATGGTCTTACAGGTACCTGTCTTGACGTCCCATAGTCTTACCGTCTTATCATGACATCCCGATACGATGAACTCTGAATCACTGGATATAGCCACAGATAATACATAACTAGTGTGACCACTCATGGTCTTACAGCTACCTGTCTTGACGTCCCATAGTCTCACCGTCTTATCTCTACTTCCCGATACGATGAACTCTGAATCACTGGATATAGCCACAGATGATACATAATCTGTGTAACCACTCATGGTCTTACAGGTACCTTTCTTGACGTCCCATAGTCTCACCGTCTTATCTCTACTTCCCGATACGATGAACTCTGAATAACTGGATATAGCCACAGATAATACAGAATTAGTGTGACCACTCATGGTCTTACAGGTACCTGTCTTGACGTCCCATAGTCTCACCGTCTTATCTGCACTTCCCGATACGATGAACTCTGAATCACTGGATATAGCCACAGAGAATACAGAACTAGTGTGACCACCCAAGTCTTACAGGTACCTGTCTTGACGTCCCATAGTCTCACCGTCTTATCATGACATCCCGATACGATGAACTCTGAATCACAGGATATAGCCACAGCATATACATAACTAGTGTGACCACTCATGGTCTTACAGATACCTGTCTTGACGTCCCATAGTCTCACCGTCTTATCTCTACTTCCCGATACGATGAACTCTGAATCACTGGATATAGCCACAGATAATAAATAATCTGTGTGACCACTCATGGTCTTACAGCTACCTGTCTTGACGTCCCATAGTCTCACCGTCTTATCATAACTTCCCGATACGATGAACTCTGAATCACTGGATATAGCCACAGCATATACATAATCTGTGTAACCACTCATGGTCTTACAGGTACCTGTCTTGACGTCCCATAGTCTCACCGTCTTATCTCTACTTCCTGATACGATGAACTCTGAATCACTGGATATAGCCACAGATTATACTCAATTTGTGTGACCACTCATGGTCTTACAGCTACCTGTCTTGACGTCCCATAGTCTCACCGTCTTATCTCTACTTCCCGATACGATGAACTCTGAATCACTGGATATAGCCACAGATAATACATAACTAGTGTGACCACTCATGGTCTTACAGCTACCTGTCTTGACGTCCCATAGTCTCACCGTATAATCTGCACTTCCTGATACGATGAACTCTGAATAACTGGATATAGCCACAGATAATACATAACTAGTGCGACCACTCATGGTCTTACAGGTACCTGTCTTGACGTCCCATAGTCTCACCGTCTTATCTCTACTTCCCGATACGATGAACTCTGAATCACTGGATATAGCCACAGATAATACATAATCTGTGCGACCACTCATGGTCTTACAGCTACCTGTCTTGACGTCCCATAGTCTCACCGTATTATCTCCACTTCCCGATACGATGAACTCTGAATCACTGGATATAGCCACAGATAATACATAATTAGTGTGACCACTCATGGTCTTACAGGTACCTGTCTTGACGTCCCATAGTCTCACCGTCTTATCATGACTTCCCGATACGATGAACTCTGAATCACTGGATATAGCCACAGCATATACATGACTAGTGTGACCACTCATGGTCTTACAGCTACCAGTCTTGACGTCCCATAGTCTCACCGTCTTATCTCCACTTCCCGATACGATGAACTCTGAATCACAGGATATAGCCACAGATAATACAGAATCTGTGCGACCACTCATGGTCTTACAGGTACCTGTCTTGACGTCCCATAGTCTCACCGTCTTATCTCTACTTCCCGATACGATGAACTCTGAATCACTGGATATAGCCACAGATGATACATAATCTGTGCGACCACTCATGGTCTTACAGCTACCTGTCTTGACGTCCCATAGTCTCACCGTCTTATCTCTACTTACCGATACGATGAACTCTGAATCACTGGATATAGCCACAGATAATACATAACTAGTGTGACCACTCATGGTCTTACAGCTACCTGTCTTGACGTCCCATAGTCTCACCGTCTTATCTCAACTTCCTGATACGATGAACTCTGAATAACTGGATATAGCCACAGATAATACATAACTAGTGTGACCACTCATGGTCTTACAGCTACCTGTCTTGACGTCCCATAGTCTCACCGTCTTATCTCTACTTCCCGATACGATGAACTCTGAATCACTGGATATAGCCACAGATAATACATAATCTGTGCGACCACTCATGGTCTTACAGCTACCTGTCTTGACGTCCCATAGTCTCACCGTCTTATCTCTACTTACCGATACGATGAACTCTGAATCACTGGATATAGCCACAGATAATACATAACTAGTGTGACCACTCATGGTCTTACAGCTACCTGTCTTGACGTCCCATAGTCTCACCGTCTTATCTCCACTTCCCGATACGATGAACTCTGAATAACTGGATATAGCCACAGATAATACATAACTAGTGTGACCACTCATGGTCTTACAGCTACCTGTCTTGACGTCCCATAGTCTCACCGTCTTATCTCCACTTCCCGATACGATGAACTCTGAATCACTGGATATAGCCACAGATAATAAATAATCTGTGCGACCACTCATGGTCTTACAGCTACCTGTCTTGACGTCCCATAGTCTCACCGTCTTATCTCAACTTCCTGATACGATGAACTCTGAATAACTGGATATAGCCACAGATAATACATAATCTGTGTGACCACTCATGGTCTTACAGGTACCTGTCTTGACGTCCCATAGTCTCACCGTCTTATCTCTACTTCCCGATACGATGAACTCTGAGTCACTGGATATAGCCACAGCATATACATAACTAGTGTGACCACTCATGGTCTTACAGGTACCTGTCTTGACGTCCCATAGTCTCACCGTCTTATCTCTACTTCCTGATACGATGAACTCTGAATAACTGGATATAGCCACAGCATATACATAACTAGTGTGACCACTCATGGTCTTACAGGTACCTGTCTTGACGTCCCATAGTCTCACCGTATAATCTGCACTTCCCGATACGATGAACTCTGAATCACTGGATATAGCCACAGATAATACATAATCTGTGCGACCACTCATGGTCTTACAGGTACCTGTCTTGACGTCCCATAGTCTCACCGTCTTATCTCAACTTCCTGATACGATGAACTCTGAATCACTGGATATAGCCACAGCATATACATAACTAGTGTGACCACTCATGGTCTTACAGGTACCTGTCTTGACGTCCCATAGTCTCACCGTATAATCTCAACTTCCTGATACGATGAACTCTGAATAACTGGATATAGCCACAGATAATACAGAATTAGTGTGACCACTCATGGTCTTACAGGTACCTGTCTTGACGTCCCATAGTCTCACCGTCTTATCTCTACTTCCTGATACGATGAACTCTGAATAACTGGATATAGCCACAGCATATACATAACTAGTGTGACCACTCATGGTCTTACAGGTACCTGTCTTGACGTCCCATAGTCTCACCGTCTTATCTCAACTTCCCGATACGATGAACTCTGAATCACTGGATATAGCCACAGATCTTATATATTCTGTGTGACCACTCATGGTCTTACAGGTACCTGTCTTGACGTCCCATAGTCTCACCGTATTATCATAACTTCCCGATACGATGAACTCTGAATCACTGGATATAGCCACAGCATATACATAATCTGTGTAACCACTCATGGTCTTACAGGTACCTGTCTTGACGTCCCATAGTCTCACCGTCTTATCTCTACTTCCTGATACGATGAACTCTGAATCACTGGATATAGCCACAGATTATACTCAATTTGTGTGACCACTCATGGTCTTACAGGTACCTGTCTTGACGTCCCATAGTCTCACCGTCTTATCTCTACTTCCCGATACGATGAACTCTGAATCACTGGATATAGCCACAGATAATACATAACTAGTGTGACCACTCATGGTCTTACAGCTACCTGTCTTGACGTCCCATAGTCTCACCGTATAATCTGCACTTCCTGATACGATGAACTCTGAATCACTGGATATAGCCACAGATAATACATAACTAGTGCGACCACTCATGGTCTTACAGGTACCTGTCTTGACGTCCCATAGTCTCACCGTCTTATCTCTACTTCCCGATACGATGAACTCTGAATCACTGGATATAGCCACAGATAATACATAATCTGTGCGACCACTCATGGTCTTACAGCTACCTGTCTTGACGTCCCATAGTCTCACCGTATTATCTCCACTTCCCGATACGATGAACTCTGAATCACTGGATATAGCCACAGATAATACATAATTAGTGTGACCACTCATGGTCTTACAGGTACCTGTCTTGACGTCCCATAGTCTCACCGTCTTATCATGACTTCCCGATACGATGAACTCTGAATCACTGGATATAGCCACAGCATATACATGACTAGTGTGACCACTCATGGTCTTACAGCTACCAGTCTTGACGTCCCATAGTCTCACCGTCTTATCTCCACTTCCCGATACGATGAACTCTGAATCACAGGATATAGCCACAGATAATACAGAATCTGTGCGACCACTCATGGTCTTACAGGTACCTGTCTTGACGTCCCATAGTCTCACCGTCTTATCTCTACTTCCCGATACGATGAACTCTGAATCACTGGATATAGCCACAGATGATACATAATCTGTGCGACCACTCATGGTCTTACAGCTACCTGTCTTGACGTCCCATAGTCTCACCGTCTTATCTCTACTTCCCGATACGATGAACTCTGAATCACTGGATATAGCCACAGATAATACATAACTAGTGTGACCACTCATGGTCTTACAGCTACCTGTCTTGACGTCCCATAGTCTCACCGTCTTATCTCAACTTCCTGATACGATGAACTCTGAATAACTGGATATAGCCACAGATAATACATAACTAGTGTGACCACTCATGGTCTTACAGCTACCTGTCTTGACGTCCCATAGTCTCACCGTCTTATCTCTACTTCCCGATACGATGAACTCTGAATCACTGGATATAGCCACAGATAATACATAATCTGTGCGACCACTCATGGTCTTACAGCTACCTGTCTTGACGTCCCATAGTCTCACCGTCTTATCTCTACTTACCGATACGATGAACTCTGAATCACTGGATATAGCCACAGATAATACATAACTAGTGTGACCACTCATGGTCTTACAGCTACCTGTCTTGACGTCCCATAGTCTCACCGTCTTATCTCCACTTCCCGATACGATGAACTCTGAATAACTGGATATAGCCACAGATAATACATAACTAGTGTGACCACTCATGGTCTTACAGCTACCTGTCTTGACGTCCCATAGTCTCACCGTCTTATCTCCACTTCCTGATACGATGAACTCTGAATAACTGGATATAGCCACAGATAATAAATAATCTGTGCGACCACTCATGGTCTTACAGCTACCTGTCTTGACGTCCCATAGTCTCACCGTCTTATCTCAACTTCCTGATACGATGAACTCTGAATAACTGGATATAGCCACAGATAATACATAATCTGTGTGACCACTCATGGTCTTACAGGTACCTGTCTTGACGTCCCATAGTCTCACCGTCTTATCTCTACTTCCCGATACGATGAACTCTGAGTCACTGGATATAGCCACAGCATATACATAACTAGTGTGACCACTCATGGTCTTACAGGTACCTGTCTTGACGTCCCATAGTCTCACCGTCTTATCTCTACTTCCTGATACGATGAACTCTGAATAACTGGATATAGCCACAGCATATACATAACTAGTGTGACCACTCATGGTCTTACAGCTACCTGTCTTGACGTCCCATAGTCTCACCGTATAATCTGCACTTCCCGATACGATGAACTCTGAATCACTGGATATAGCCACAGATAATACATAATCTGTGCGACCACTCATGGTCTTACAGGTACCTGTCTTGACGTCCCATAGTCTCACCGTCTTATCTCAACTTCCTGATACGATGAACTCTGAATCACTGGATATAGCCACAGCATATACATAACTAGTGTGACCACTCATGGTCTTACAGGTACCTGTCTTGACGTCCCATAGTCTCACCGTATAATCTCAACTTCCTGATACGATGAACTCTGAATAACTGGATATAGCCACAGATAATACAGAATTAGTGTGACCACTCATGGTCTTACAGGTACCTTTCTTGACGTCCCATAGTCTCACCGTCTTATCTCCACTTCCCGATACGATGAACTCTGAATCACTGGATATAGCCACAGATAATACAGAATTAGTGTGACCACTCATGGTCTTACAGGTACCTGTCTTGACGTCCCATAGTCTCACCGTCTTATCTCTACTTCCCGATACGATGAACTCTGAATCACTGGATATAGCCACAGCATATACATAACTAGTGTGACCACTCATGGTCTTACAGGTACCTGTCTTGACGTCTCATAGTCTCACCGTCTTATCTCAACTTCCTGATACGATGAACTCTGAATCACTGGATATAGCCACAGATAATACATAATCTGTGCGACCACTCATGGTCTTACAGCTACCTGTCTTGACGTCTCATAGTCTCACCGTCTTATCTCCAGTTCCCGATACGATGAACTCTGAATCACTGGATATAGCCACAGATAATACATAATCTGTGCGACCACTCATGGTCTTACAGCTACCTGTCTTGACGTCCCATAGTCTCACCGTCTTATCTCTACTTCCCGATACGATGAACTCTGAATCACTGGATATAGCCACAGCATATACATAACTAGTGCGACCACTCATGGTCTTACAGGTACCTGTCTTGACGTCCCATAGTCTCACCGTCTTATCTCAACTTCCTGATACGATGAACTCTGAATCACTGGATATAGCCACAGATAATACATAATCTGTGCGACCACTCATGGTCTTACAGCTACCTGTCTTGACGTCTCATAGTCTCACCGTCTTATCTCCAGTTCCCGATACGATGAACTCTGAATCACTGGATATAGCCACAGCATATACATAATCTGTGTAACCACTCATGGTCTTACAGGTACCTGTCTTGACGTCCCATAGTCTCACCGTCTTATCTCCACTTCCCGATACGATGAACTCTGAATCACTGGATATAGCCACAGATCTTATATATTCTGTGTGACCACTCATGGTCTTACAGGTACCTGTCTTGACGTCCCATAGTCTCACCGTCTTATCTCTACTTCCCGATACGATGAACTCTGAATCACTGGATATAGCCACAGCATATACATAACTAGTGTGACCACTCATGGTCTTACAGGTACCTGTCTTGACGTCTCATAGTCTCACCGTCTTATCTCTACTTCCCGATACGATGAACTCTGAATCACTGGATATAGCCACAGCATATACATAACTAGTGTGACCACTCATGGTCTTACAGGTACCTGTCTTGACGTCTCATAGTCTCACCGTCTTATCTCCAGTTCCCGATACGATGAACTCTGAATCACTGGATATAGCCACAGATAATACATAACTAGTGTGACCACTCATGGTCTTACAGCTACCTGTCTTGACGTCCCATAGTCTCACCGTCTTATCTCAACTTCCTGATACGATGAACTCTGAATCACTGGATATAGCCACAGCATATACATAACTAGTGTGACCACTCATGGTCTTACAGGTACCTGTCTTGACGTCCCATAGTCTCACCGTATAATCTCAACTTCCTGATACGATGAACTCTGAGTCACTGGATATAGCCACAGATAATACATAACTAGTGTGACCACTCATGGTCTTACAGGTACCTGTCTTGACGTCCCATAGTCTCACCGTCTTATCATCACTTCCTGATACGATGAACTCTGAATCACTGGATATAGCAACAGATCTTATATATTCTGTGTGACCACTCATGGTCTTACAGCTACCTGTCTTGACGTCCCATAGTCTCACCGTCTTATCTCTACTTCCCGATACGATGAACTCTGAATCACTGGATATAGCCACAGATAATACAGAATTAGTGTGACCACTCATGGTCTTACAGGTACCTGTCTTGACGTCCCATAGTCTCACCGTCTTATCTGCACTTCCCGATACGATGAACTCTGAATCACTGGATATATTCACATATATTACATAATCTGTGTGACCACTCATGGTCTTACAGGTACCTTTCTTGACGTCCCATAGTCTTACCGTCTTATCATGACATCCCGATACGATGAACTCTGAATCACAGGATATAGCCACAGCATATACATAACTAGTGTGACCACTCATGGTCTTACAGGTACCTGTCTTGACGTCCCATAGTCTCACCGTCTTATCATCACTTCCCGATACGATGAACTCTGAATCACTGGATATAGCCACAGATCTTATATATTCTGTGTGACCACTCATGGTCTTACAGGTACCTGTCTTGACGTCCCATAGTCTCACCGTTTTATCTGCACTTCCCGATACGATGAACTCTGAATCACTGGATATAGCCACAGCATATACAGAACTAGTGTGACCACTCATGGTCTTACAGGTACCTGTCTTGACGTCCCATAGTCTCACCGTCTTATCTCAACTTCCTGATACGATGAACTCTGAATCACTGGATATAGCCACAGATAATAAATAATCTGTGCGACCACTCATGGTCTTACAGCTACCTGTCTTGACGTCCCATAGTATCACCGTATAATCATCACTTCCCGATACGATGAACTCAGAATCACATGATATAGCCACAGATAATAAATAATCTGTGCGACCACTCATGGTCTTACAGCTACCTGTCTTGACGTCCCATAGTCTCACCGTCTTATCTCCACTTCCCGATACGATGAACTCTGAATCACTGGATATAGCCACAGATAATAAATAATCTGTGCGACCACTCATGGTCTTACAGCTACCTGTCTTGACGTCCCATAGTCTTACCGTCTTATCATGACATCCCGATACGATGAACTCTGAATCACAGGATATAGCCACAGCATATACATAATCTGTGCGACCACTCATGGTCTTACAGGTACCTGTCTTGACGTCCCATAGTCTCACCGTATAATCTGCACTTCCCGATACGATGAACTCTGAATAACTGGATATAGCCACAGATCTTATATATTCTGTGTGACCACTCATGGTCTTACAGGTACCTGTCTTGACGTCCCATAGTCTCACCGTCTTATCTCTACTTCCCGATACGATGAACTCTGAATCACTGGATATAGCCACAGATAATACAGAATTAGTGTGACCACTCATGGTCTTACAGCTACCTGTCTTGACGTCCCATAGTCTCACCGTCTTATCATCACTTCCCGATACGATGAACTCTGAATCACTGGATATAGCCACAGATCTTATATATTCTGTGTGACCACTCATGGTCTTACAGGTACCTGTCTTGACGTCCCATAGTCTCACCGTCTTATCTCTACTTCCCGATACGATGAACTCTGAATCACTGGATATAGCCACAGCATATACATAACTAGTGTGACCACTCATGGTCTTACAGGTACCTGTCTTGACGTCTCATAGTCTCACCGTCTTATCTCCAGTTCCCGATACGATGAACTCTGAATAACTGGATATAGCCACAGATAATACATAACTAGTGTGACCACTCATGGTCTTACAGCTACCTGTCTTGACGTCCCATAGTCTCACCGTATAATCTGCACTTCCCGATACGATGAACTCTGAATCACTGGATATAGCCACAGATAATACATAACTAGTGTGACCACTCATGGTCTTACAGGTACCTTTCTTGACGTCCCATAGTCTCACCGTCTTATCTCTACTTCCCGATACGATGAACTCTGAATCACTGGATATAGCCACAGATAATACAGAATTAGTGTGACCACTCATGGTCTTACAGGTACCTGTCTTGACGTCCCATAGTCTCACCGTCTTATCTGCACTTCCCGATACGATGAACTCTGAATCACTGGATATAGTCACATATATTACATAATCTGTGTGACCACTCATGGTCTTACAGGTACCTTTCTTGACGTCCCATAGTCTTACCGTCTTATCATGACATCCCGATACGATGAACTCTGAATCACAGGATATAGCCACAGCATATACATAACTAGTGTGACCACTCATGGTCTTACAGATACCTGTCTTGACGTCCCATAGTCTCACCGTCTTATCTCAACTTCCCGATACGATGAACTCTGAATCACTGGATATAGCCACAGATCTTATATATTCTGTGTGACCACTCATGGTCTTACAGGTACCTGTCTTGACGTCCCATAGTCTCACCGTCTTATCTCTACTTCCCGATACGATGAACTCTGAATAACTGGATATAGCCACAGATAATACAGAATTAGTGTGACCACTCATGGTCTTACAGGTACCTTTCTTGACGTCCCATAGTCTCACCGTCTTATCTGCACTTCCCGATACGATGAACTCTGAATCACTGGATATAGCCACAGATAATACATAATCTGTGTGACCACTCATGGTCTTACAGGTACCTTTCTTGACGTCCCATAGTCTTACCGTCTTATCATGACATCCCGATACGATGAACTCTGAATCACAGGATATAGCCACAGCATATACATAACTAGTGTGACCACTCATGGTCTTACAGGTACCTGTCTTGACGTCCCATAGTCTCACCGTCTTATCATCACTTCCCGATACGATGAACTCTGAATAACTGGATATAGCCACAGATCTTATATATTCTGTGTGACCACTCATGGTCTTACAGGTACCTTTCTTGACGTCCCATAGTCTTACCGTCTTATCATGACATCCCGATACGATGAACTCTGAATCACAGGATATAGCCACAGCATATACATAACTAGTGTGACCACTCATGGTCTTACAGGTACCTGTCTTGACGTCCCATAGTCTCACCGTCTTATCATCACTTCCCGATACGATGAACTCTGAATCACTGGATATAGCCACAGATAATAAATAATCTGTGCGAACACTCATGGTCTTACAGGTACCTGTCTTGACGTCCCATAGTCTCACCGTCTTATCTCAACTTCCTGATACGATGAACTCTGAATCACTGGATATAGCCACAGATAATAAATAATCTGTGCGACCACTCATGGTCTTACAGCTACCTGTCTTGACGTCCCATAGTATCACCGTATAATAGTCACTTCCCGATACGATGAACTCTGAATCACTGGATATAGCCACAGATAATAAATAATCTGTGCGACCACTCATGGTCTTACAGCTACCTGTCTTGACGTCCCATAGTCTCACCGTCTTATCTCCACTTCCCGATACGATGAACTCTGAATCACAGGATATAGCCACAGATAATACAGAATCTGTGCGACCACTCATGGTCTTACAGCTACCTGTCTTGACGTCCCATAGTCTCACCGTCTTATCATGAATTCCCGATACGATGAACTCTGAATCACTGGATATAGCCACAGATAATACAGAATTAGTGTGACCACTCATGGTCTTACAGCTACCTGTCTTGACGTCCCATAGTCTCACCGTCTTATCTCCACTTCCCGATACGATGAACTCTGAATCACTGGATATAGCCACAGATGATACATAATCTGTGCGACCACTCATGGTCTTACAGCTACCTGTCTTGACGTCCCATAGTCTCACCGTCTTATCTCCACTTCCCGATACGATGAACTCTGAATCACTGGATATAGCCACAGCATATACATAACTAGTGTGACCACTCATGGTCTTACAGGTACCTGTCTTGACGTCTCATAGTCTCACCGTCTTATCTCCAGTTCCCGATACGATGAACTCTGAATCACTGGATATAGCCACAGATAATACATAACTAGTGTGACCACTCATGGTCTTACAGCTACCTGTCTTGACGTCCCATAGTCTCACCGTATAATCTGCACTTCCTGATACGATGAACTCTGAATAACTGGATATAGCCACAGATAATACATAACTAGTGTGACCACTCATGGTCTTACAGCTACCTGTCTTGACGTCCCATAGTCTCACCGTATAATCTGCACTTCCCGATACGATGAACTCTGAATCACTGGATATAGCCACAGATAATACATAACTAGTGTGACCACTCATGGTCTTACAGGTACCTGTCTTGACGTCCCATAGTCTCACCGTCTTATCTCTACTTCCCGATACGATGAACTCTTAATCACTGGATATAGCCACAGATCTTACAGAATCTGTGTGACCACTCATGGTCTTACAGGTACCTGTCTTGACGTCCCATAGTCTCACCGTCTAATCATCACTTCCCGATACGATGAACTCTGAATCACTGGATATAGTCACATATATTACATAATCTGTGTGACCACTCATGGTCTTACAGGTACCTTTCTTGACCTCCCATAGTCTTACCGTCTTATCATAACTTCCCGATACGATGAACTCTTAATCACTGGATATAGCCACAGATCTTACAGAATCTGTGTGACCACTCATGGTCTTACAGGTACCTGTCTTGACGTCCCATAGTCTCACCGTCTTATCTCAACTTCCCGATACGATGAACTCTGAATCACTGGATATAGCCACAGATCTTATATATTCTGTGTGACCACTCATGGTCTTACAGCTACCTGTCTTGACGTCCCATAGTCTCACCGTATAATCTGCACTTCCCGATACGATGAACTCTGAATCACAGGATATAGCCACAGATAATAAATAATCTGTGTGACCACTCATGGTCTTACAGCTACCTGTCTTGACGTCCCATAGTCTCACCGTCTTATCTCTACTTCCCGATACGATGAACTCTGGATCACTGGATATAGCCACAGATGATACAGAATTAGTGTGACCACTCATGGTCTTACAGGTACCTGTCTTGACGTCCCATAGTCTCACCGTATTATCATAACTTCCCGATACGATGAACTCTGAATCACTGGATATAGCCACAGATCTTATATATTCTGTGTGACCACTCATGGTCTTACAGCTACCTGTCTTGACGTCCCATAGTCTCACCGTCTTATCTCCACTTCCCGATACGATGAACTCTGAATCACTGGATATAGCCACAGATGATACATAATCTGTGCGACCACTCATGGTCTTACAGCTACCTGTCTTGACGTCCCATAGTCTCACCGTCTTATCTCCACTTCCCGATACGATGAACTCTGAATCACTGGATATAGCCACAGATAATACAGAATCAGTGTGACCACTCATGGTCTTACAGGTACCTGTCTTGACGTCCCATAGTCTCACCGTCTTATCTCTACTTCCCGATACGATGAACTCTGAATCACTGGATATAGCCACAGATAATACAGAATCTGTGCGACCACTCATGGTCTTACAGGTACCTGTCTTGACGTCCCATAGTCTCACCGTCTTATCTCTACTTCCCGATACGATGAACTCTGAATCACTGGATATAGCCACAGATAATACAGAATTAGTGTGACCACTCATGGTCTTACAGGTACCTTTCTTGACGTCCCATAGTCTCACCGTCTTATCTCTACTTCCCGATACGATGAACTCTGAATCACAGGATATAGCCACAGATAATACAGAATTAGTGTGACCACTCATGGTCTTACAGATACCTGTCTTGACGTCCCATAGTCTCACCGTCTTATCTCAACTTCCCGATACGATGAACTCTGAATCACTGGATATAGCGACAGATAATACAGAATCTGTGCGACCACTCATGGTCTTACAGGTACCTGTCTTGACGTCCCATAGTCTCACCGTCTTATCATCACTTCCCGATACGATGAACTCTGAATCACTGGATATAGCCACAGATAATACAGAATTAGTGTGACCACTCATGGTCTTACAGCTACCTGTCTTGACGTCCCATAGTCTCACCGTCTTATCTCCACTTCCCGATACGATGAACTCTGAATCACTGGATATAGCCACAGATGATACATAATCTGTGCGACCACTCATGGTCTTACAGCTACCTGTCTTGACGTCCCATAGTCTCACCGTCTTATCTCTACTTCCCGATACGATGAACTCTGAATCACTGGATATAGCCACAGATAATACAGAATTAGTGTGACCACTCATGGTCTTACAGGTACCTTTCTTGACGTCCCATAGTCTCACCGTCTTATCTGCACTTCCCGATACGATGAACTCTGAATCACTGGATATAGCCAAGATGATACATAATCTTTGTGACCACTCATGGTCTTACAGGTACCTTTCTTGACGTCCCATTGTCTTACCGTCTTATCATGACATCCCGATACGATGAACTCTGAATCACAGGATATAGCCACAGATAATAAATAATCTGTGCGACCACTCATGGTCTTACAGCTACCTGTCTTGACGTCCCATAGTCTCACCGTCTTATCTCCACTTCCCGATACGATGAACTCTGAATCACAGGATATAGCCACAGATAATACAGAATCTGTGCGACCACTCATGGTCTTACAGGTACCTGTCTTGACGTCCCATAGTCTCACCGTCTTATCATGACTTCCCGATACGATGAACTCTGAATCACTGGATATAGCCACAGATAATACAGAATTAGTGTGACCACTCATGGTCTTACAGCTACCTGTCTTGACGTCCCATAGTCTCACCGTCTTATCTCCACTTCCCGATACGATGAACTCTGAATCACTGGATATAGCCACAGATGATACATAATCTGTGCGACCACTCATGGTCTTACAGGTACCTGTCTTGACGTCCCATAGTCTCACCGTCTTATCTCCACTTCCCGATACGATGAACTCTGAATCACTGGATATAGCCACAGATAATACATAACTAGTGTGACCACTCATGGTCTTACAGGTACCTGTCTTGACGTCCCATAGTCTCACCGTATTATCATAACTTCCCGATACGATGAACTCTGAATCACTGGATATAGCCACAGATAATACAGAATTAGTGTGACCACTCATGGTCTTACAGGTACCTGTCTTGACGTCCCATAGTCTCACCGTATAATCTCAACTTCCTGATACGATGAACTCTGAGTCACTGGATATAGCCACAGCATATACATAACTAGTGTGACCACTCATGGTCTTACAGGTACCTGTCTTGACGTCCCATAGTCTCACCGTATAATCTCAACTTCCTGATACGATGAACTCTGAGTCACTGGATATAGCCACAGCATATACATAACTAGTGTGACCACTCATGGTCTTACAGCTACCTGTCTTGACGTCCCATAGTCTCACCGTCTTATCTCCACTTCCCGATACGATGAACTCTGAATCACAGGATATAGCCACAGATAATAAATAATCTGTGCGACCACTCATGGTCTTACAGCTACCTGTCTTGACGTCCCATAGTCTCACCGTCTTATCTCCACTTCCCGATACGATGAACTCTGAATCACAGGATATAGCCACAGATAATACAGAATCTGTGCGACCACTCATGGTCTTACAGGTACCTGTCTTGACGTCCCATAGTCTCACCGTCTTATCTCTACTTCCCGATACGATGAACTCTGAATCACAGGATATAGCCACAGATAATAAATAATCTGTGCGACCACTCATGGTCTTACAGGTACCTGTCTTGACGTCTCATAGTCTCACCGTCTTATCTCCAGTTCCCGATACGATGAACTCTGAATCACAGGATATAGACACAGATGATACTTAATCTGTGTGACCACTCATGGTCTTACAGGTACCTGTCTTGACGTCCCATAGTCTCACCGTATAATCTCAACTTCCTGATACGATGAACTCTGAGTCACTGGATATAGCCACAGCATATACATAACTAGTGTGACCACTCATGGTCTTACAGCTACCTGTCTTGACGTCCCATAGTCTCACCGTCTTATCTCTACTTACCGATACGATGAACTCTGAATCACTGGATATAGCCACAGATAATAAAGAATCAGTGTGACCACTCATGGTCTTACAGGTACCTGTCTTGACGTCCCATAGTCTCACCGTATAATCTCAACTTCCTGATACGATGAACTCTGAATCACTGGATATAGCCACAGCATATACATAACTAGTGTGACCACTCATGGTCTTACAGGTACCTGTCTTGACGTCCCATAGTCTCACCGTCTTATCATCACTTCCCGATACGATGAACTCTGAATCACTGGATATAGCAACAGATCTTATATATTCTGTGTGACCACTCATGGTCTTACAGCTACCTGTCTTGACGTCCCATAGTCTCACCGTATAATCTCAACTTCCCGATACGATGAACTCTGAATCACTGGATATAGCCACAGCATATACATAACTAGTGTGACCACTCATGGTCTTACAGGTACCTGTCTTGACGTCCCATAGTCTCACCGTCTTATCATCACTTCCCGATACGATGAACTCTGAATCACTGGATATAGCAACAGATCTTATATATTCTGTGTGACCACTCATGGTCTTACAGCTACCTGTCTTGACGTCCCATAGTCTCACCGTCTTATCTCCACTTCCCGATACGATGAACTCTGAATCACTGGATATAGCCACAGCATATACATAACTAGTGTGACCACTCATGGTCTTACAGGTACCTGTCTTGACGTCCCATAGTCTCACCGTCTTATCATCACTTCCCGATACGATGAACTCTGAATCACTGGATATAGCCACAGATCTTATATATTCTGTGTGACCACTCATGGTCTTACAGGTACCTGTCTTGACGTCCCATAGTCTCACCGTCTTATCATAACTTCCCGATACGATGAACTCTGAATCACAGGATATAGCCACAGATAATAAATAATCTGTGCGACCACTCATGGTCTTACAGCTACCTGTCTTGACGTCCCATAGTCTCACCGTCTTATCTCCACTTCCCGATACGATGAACTCTGAATCACAGGATATAGCCACAGATAATACAGAATCTGTGCGACCACTCATGGTCTTACAGGTACCTGTCTTGACGTCCCATAGTCTCACCGTCTTATCTCTACTTCCCGATACGATGAACTCTGAATCACAGGATATAGCCACAGATAATAAATAATCTGTGCGACCACTCATGGTCTTACAGGTACCTGTCTTGACGTCTCATAGTCTCACCGTCTTATCTCCAGTTCCCGATACGATGAACTCTGAATCACAGGATATAGCCACAGATGATACTTAATCTGTGTGACCACTCATGGTCTTACAGGTACCTGTCTTGACGTCTCATAGTCTCACCGTCTTATCTCCAGTTCCCGATACGATGAACTCTGAATCACAGGATATAGCCACAGATAATAAATAATCTGTGCGACCACTCATGGTCTTACAGGTACCTGTCTTGACGTCCCATTGTCTCACCGTATAATCTGCACTTCCCGATACGATGAACTCTGAATCACTGGATATAGCCACAGATAATACATAACTAGTGTGACCACTCATGGTCTTACAGGTACCTGTCTTGACGTCCCATAGTCTCACCGTATAATCTGCACTTCCCGATACGATGAACTCTGAATAACTGGATATAGCCACAGATGATACATAACTAGTGTGACCACTCATGGTCTTACAGGTACCTTTCTTGACGTCCCATAGTCTCACAATCTTATCTCAACTTCCCGATACGATGAACTCTGAATCACTGGATATAGCCACAGATAATACATAACTAGTGTGACCACTCATGGTCTTACAGGTACCTGTCTTGACGTCCCATAGTCTCACCGTCTTATCTCAACTTCCTGATACGATGAACTCTGAATAACTGGATATAGCCACAGATAATACATAATCTGTGCGACCACTCATGGTCTTACAGGTACCTGTCTTGACGTCCCATAGTCTCACCGTCTTATCATCACTTCCCGATACGATGAACTCTGAATCACAGGATATAGCCACAGATAATAAATAATCTGTGCGACCACTCATGGTCTTACAGGTACCTGTCTTGACGTCCCATTGTCTCACCGTATAATCTGCACTTCCCGATACGATGAACTCTGAATCACTGGATATAGCCACAGATAATACAGAATTAGTGTGACCACTCATGGTCTTACAGCTACCTGTCTTGACGTCCCATTGTCTCACCGTATAATCTGCACTTCCCGATACGATGAACTCTGAATCACAGGATATAGCCACAGATAATACAGAATTAGTGTGACCACTCATGGTCTTACAGGTACCTTTCTTGACGTCCCATAGTCTCACCGTCTTATCTCAACTTCCTGATACGATGAACTCTGAATAACTGGATATAGCCACAGATAATACATAACTAGTGTGACCACTCATGGTCTTACAGCTACCTGTCTTGACGTCCCATAGTCTCACCGTATAATCTGCACTTCCCGATACGATGAACTCTGGATCACTGGATATAGCCACAGATGATACTTAATCTGTGTGACCACTCATGGTCTTACAGGTACCTGTCTTGACGTCCCATAGTCTCACCGTCTTATCTCCAGTTCCCGATACGATGAACTCTGAATCACAGGATATAGCCACAGATAATACATAATCTGTGCGACCACTCATGGTCTTACAGCTACCTGTCTTGACGTCCCATAGTCTCACCGTCTTATCATCACTTCCCGATACGATGAACTCTGAATCACAGGATATAGCCACAGATAATAAATAATCTGTGCGACCACTCATGGTCTTACAGGTACCTGTCTTGACGTCCCATTGTCTCACCGTATAATCTGCACTTCCCGATACGATGAACTCTGAATCACTGGATATAGCCACAGATAATACATAACTAGTGTGACCACTCATGGTCTTACAGGTACCTGTCTTGACGTCCCATAGTCTCACCGTATAATCTGCACTTCCCGATACGATGAACTCTGGATCACTGGATATAGCCACAGATGATACTTAATCTGTGTGACCACTCATGGTCTTACAGGTACCTGTCTTGACGTCTCATAGTCTCACCGTCTTATCTCCAGTTCCCGATACGATGAACTCTGAATCACAGGATATAGCCACAGATAATACATAATCTGTGCGACCACTCATGGTCTTACAGCTACCTGTCTTGACGTCCCATAGTCTCACCGTCTTATCATCACTTCCCGATACGATGAACTCTGAATCACAGGATATAGCCACAGATAATAAATAATCTGTGCGACCACTCATGGTCTTACAGGTACCTGTCTTGACGTCCCATTGTCTCACCGTATAATCTGCACTTCCCGATACGATGAACTCTGAATCACTGGATATAGCCACAGATAATACATAACTAGTGTGACCACTCATGGTCTTACAGCTACCTGTCTTGACGTCCCATAGTCTCACCGTATAATCTGCACTTCCCGATACGATGAACTCTGAATCACAGGATATAGCCACAGATAATAAATAATCTGTGCGACCACTCATGGTCTTACAGCTACCTGTCTTGACGTCCCATAGTCTCACCGTATAATCTGCACTTCCCGATACGATGAACTCTGAATCACAGGATATAGCCACAGATAATAAATAATCTGTGCGACCACTCATGGTCTTACAGGTACCTGTCTTGACGTCCCATTGTCTCACCGTATAATCTGCACTTCCCGATACGATGAACTCTGAATCACTGGATATAGCCACAGATAATACATAACTAGTGTGACCACTCATGGTCTTACAGGTACCTGTCTTGACGTCCCATTGTCTCACCGTATAATCTGCACTTCCCGATACGATGAACTCTGAATCACAGGATATAGCCACAGATAATACAGAATTAGTGTGACCACTCATGGTCTTACAGGTACCTTTCTTGACGTCCCATAGTCTCACAATCTTATCTCAACTTCCCGATACGATGAACTCTGAATCACTGGATATAGCCACAGATAATACATAACTAGTGTGACCACTCATGGTCTTACAGGTACCTGTCTTGACGTCCCATAGTCTCACCGTCTTATCTCAACTTCCTGATACGATGAACTCTGAATAACTGGATATAGCCACAGATGATACATAACTAGTGTGACCACTCATGGTCTTACAGCTACCTGTCTTGACGTCCCATAGTCTCACCGTATAATCTGCACTTCCCGATACGATGAACTCTGAATCACTGGATATAGCCACAGATAATACAGAATTAGTGTGACCACTCATGGTCTTACAGGTACCTTTCTTGACGTCCCATAGTCTCACCGTCTTATCTCAACTTCCTGATACGATGAACTCTGAATAACTGGATATAGCCACAGATAATACATAATCTGTGTGACCACTCATGGTCTTACAGCTACCTGTCTTGACGTCCCATAGTCTTACCGTATTATCATAACTTCCCGATACGATGAACTCTGGATCACTGGATATAGCCACAGATGATACATAATGTGTGTGACCACTCATGGTCTTACAGGTACCTGTCTTGACGTCCCATAGTCTCACCGTCTTATCATGACTTCCCGATACGATGAACTCTGAATCACTGGATATAGCCACAGATAATACAGAATTAGTGTGACCACTCATGGTCTTACAGCTACCTGTCTTGACGTCCCATAGTCTCACCGTCTTATCTCTACTTACCGATACGATGAACTCTGAATCACTGGATATAGCCACAGATAATACATAATCTGTGTGACCACTCATGGTCTTACAGCTACCTGTCTTGACGTCCCATAGTCTCACCGTATAATCTGCACTTCCCGATACGATGAACTCTGAATCACAGGATATAGCCACAGATAATAAAGAATTAGTGTGACCACTCATGGTCTTACAGGTACCTGTCTTGACGTCCCATAGTCTCACCGTCTTATCTGCACTTCCCGATACGATGAACTCTGAATCACTGGATATAGCCACAGATAATACATAACTAGTGTGACCACTCATGGTCTTACAGCTACCTGTCTTGACGTCCCATAGTCTCACCGTCTTATCATCACTTCCCGATACGATGAACTCTGAATCACAGGATATAGCCACAGATAATAAATAATCTGTGCGACCACTCATGGTCTTACAGGTACCTGTCTTGACGTCCCATTGTCTCACCGTATAATCTGCACTTCCCGATACGATGAACTCTGAATCACAGGATATAGCCACAGATAATACAGAATTAGTGTGACCACTCATGGTCTTACAGCTACCTGTCTTGACGTCCCATAGTCTCACCGTCTTATCTCTACTTACCGATACGATGAACTCTGAATCACTGGATATAGCCACAGATAATACATAATCTGTGTGACCACTCATGGTCTTACAGCTACCTGTCTTGACGTCCCATAGTCTTACCGTATTATCATAACTTCCCGATACGATGAACACGGAATCACAGGATATAGCCACAGATAATACAGAATTAGTGTGACCACTCATGGTCTTACAGCTACCTGTCTTGACGTCCCATAGTCTCACAATCTTATCTCAACTTCCCGATACGATGAACTCTGAATCACTGGATATAGCCACAGATAATACAGAATTAGTGTGACCACTCATGGTCTTACAGGTACCTTTCTTGACGTCCCATAGTCTCACCGTCTTATCTCAACTTCCTGATACGATGAACTCTGAATAACTGGATATAGCCACAGATAATACATAATCTGTGTGACCACTCATGGTCTTACAGCTACCTGTCTTGACGTCCCATAGTCTTACCGTATTATCATAACTTCCCGATACGATGAACTCTGGATCACTGGATATAGCCACAGATAATACATAATCTGTGTGACCACTCATGGTCTTACAGGTACCTGTCTTGACGTCCCATAGTCTCACCGTCTTATCATAACTTCCCGATACGATGAACTCTGAATCACTGGATATAGCCACAGATGATACATAATCTGTGCGACCACTCATGGTCTTACAGGTACCTTTCTTGACGTCCCATAGTCTCACCGTCTTATCTCAACTTCCTGATACGATGAACTCTGAATAACTGGATATAGCCACAGATAATACATAATCTGTGTGACCACTCATGGTCTTACAGCTACCTGTCTTGACGTCCCATAGTCTCACCGTATAATCTGCACTTCCCGATACGATGAACTCTGAATCACTGAATATAGCCACAGATCTTATATATTCTGTGTGACCACTCATGGTCTTACAGGTACCTGTCTTGACGTCCCATAGTCTCACCGTCTTATCTCAACTTCCTGATACGATGAACTCTGAATAACTGGATATAGCCACAGATAATACATAATCTGTGTGACCACTCATGGTCTTACAGCTACCTGTCTTGACGTCCCATAGTCTTACCGTATTATCATAACTTCCCGATACGATGAACTCTGGATCACTGGATATAGCCACAGATGATACAGAATTAGTGTGACCACTCATGGTCTTACAGGTACCTGTCTTGACGTCCCATAGTCTCACCGTCTTATCATGACTTCCCGATACGATGAACTCTGAATAACTGGATATAGCCACAGATGATACATAACTAGTGTGACCACTCATGGTCTTACAGCTACCTGTCTTGACGTCCCATAGTCTCACCGTATAATCTGCACTTCCCGATACGATGAACTCTGAATCACAGGATATAGCCACAGA
The DNA here is from genome assembly GCA_946699065.1 of Loxodes magnus. NCBI lineage: Eukaryota > Ciliophora > Karyorelictea > Loxodida > Loxodidae > Loxodes > Loxodes magnus. The sequence goes on from CAMPDV010000171.1 coordinate 354,095, forward strand.
TAATACAGAATTAGTGTGACCACTCATGGTCTTACAGCTACCTGTCTTGACGTCCCATAGTCTCACCGTCTTATCTCTACTTACCGATACGATGAACTCTGAATCACTGGATATAGCCACAGATAATACATAATCTGTGTGACCACTCATGGTCTTACAGCTACCTGTCTTGACGTCCCATAGTCTTACCGTATTATCATAACTTCCCGATACGATGAACTCTGAATCACAGGATATAGCCACAGATAATACAGAATTAGTGTGACCACTCATGGTCTTACAGGTACCTGTCTTGACGTCCCATAGTCTCACCGTCTTATCTCAACTTCCTGATACGATGAACTCTGAATAACTGGATATAGCCACAGATGATACATAACTAGTGTGACCACTCATGGTCTTACAGCTACCTGTCTTGACGTCCCATAGTCTCACCGTCTTATCATAACTTCCCGATACGATGAACTCTGAATCACTGGATATAGCCACAGAGAATACAGAACTAGTGTGACCACCCAAGTCTTACAGGTACCTGTCTTGACGTCCCATAGTCTCACAATCTTATCTCAACTTCCCGATACGATGAACTCTGAATCACTGGATATAGCCACAGATAATACATAACTAGTGTGACCACTCATGGTCTTACAGCTACCTGTCTTGACGTCCCATAGTCTCACCGTATAATCTGCACTTCCCGATACGATGAACTCTGAATCACTGGATATAGCCACAGATGATACTTAATCTGTGTGACCACTCATGGTCTTACAGCTACCTGTCTTGACGTCCCATAGTCTCACCGTATAATCTGCACTTCCCGATACGATGTACTCTGAATCACAGGATATAGCCACAGATAATAAATAATCTGTGCGACCACTCATGGTCTTACAGGTACCTGTCTTGACGTCCCATTGTCTCACCGTATAATCTGCACTTCCCGATACGATGAACTCTGAATCACTGGATATAGCCACAGATAATACAGAATTAGTGTGACCACTCATGGTCTTACAGCTACCTGTCTTGAAGTCCCATAGTCTCACCGTCTTATCTCTACTTACCGATACGATGAACTCTGAATCACTGGATATAGCCACAGATAATACATAACTAGTGTGACCACTCATGGTCTTACAGCTACCTGTCTTGACGTCCCATAGTCTTACCGTCTTATCTCCACTTCCCGATACGATGAACTCTGAATCACAGGATATAGCCACAGATAATACATAACTAGTGCGACCACTCATGGTCTTACAGCTACCTGTCTTGACGTCCCATAGTCTCACAATCTTATCTCAACTTCCCGATACGATGAACTCTGAATCACTGGATATAGCCACAGATAATACAGAATTAGTGTGACCACTCATGGTCTTACAGGTACCTGTCTTGACGTCCCATAGTCTCACCGTCTTATCATGACTTCCCGATACGATGAACTCTGAATCACTGGATATAGCCACAGATAATACATAATCTGTGTGACCACTCATGGTCTTACAGCTACCTGTCTTGACGTCCCATAGTCTTACCGTATTATCATAACTTCCCGATACGATGAACTCTGGATCACTGGATATAGCCACAGATGATACATAATGTGTGTGACCACTCATGGTCTTACAGGTACCTGTCTTGACGTCCCATAGTCTCACCGTCTTATCTCTACTTACCGATACGATGAACTCTGAATCACAGGATATAGCCACAGATAATACAGAATCTGTGCGACCACTCATGGTCTTACAGCTACCTGTCTTGACGTCCCATAGTCTCACAATCTTATCTCAACTTCCCGATACGATGAACTCTGAATCACTGGATATAGCCACAGATGATACTTAATCTGTGTGACCACTCATGGTCTTACAGGTACCTGTCTTGACGTCTCATAGTCTCACCGTCTTATCTCCAGTTCCCGATACGATGAACTCTGAATCACTGGATATAGCCACAGATAATAAAGAATTAGTGTGACCACTCATGGTCTTACAGGTACCTGTCTTGACGTCCCATAGTCTCACCGTATAATCTGCACTTCCCGATACGATGAACTCTGGATCACTGGATATAGCCACAGATGATACTTAATCTGTGTGACCACTCATGGTCTTACAGGTACCTGTCTTGACGTCTCATAGTCTCACCGTCTTATCATCACTTCCCGATACGATGAACTCTGAATCACTGGATATAGCCACAGATAATACATAATGTGTGCGACCACTCATGGTCTTACAGGTACCTGTCTTGACGTCCCATAGTCTCACCGTCTTATCTCTACTTCCCGATACGATGAACTCTGAATCACTGGATATAGCCACAGATAATAAAGAATTAGTGTGACCACTCATGGTCTTACAGGTACCTGTCTTGACGTCCCATAGTCTCACCGTCTTATCATGACTTCCCGATACGATGAACTCTGAATCACTGGATATAGCCACAGATAATACAGAATTAGTGTGACCACTCATGGTCTTACAGCTACCTGTCTTGACGTCCCATAGTCTCACCGTCTTATCTCTACTTACCGATACGATGAACTCTGAATCACTGGATATAGCCACAGATAATACATAATCTGTGTGACCACTCATGGTCTTACAGGTACCTGTCTTGACGTCCCATAGTCTTACCGTATTATCATAACTTCCCGATACGATGAACTCTGAATCACAGGATATAGCCACAGATAATACAGAATTAGTGTGACCACTCATGGTCTTACAGGTACCTGTCTTGACGTCCCATAGTCTCACCGTCTTATCTCAACTTCCTGATACGATGAACTCTGAATAACTGGATATAGCCACAGATGATACATAACTAGTGTGACCACTCATGGTCTTACAGCTACCTGTCTTGACGTCCCATAGTCTCACCGTATAATCTGCACTTCCCGATACGATGAACTCTGAATCACAGGATATAGCCACAGATAATACAGAATTAGTGTGACCACTCATGGTCTTACAGGTACCTTTCTTGACGTCCCATAGTCTCACAATCTTATCTCAACTTCCCGATACGATGAACTCTGAATCACTGGATATAGCCACAGATAATACATAACTAGTGTGACCACTCATGGTCTTACAGCTACCTGTCTTGACGTCCCATAGTCTCACCGTCTTATCATCACTTCCCGATACGATGAACTCTGAATCACAGGATATAGCCACAGATAATAAATAATCTGTGCGACCACTCATGGTCTTACAGGTACCTGTCTTGACGTCCCATAGTCTCACAATCTTATCTCTACTTCCCGATACGATGAACTCTGAATCACTGGATATAGCCACAGATAATACAGAATTAGTGTGACCACTCATGGTCTTACAGGTACCTGTCTTGACGTCCCATAGTCTCACCGTCTTATCATCACTTCCCGATACGATGAACTCTGAATCACTGGATATAGCCACAGATAATACATAATAAGTGTGACCACTCATGGTCTTACAGGTACCTTTCTTGACGTCCCATAGTCTCACCGTCTTATCATCACTTCCCGATACGATGAACTCTGAATCACTGGATATAGCCACAGATAATACATAATCTGTGCGACCACTCATGGTCTTACAGCTACCTGTCTTGACGTCCCATAGTCTCACCGTCTTATCATCACTTCCCGATACGATGAACTCTGAATCACAGGATATAGCCACAGATAATAAATAATCTGTGCGACCACTCATGGTCTTACAGGTACCTGTCTTGACGTCCCATTGTCTCACCGTATAATCTGCACTTCCCGATACGATGAACTCTGAATCACTGGATATAGCCACAGATAATACATAACTAGTGTGACCACTCATGGTCTTACAGCTACCTGTCTTGACGTCCCATAGTCTCACCGTATAATCTGCACTTCCCGATACGATGAACTCTGAATCACTGGATATAGCCACAGATAATACATAACTAGTGTGACCACTCATGGTCTTACAGCTACCTGTCTTGACGTCCCATAGTCTCACCGTCTTATCATCACTTCCCGATACGATGAACTCTGAATCACTGGATATAGCCACAGATAATACATAACTAGTGTGACCACTCATGGTCTTACAGGTACCTGTCTTGACGTCCCATAGTCTCACCGTCTTATCTCTACTTACCGATACGATGAACTCTGAATCACTGGATATAGCCACAGATAATACAGAATTAGTGTGACCACTCATGGTCTTACAGCTACCTGTCTTGACGTCCCATAGTCTCACCGTCTTATCATGACTTCCCGATACGATGAACTCTGAGTCACTGGATATAGCCACAGATAATACAGAATTAGTGTGACCACTCATGGTCTTACAGGTACCTTTCTTGACGTCCCATAGTCTCACCGTCTTATCATGACTTCCCGATACGATGAACTCTGAGTCACTGGATATAGCCACAGATAATACATAATTAGTGTGACCACTCATGGTCTTACAGCTACCTGTCTTGACGTCCCATAGTCTCACCGTCTTATCATAACTTCCCGATACGATGAACTCTGAATCACTGGATATAGCCACAGATAATACATAATCTGTGCGACCACTCATGGTCTTACAGCTACCTGTCTTGACGTCCCATAGTCTCACCGTCTTATCTCAACTTCCTGATACGATGAACTCTGAATCACTGGATATAGCCACAGATAATACAGAATTAGTGTGACCACTCATGGTCTTACAGGTACCTGTCTTGACGTCCCATTGTCTCAGCGTCTAATCTCAACTTCCCGATACGATGAACTCTGAATCACTGGATATAGCCACAGATCTTACATAATCTTTGTGACCACTCATGGTCTTACAGCTACCTGTCTTGACGTCCCATAGTCTCACCGTCTTATCTCTACTTACCGATACGATGAACTCTGAATCACTGGATATAGCCACAGATAATACAGAATCTGTGCGACCACTCATGGTCTTACAGGTACCTGTCTTGACGTCCCATAGTCTCACCGTCTTATCTCTACTTCCCGATACGATGAACTCTGAATCACTGGATATAGCCACAGATGATACATAATCTGTGCGACCACTCATGGTCTTACAGCTACCTGTCTTGACGTCCCATAGTCTCACCGTATAATCTGCACTTCCCGATACGATGAACTCTGAATCACAGGATATAGCCACAGATAATAAATAATCTGTGTGACCACTCATGGTCTTACAGCTACCTGTCTTGACGTCCCATAGTCTCACCGTCTTATCTCTACTTCCCGATACGATGAACTCTGAATCACTGGATATAGCAACAGATGATACATAATCTGTGCGACCACTCATGGTCTTACAGCTACCTGTCTTGACGTCCCATAGTCTCACCGTCTTATCTCCAGTTCCCGATACGATGAACTCTGAATCACAGGATATAGCCACAGATAATACATAATTAGTGTGACCACTCATGGTCTTACAGCTACCTGTCTTGACGTCCCATAGTCTCACCGTCTTATCATCACTTCCCGATACGATGAACTCTGAGTCACTGGATATAGCCACAGATTTTACATATTCAGTGCGACCACTCATGGTCTTACAGGTACCTGTCTTGACGTCCCATAGTCTCACCGTATTATCATAACTTCCCGATACGATGAACTCTGAATCACTGGATATAGCCACAGATAATACATAATCTGTGTGACCACTCATGGTCTTACAGGTACCTGTCTTGACGTCCCATAGTCTCACCGTCTTATCTCTACTTCCCGATACGATGAACTCTGAATCACTGGATATAGCCACAGATGATACATAATTAGTGCGACCACTCGTGGTCTTACAGGTACCTTTCTTGACGTCCCATAGTCTCACCGTATTATCATGACATCCCGATACGATGAACTCTGAGTCACTGGATATAGCCACAGATAATACAGAATTAGTGTGACCACTCATGGTCTTACAGGTACCTGTCTTGACGTCCCATAGTCTCACCGTATAATCTGCACTTCCCGATACGATGAACTCTGAATCACTGGATATAGCCACAGATAATACAGAATTAGTGTGACCACTCATGGTCTTACAGGTACCTTTCTTGACGTCCCATAGTCTCACCGTCTTATCATGACTTCCCGATACGATGAACTCTGAGTCACTGGATATAGCCACAGATAATACATAATCTTTGTGACCACTCATGGTCTTACAGCTACCTGTCTTGACGTCCCATAGTCTCACCGTCTTATCACAACTTCCCGATACGATGAACTCTGAATCACAGATATAGCCACAGATAATACATAATCTGTGCGACCACTCATGGTCTTACAGGTACCTGTCTTGACGTCCCATAGTCTCACCGTCTTATCATCACTTCCCGATACGATGAACTCTGAGTCACTGGATATAGCCACAGATAATACATAATCTGTGTGACCACTCATGGTCTTACAGGTACCTGTCTTGACGTCCCATAGTCTCACCGTCTTATCTCCAGTTCCCGATACGATGAACTCTGAATCACTGGATATAGCCACAGATAATACAGAATTAGTGTGACCACTCATGGTCTTACAGGTACCTTTCTTGACGTCCCATAGTCTCACCGTCTTATCATGACTTCCCGATACGATGAACTCTGAGTCACTGGATATAGCCACAGATAATACATAATCTTTGTGATCACTCATGGTCTTACAGCTACCTGTCTTGACGTCCCATAGTCTCACCGTCTTATCACAACTTCCCGATACGATGAACTCTGAATCACTGATATAGCCACAGATAATACATAATCTGTGCGACCACTCATGGTCTTACAGATACCTTTCTTGACGTCCCATAGTCTCACCGTCTTATCTCTACTTACCGATACGATGAACTCTGAATCACTGGATATAGCCACAGATAATACAGAATTAGTGTGACCACTCATGGTCTTACAGCTACCTGTCTTGACGTCCCATAGTCTCACCGTCTTATCATCACTTCCCGATACGATGAACTCTGAGTCACTGGATATAGCCACAGATAATACAGAATTAGTGTGACCACTCATGGTCTTACAGGTACCTGTCTTGACGTCCCATAGTCTCACCGTATAATCTGCACTTCCCGATACGATGAACTCTGAATCACTGGATATAGCCACAGATAATACAGAATTAGTGTGACCACTCATGGTCTTACAGGTACCTTTCTTGACGTCCCATAGTCTCACCGTATAATCTGCACTTCCCGATACGATGAACTCTGAATCACTGGATATAGCCACAGATAATACAGAATTAGTGTGACCACTCATGGTCTTACAGCTACCTGTCTTGACGTCCCATAGTCTCACCGTCTTATCACAACTTCCCGATACGATGAACTCTGAATCACTGATATAGCCACAGATAATACATAATCTGTGCGACCACTCATGGTCTTACAGATACCTTTCTTGACGTCCCATAGTCTCACCGTCTTATCATGACTTCCCGATACGATGAACTCTGAGTCACTGGATATAGCCACAGATAATACATAATCTTTGTGATCACTCATGGTCTTACAGGTACCTGTCTTGACGTCCCATAGTCTCACCGTATAATCTGCACTTCCCGATACGATGAACTCTGAATCACTGGATATAGCCACAGATAATACATAATCTGTGTGACCACTCATGGTCTTACAGGTACCTGTCTTGACGTCCCATAGTCTCACCGTCTTATCATGACTTCCCGATACGATGAACTCTGATCACTGGATATAGCCACAGATAATACATAATCTTTGTGATCACTCATGGTCTTACAGGTACCTGTCTTGACGTCCCATAGTCTCACCGTCTTATCTCTACTTCCCGATACGATGAACTCTGAATCAATGGATATAGCCACAGATAATACATAATCTGTGCGACCACTCATGGTCTTACAGGTACCTGTCTTGACGTCCCATAGTCTCACCGTATTATCTCTACTTCCCGATACGATGAACTCTGAATCACTGGATATAGCCACAGAGAATACAGAACTAGTGTGACCACCCAAGTCTTACAGGTACCTGTCTTGACGTCCCATAGTCTCACCGTCTTATCTCCACTTCCCGATACGATGAACTCTGAATCACTGGATATAGCCACAGATAATACATAATCTGTGCGACCACTCATGGTCTTACAGGTACCTGTCTTGACGTCCCATAGTCTCACCGTCTTATCATCACTTCCCGATACGATGAACTCTGAGTCACTGGATATAGCCACAGATTTTACATATTCAGTGCGACCACTCATGGTCTTACAGCTACCTGTCTTGACGTCCCATAGTCTCACCGTCTTATCATCACTTCCCGATACGATGAACTCTGAGTCACTGGATATAGCCACAGATAATACATAATCTGTGCGACCACTCATGGTCTTACAGGTACCTGTCTTGACGTCCCATAGTCTCACCGTCTTATCTCTACTTACCGATACGATGAACTCTGAATCACTGGATATAGCCACAGATAATACAGAATTAGTGTGACCACTCATGGTCTTACAGGTACCTGTCTTGACGTCCCATAGTCTCACCGTCTTATCATGACTTCCCGATACGATGAACTCTGAATCACTGGATATAGCCACAGCATATACATAATCTTTGTGACCACTCATGGTCTTACAGCTACCTGTCTTGACGTCCCATAGTCTCACCGTCTTATCTCCACTTCCCGATACGATGAACTCTGAATCACTGGATATAGCCACAGATAATACAGAATCTGTGCGACCACTCATGGTCTTACAGCTACCTGTCTTGACGTCCCATAGTCTCACCGTCTTATCATCACTTCCCGATACGATGAACTCTGAATCACTGGATATAGCCACAGATAATACAGAATTAGTGTGACCACTCATGGTCTTACAGGTACCTTTCTTGACGTCCCATAGTCTCACCGTCTTATCATCACTTCCCGATACGATGAACTCTGAATCACTGGATATAGCCACAGATAATACATAATAAGTGTGACCACTCATGGTCTTACAGGTACCTTTCTTGACGTCCCATAGTCTCACCGTCTTATCATGACTTCCCGATACGATGAACTCTGAATCACTGGAAATAGCCACAGAGAATACAGAATTAGTGTGACCACTCATGGTCTTACAGGTACCTTTCTTGACGTCCCATAGTCTCACCGTCTTATCTGCACTTCCCGATACGATGAACTCTGAATCACTGGATATAGCCACAGATAATAAAGAATTAGTGTGACCACTCATTGTCTTACAGGTACCTGTCTTTCCGTCCCATAATCTTACCGTATTATCATAACTTCCCGATACGATGAACTCTGAATCGCTGGATATAGCCACAGCATATGCATAATCTGTGCGACCACTCATGGTCTTACAGCTACCTGTCTTGACGTCCCATAGTCTCACCGTCTTATCTCCACTTCCCGATACGATGAACTCTGAATCACTGGATATAGCCACAGATAATACATAACTAGTGTGACCACTCATGGTCTTACAGGTACCTGTCTTGACGTCCCATAGTCTCACCGTCTTATCATGACTTCCCGATACGATGAACTCTGAATCACTGGATATAGCCACAGATAATACAGAATTAGTGTGACCACTCATGGTCTTACAGGTACCTGTCTTGACGTCCCATAGTCTCACCGTCTTATCTCCACTTCCCGATACGATGAACTCTGAATCACTGGATATAGCCACAGATAATACAGAATTAGTGTGACCACTCATGGTCTTACAGGTACCTGTCTTGACGTCCCATAGTCTCACCGTCTTATCATCACTTCCCGATACGATGAACTCTGAGTCACTGGATATAGCCACAGATAATACAGAATTAGTGTGACCACTCATGGTCTTACAGGTACCTGTCTTGACGTCCCATAGTCTCACCGTCTTATCTCCACTTACCGATACGATGAACTCTGAATCACTGGATATAGCCACAGAGAATACAGAACTAGTGTGACCACTCATGGTCTTACAGCTACCTGTCTTGACGTCCCATAGTCTCACCGTCTTATCTCCACTTCCCGATACGATGAACTCTGAATCACTGGATATAGCCACAGATAATACATAATCTGTGCGACCACTCATGGTCTTACAGGTACCTGTCTTGACGTCCCATAGTCTCACCGTCTTATCATCACTTCCCGATACGATGAACTCTGAATCACTGGATATAGCCACAGAGAATACAGAACTAGTGTGACCACTCATGGTCTTACAGGTACCTGTCTTGACGTCCCATAGTCTCACCGTTTTATCTGCACTTCCCGATACGATGAACTCTGAATCACTGGATATAGCCACAGCATATACAGAACTAGTGTGACCACTCATGGTCTTACAGGTACCTGTCTTGACGTCCCATAGTCTCACCGTCTTATCTCAACTTCCCGATACGATGAACTCTGAATCACTGGATATAGTCACATATATTACATAATGTGTGTGACCACTCATGGTCTTACAGGTACCTGTCTTGACGTCCCATAGTCTTACCGTCTTATCATGACATCCCGATACGATGAACTCTGAATCACTGGATATAGCCACAGATAATACATAATGTGTGTGACCACTCATGGTCTTACAGGTACCTGTCTTGACGTCCCATAGTCTCACCGTCTTATCTCTACTTCCCGATACGATGAACTCTGAATCACTGGATATAGTCACAGATAATACATAATGTGTGTGACCACTCATGGTCTTACAGGTACCTGTCTTGACGTCCCATAGTCTCACCGTCTTATCTGCACTTCCCGATACGATGAACTCTGAATCACTGGATATAGCCACTGATCATAACTAATTAGTGTGACCACTCATGGTCTTACAGGTACCTGTCTTGACGTCCCATAGTCTCACCGTATAATCATAACTTCCCGATACGATGAACTCTGAATCACTGGATATAGTCACAGATAATACATAATTAGTGTGACCACTCATGGTCTTACAGGTACCTGTCTTGACGTCCCATAGTCTCACCGTCTTATCATCACTTCCCGATACGATGAACTCTGAATCACTGGATATAGCCACAGAGAATACAGAACTAGTGTGACCACTCATGGTCTTACAGGTACCTGTCTTGACGTCCCATAGTCTCACCGTTTTATCTGCACTTCCCGATACGATGAACTCTGAATCACTGGATATAGCCACAGCATATACAGAACTAGTGTGACCACTCATGGTCTTACAGGTACCTGTCTTGACGTCCCATAGTCTCACCGTCTTATCTCAACTTCCCGATACGATGAACTCTGAATCACTGGATATAGTCACATATATTACATAATGTGTGTGACCACTCATGGTCTTACAGGTACCTGTCTTGACGTCCCATAGTCTTACCGTCTTATCATGACATCCCGATACGATGAACTCTGAATCACTGGATATAGCCACAGATAATACATAATGTGTGTGACCACTCATGGTCTTACAGGTACCTGTCTTGACGTCCCATAGTCTCACCGTCTTATCTCTACTTCCCGATACGATGAACTCTGAATCACTGGATATAGTCACAGATAATACATAATGTGTGTGACCACTCATGGTCTTACAGGTACCTGTCTTGACGTCCCATAGTCTCACCGTCTTATCTGCACTTCCCGATACGATGAACTCTGAATCACTGGATATAGCCACTGATCATAACTAATTAGTGTGACCACTCATGGTCTTACAGGTACCTGTCTTGACGTCCCATAGTCTCACCGTATAATCATAACTTCCCGATACGATGAACTCTGAATCACTGGATATAGTCACAGATAATACATAATTAGTGTGACCACTCATGGTCTTACAGGTACCTGTCTTGACGTCCCATAGTCTCACCGTCTTATCTCTACTTCCCGATACGATGAACTCTGAATCACTGGATATAGCCACAGATGATACATAATTAGTGCGACCACTCGTGGTCTTACAGGTACCTTTCTTGACGTCCCATAGTCTCACCGTATTATCATGACATCCCGATACGATGAACTCTGAGTCACTGGATATAGCCACAGATAATACAGAATTAGTGTGACCACTCATGGTCTTACAGGTACCTGTCTTGACGTCCCATAGTCTCACCGTATAATCTGCACTTCCCGATACGATGAACTCTGAATCACTGGATATAGCCACAGATAATACAGAATTAGTGTGACCACTCATGGTCTTACAGGTACTTTTCTTGACGTCCCATAGTCTCACCGTCTTATCATGACTTCCCGATACGATGAACTCTGAGTCACTGGATATAGCCACAGATAATACATAATCTTTGTGACCACTCATGGTCTTACAGCTACCTGTCTTGACGTCCCATAGTCTCACCGTCTTATCACAACTTCCCGATACGATGAACTCTGAATCACAGATATAGCCACAGATAATACATAATCTGTGCGACCACTCATGGTCTTACAGGTACCTGTCTTGACGTCCCATAGTCTCACCGTATAATCTGCACTTCCCGATACGATGAACTCTGAATCACTGGATATAGCCACAGATAATACAGAATTAGTGTGACCACTCATGGTCTTACAGGTACCTTTCTTGACGTCCCATAGTCTCACCGTCTTATCATGACTTCCCGATACGATGAACTCTGAGTCACTGGATATAGCCACAGATAATACATAATCTTTGTGACCACTCATGGTCTTACAGGTACCTGTCTTGACGTCCCATAGTCTCACCGTCTTATCACAACTTCCCGATACGATGAACTCTGAATCACAGATATAGCCACAGATAATACATAATCTGTGCGACCACTCATGGTCTTACAGGTACCTGTCTTGACGTCCCATAGTCTCACCGTCTTATCATCACTTCCCGATACGATGAACTCTGAGTCACTGGATATAGCCACAGATAATACAGAATTAGTGTGACCACTCATGGTCTTACAGGTACCTGTCTTGACGTCCCATAGTCTCACCGTCTTATCTCTACTTCCCGATACGATGAACTCTGAATCACTGGATATAGCCACAGATAATACAGAATTAGTGTGACCACTCATGGTCTTACAGGTACCTGTCTTGACGTCCCATAGTCTCACCGTCTTATCATCACTTCCCGATACGATGAACTCTGAGTCACTGGATATAGCCACAGATAATACATAATCTTTGTGATCACTCATGGTCTTACAGGTACCTGTCTTGACGTCCCATAGTCTCACCGTCTTATCATCACTTCCCGATACGATGAACTCTGAATCACTGATATAGCCACAGATAATACATAATCTGTGCGACCACTCATGGTCTTACAGATACCTTTCTTGACGTCCCATAGTCTCACCGTCTTATCTCTACTTACCGATACGATGAACTCTGAATCACTGGATATAGCCACAGATAATACAGAATTAGTGTGACCACTCATGGTCTTACAGCTACCTGTCTTGACGTCCCATAGTCTCACCGTCTTATCACAACTTCCCGATACGATGAACTCTGAATCACTGATATAGCCACAGATAATACATAATCTGTGCGACCACTCATGGTCTTACAGATACCTTTCTTGACGTCCCATAGTCTCACCGTCTTATCATGACTTCCCGATACGATGAACTCTGAGTCACTGGATATAGCCACAGATAATACATAATCTTTGTGATCACTCATGGTCTTACAGGTACCTGTCTTGACGTCCCATAGTCTCACCGTCTTATCTCCACTTACCGATACGATGAACTCTGAATCACTGGATATAGCCACAGATAATACATAATCTGTGTGACCACTCATGGTCTTACAGGTACCTGTCTTGACGTCCCATAGTCTCACCGTCTTATCATGACTTCCCGATACGATGAACTCTGAGTCACTGGATATAGCCACAGATAATACATAATCTTTGTGATCACTCATGGTCTTACAGGTACCTGTCTTGACGTCCCATAGTCTCACCGTCTTATCTCTACTTCCCGATACGATGAACTCTGAATCACTGGATATAGCCACAGCATATACATAATCTTTGTGACCACTCATGGTCTTACAGCTACCTGTCTTGACGTCCCATAGTCTCACCGTCTTATCTCCACTTCCCGATACGATGAACTCTGAATCACTGGATATAGCCACAGATAATACATAATCTGTGCGACCACTCATGGTCTTACAGGTACCTGTCTTGACGTCCCATAGTCTCACCGTCTTATCATCACTTCCCGATACGATGAACTCTGAGTCACTGGATATAGCCACAGATTTTACATATTCAGTGCGACCACTCATGGTCTTACAGCTACCTGTCTTGACGTCCCATAGTCTCACCGTCTTATCATCACTTCCCGATACGATGAACTCTGAGTCACTGGATATAGCCACAGATAATACATAATCTGTGCGACCACTCATGGTCTTACAGGTACCTGTCTTGACGTCCCATAGTCTCACCGTCTTATCTCTACTTACCGATACGATGAACTCTGAATCACTGGATATAGCCACAGATAATACAGAATTAGTGTGACCACTCATGGTCTTACAGGTACCTGTCTTGACGTCCCATAGTCTCACCGTCTTATCATGACTTCCCGATACGATGAACTCTGAATCACTGGATATAGCCACAGCATATACATAATCTTTGTGACCACTCATGGTCTTACAGCTACCTGTCTTGACGTCCCATAGTCTCACCGTCTTATCTCCACTTCCCGATACGATGAACTCTGAATCACTGGATATAGCCACAGATAATACAGAACTAGTGTGACCACCCAAGTCTTACAGGTACCTGTCTTGACGTCCCATAGTCTCACCGTCTTATCTCCACTTCCCGATACGATGAACTCTGAATCACTGGATATAGCCACAGATAATACATAATCTGTGCGACCACTCATGGTCTTACAGGTACCTGTCTTGACGTCCCATAGTCTCACCGTCTTATCATCACTTCCCGATACGATGAACTCTGAGTCACTGGATATAGCCACAGATTTTACATATTCAGTGCGACCACTCATGGTCTTACAGCTACCTGTCTTGACGTCCCATAGTCTCACCGTCTTATCATCACTTCCCGATACGATGAACTCTGAGTCACTGGATATAGCCACAGATAATACATAATCTGTGCGACCACTCATGGTCTTACAGGTACCTGTCTTGACGTCCCATAGTCTCACCGTCTTATCTCTACTTACCGATACGATGAACTCTGAATCACTGGATATAGCCACAGATAATACAGAATTAGTGTGACCACTCATGGTCTTACAGGTACCTGTCTTGACGTCCCATAGTCTCACCGTCTTATCATGACTTCCCGATACGATGAACTCTGAATCACTGGATATAGCCACAGCATATACATAATCTTTGTGACCACTCATGGTCTTACAGCTACCTGTCTTGACGTCCCATAGTCTCACCGTCTTATCTCCACTTCCCGATACGATGAACTCTGAATCACTGGATATAGCCACAGATAATACAGAATCTGTGCGACCACTCATGGTCTTACAGCTACCTGTCTTGACGTCCCATAGTCTCACCGTCTTATCATCACTTCCCGATACGATGAACTCTGAATCACTGGATATAGCCACAGATAATACAGAATTAGTGTGACCACTCATGGTCTTACAGGTACCTTTCTTGACGTCCCATAGTCTCACCGTCTTATCATCACTTCCCGATACGATGAACTCTGAATCACTGGATATAGCCACAGATCTTATATATTCTGTGTGACCACTCATGGTCTTACAGCTACCTGTCTTGACGTCCCATAGTCTCACCGTCTTATCTCTACTTCCCGATACGATGAACTCTGAATCACTGGATATAGCCACAGAGAATACAGAATTAGTGTGACCACTCATGGTCTTACAGGTACCTTTCTTGACGTCCCATAGTCTCACCGTCTTATCTGCACTTCCCGATACGATGAACTCTGAATCACTGGATATAGCCACAGATAATAAAGAATTAGTGTGACCACTCATTGTCTTACAGGTACCTGTCTTTCCGTCCCATAATCTTACCGTATTATCATAACTTCCCGATACGATGAACTCTGAATCGCTGGATATAGCCACAGCATATGCATAATCTGTGCGACCACTCATGGTCTTACAGGTACCTTTCTTGACGTCCCATAGTATCACCGTCTTATCTCCAGTTCCCGATACGATGAACTCTGAATCACTGGATATAGCCACAGATAATACATAATCTTTGTGATCACTCATGGTCTTACAGCTACCTGTCTTGACGTCCCATAGTCTCACCGTCTTATCATGACTTCCCGATACGATGAACTCTGAATCACTGGATATAGCCACAGATAATACAGAATTAGTGTGACCACTCATGGTCTTACAGGTACCTGTCTTGACGTCCCATAGTCTCACCGTCTTATCTCCACTTCCCGATACGATGAACTCTGAATCACTGGATATAGCCACAGATAATACATAATCTTTGTGACCACTCATGGTCTTACAGGTACCTGTCTTGACGTCCCATAGTCTCACCGTCTTATCATCACTTCCCGATACGATGAACTCTGAGTCACTGGATATAGCCACAGATAATACAGAATTAGTGTGACCACTCATGGTCTTACAGGTACCTGTCTTGACGTCCCATAGTCTCACCGTCTTATCTCCACTTACCGATACGATGAACTCTGAATCACTGGATATAGCCACAGAGAATACAGAACTAGTGTGACCACCCAAGTCTTACAGGTACCTGTCTTGACGTCCCATAGTCTCACCGTCTTATCTCCACTTCCCGATACGATGAACTCTGAATCACTGGATATAGCCACAGATAATACATAATCTGTGCGACCACTCATGGTCTTACAGGTACCTGTCTTGACGTCCCATAGTCTCACCGTCTTATCATCACTTCCCGATACGATGAACTCTGAATCACTGGATATAGCCACAGATAATACAGAATTAGTGTGACCACTCATGGTCTTACAGGTACCTGTCTTGACGTCCCATAGTCTCACCGTCTTATCTCCACTTCCCGATACGATGAACTCTGAATCACTGGATATAGCCACAGATAATACATAATCTGTGTGACCACTCATGGTCTTACAGGTACCTGTCTTGACGTCCCATAGTCTCACCGTCTTATCTCCACTTCCCGATACGATGAACTCTGAATCACTGGATATAGCCACAGAGAATACAGAACTAGTGTGACCACCCAAGTCTTACAGGTACCTGTCTTGACGTCCCATAGTCTCACCGTCTTATCTCCACTTCCCGATACGATGAACTCTGAATCACTGGATATAGCCACAGATAATGCAGAATTAGTGTGACCACTCATGGTCTTACAGGTACCTGTCTTGACGTCCCATAGTCTCACCGTCTTATCTCCACTTCCCGATACGATGAACTCTGAATCACTGGATATAGCCACAGATAATGCAGAATTAGTGTGACCACTCATGGTCTTACAGGTACCTGTCTTGACGTCCCATAGTCTCACAATCTTATCTCCACTTCCCGATACGATGAACTCTGAATCACTGGATATAGCCACAGATGATACAACACTAGTGTGACCACTCATGGTCTTACAGGTACCTGTCTTGACGTCCCATAGTCTCACCGTCTTATCATGACTTCCCGATACGATGAACTCTGAATCACTGGATATAGCCACAGATAATACAGAATTAGTGTGACCACTCATGGTCTTACAGCTACCAGTCTTGACGTCCCATAGTCTCACCGTCTTATCTCTACTTACCGATACGATGAACTCTGAATCACTGGATATAGCCACAGATGATACATAATCTGTGCGACCACTCATGGTCTTACAGGTACCTGTCTTGACGTCCCATAGTCTCACCGTCTTATCTCCACTTACCGATACGATGAACTCTGAATCACTGGATATAGCCACAGAGAATACAGAACTAGTGTGACCACCCAAGTCTTACAGGTACCTGTCTTGACGTCCCATAGTCTCACCGTCTTATCTCTACTTACCGATACGATGAACTCTGAATCACTGGATATAGCCACAGATGATACATAATCTGTGCGACCACTCATGGTCTTACAGGTACCTGTCTTGACGTCCCATAGTCTCACCGTCTTATCTCCACTTACCGATACGATGAACTCTGAATCACTGGATATAGCCACAGAGAATACAGAACTAGTGTGACCACCCAAGTCTTACAGGTACCTGTCTTGACGTCCCATAGTCTCACCGTCTTATCTCCACTTCCCGATACGATGAACTCTGAATCACTGGATATAGCCACAGATAATACATAATCTGTGCGACCACTCATGGTCTTACAGGTACCTGTCTTGACGTCCCATAGTCTCACCGTTTTATCATAACTTCCCGATACGATGAACTCTGAATCACTGGATATAGCCACAGATAATACAGAATTAGTGTGACCACTCATGGTCTTACAGGTACCTGTCTTGACGTTCCATAGTCTCACCGTCTTATCTCCACTTCCCGATACGATGAACTCTGAATCACTGGATATAGCCACAGATAATAAATAATCTGTGCGACCACTCATGGTCTTACAGGTACCTGTCTTGACGTCCCATAGTCTCACCGTCTTATCTCTACTTACCGATACGATGAACTCTGAATCACTGGATATAGCCACAGATAATACATAACTAGTGTGACCACTCATGGTCTTACAGCTACCTGTCTTGACGTCCCATAGTCTCACCGTCTTATCTCTACTTACCGATACGATGAACTCTGAATCACTGGATATAGCCACAGATCTTATATATTCTGTGTGACCACTCATGGTCTTACAGGTACCTGTCTTGACGTCCCATAGTCTCACCGTATTATCTCTACTTCCCGATACGATGAACTCTGAATCACTGGATATAGCCACAGATAATACATAATCTGTGCGACCACTCATGGTCTTACAGGTACCTGTCTTGACGTCCCATAGTCTCACCGTCTTATCTCTACTTCCCGATACGATGAACTCTGAATCAATGGATATAGCCACAGATAATACATAATCTGTGCGACCACTCATGGTCTTACAGGTACCTGTCTTGACGTCCCATAGTCTCACCGTCTTATCTCCACTTCCCGATACGATGAACTCTGAGTCACTGGATATAGCCACAGATAATACATAATCTGTGCGACCACTCATGGTCTTACAGGTACCTGTCTTGACGTCCCATAGTCTCACCGTCTTATCTCCACTTCCCGATACGATGAACTCTGAATCACTGGATATAGCCACAGAGAATACAGAACTAGTGTGACCACCCAAGTCTTACAGGTACCTGTCTTGACGTCCCATAGTCTCACCGTCTTATCTCCACTTCCCGATACGATGAACTCTGAATCACTGGATATAGCCACAGATAATGCAGAATTAGTGTGACCACTCATGGTCTTACAGGTACCTGTCTTGACGTCCCATAGTCTCACCGTCTTATCTCCACTTCCCGATACGATGAACTCTGAATCACTGGATATAGCCACAGATAATGCAGAATTAGTGTGACCACTCATGGTCTTACAGGTACCTGTCTTGACGTCCCATAGTCTCACAATCTTATCTCCACTTCCCGATACGATGAACTCTGAATCACTGGATATAGCCACAGATGATACAACACTAGTGTGACCACTCATGGTCTTACAGGTACCTGTCTTGACGTCCCATAGTCTCACCGTATAATCTGCACTTCCCGATACGATGAACTCTGAATCACTGGATATAGCCACAGAGAATACAGAACTAGTGTGACCACCCAAGTCTTACAGGTACCTGTCTTGACGTCCCATAGTCTCACCGTCTTATCTCCACTTCCCGATACGATGAACTCTGAATCACTGGATATAGCCACAGATAATACATAATCTGTGTGACCACTCATGGTCTTACAGGTACCTGTCTTGACGTCCCATAGTCTCACCGTCTTATCATCACTTCCCGATACGATGAACTCTGAGTCACTGGATATAGCCACAGATAATACATAATCTTTGTGATCACTCATGGTCTTACAGGTACCTGTCTTGACGTCCCATAGTCTCACCGTCTTATCTCTACTTCCCGATACGATGAACTCTGAATCAATGGATATAGCCACAGATAATACATAATCTGTGCGACCACTCATGGTCTTACAGGTACCTGTCTTGACGTCCCATAGTCTCACCGTCTTATCTCCACTTCCCGATACGATGAACTCTGAATCACTGGATATAGCCACAGATAATACATAATCTGTGTGACCACTCATGGTCTTACAGGTACCTGTCTTGACGTCCCATAGTCTCACCGTCTTATCATCACTTCCCGATACGATGAACTCTGAGTCACTGGATATAGCCACAGATAATACATAATCTGTGCGACCACTCATGGTCTTACAGGTACCTGTCTTGACGTCCCATAGTCTCACCGTCTTATCTCCACTTCCCGATACGATGAACTCTGAATCACTGGATATAGCCACAGATAATACATAATCTGTGTGACCACTCATGGTCTTACAGGTACCTTTCTTGACGTCCCATAGTCTCACCGTCTTATCATCACTTCCCGATACGATGAACTCTGAATCACTGGATATAGCCACAGATAATACATAATCTGTGTGACCACTCATGGTCTTACAGGTACCTGTCTTGACGTCCCATAGTCTCACCGTATTATCTCTACTTCCCGATACGATGAACTCTGAATCACTGGATATAGCCACAGCATATACATGACTAGTGTGACCACTCATGGTCTTACAGGTACCTGTCTTGACGTCCCATAGTCTCACCGTCTTATCTCTACTTCCCGATACGATGAACTCTGAATCACTGGATATAGCCACAGATAATGCAGAATTAGTGTGACCACTCATGGTCTTACAGGTACCTTTCTTGACGTCCCATAGTCTCACCGTCTTATCTGCACTTCCCGATACGATGAACTCTGAATCACTGGATATAGCCACAGATAATACATAATTAGTGTGACCACTCATGGTCTTACAGGTACCTGTCTTGACGTCCCATAGTCTCACCGTCTTATCATGACTTCCCGATACGATGAACTCTGAATCACTGGATATAGCCACAGATAATACAGAATTAGTGTGACCACTCATGGTCTTACAGCTACCAGTCTTGACGTCCCATAGTCTCACCGTCTTATCTCTACTTACCGATACGATGAACTCTGAATCACTGGATATAGCCACAGATGATACATAATCTGTGCGACCACTCATGGTCTTACAGGTACCTGTCTTGACGTCCCATAGTCTCACCGTTTTATCATCACTTCCCGATACGATGAACTCTGAATCACTGGATATAGCCACAGATAATACATAATCTGTGTGACCACTCATGGTCTTACAGGTACCTGTCTTGACGTCCCATAGTCTCACCGTCTTATCTCCACTTCCCGATACGATGAACTCTGAATCACTGGATATAGCCACAGCATATACATAATCTTTGTGACCACTCATGGTCTTACAGCTACCTGTCTTGACGTCCCATAGTCTCACCGTCTTATCATCACTTCCCGATACGATGAACTCTGAATCACTGGATATAGCCACAGATGATACATAATCTTTGTGACCACTCATGGTCTTACAGGTACCTGTCTTGACGTCCCATAGTCTCACCGTATTATCATCACTTCCCGATACGATGAACTCTGAATCACTGGATATAGCCACAGATAATACAGAATTAGTGTGACCACTCATGGTCTTACAGCTACCTGTCTTGACGTCCCATAGTCTCACCGTCTTATCTCCACTTCCCGATACGATGAACTCTGAATCACTGGATATAGCCACAGCATATACATAATCTTTGTGACCACTCATGGTCTTAAAGCTACCTGTCTTGACGTCCCATAGTCTCACCGTCTTATCATCACTTCCCGATACGATGAACTCTGAATCACTGGATATAGCCACAGATAATACATAATTAGTGTGACCACTCATGGTCTTACAGGTACCTGTCTTGACGTCCCATAGTCTCACCGTCTTATCATGACTTCCCGATACGATGAACTCTGAATCACTGGATATAGCCACAGATAATACAGAATTAGTGTGACCACTCATGGTCTTACAGCTACCTGTCTTGACGTCCCATAGTCTCACCGTCTTATCTCTACTTACCGATACGATGAACTCTGAATCACTGGATATAGCCACAGATGATACATAATCTGTGCGACCACTCATGGTCTTACAGGTACCTGTCTTGACGTCCCATAGTCTCACCGTATTATCATCACTTCCCGATACGATGAACTCTGAATCACAGGATATAGCCACAGATAATACAGAATTAGTGCGACCACTCATGGTCTTACAGCTACCTGTCTTGACGTCCCATAGTCTCACCGTCTTATCTCCACTTCCCGATACGATGAACTCTGAATCACTGGATATAGCCACAGCATATACATAATCTTTGTGACCACTCATGGTCTTAAAGCTACCTGTCTTGACGTCCCATAGTCTCACCGTCTTATCATCACTTCCCGATACGATGAACTCTGAATCACTGGATATAGCCACAGATAATACATAATTAGTGTGACCACTCATGGTCTTACAGGTACCTGTCTTGACGTCCCATAGTCTCACCGTCTTATCATGACTTCCCGATACGATGAACTCTGAATCACTGGATATAGCCACAGATAATACAGAATTAGTGTGACCACTCATGGTCTTACAGCTACCTGTCTTGACGTCCCATAGTCTCACCGTCTTATCTCTACTTACCGATACGATGAACTCTGAATCACTGGATATAGCCACAGATGATACATAATCTGTGCGACCACTCATGGTCTTACAGCTACCTGTCTTGACGTCCCATAGTCTCACCGTCTTATCTGCACTTCCCGATACGATGAACTCTGAATCACTGGATATAGCCACAGATGATACTTAATCTGTGTGACCACTCATGGTCTTACAGGTACCTGTCTTGACGTCCCATAGTCTCACCGTCTTATCTCTACTTACCGATACGATGAACTCTGAATCACTGGATATAGCCACAGATGATACATAATCTGTGCGACCACTCATGGTCTTACAGCTACCTGTCTTGACGTCCCATAGTCTCACCGTCTTATCTGCACTTCCCGATACGATGAACTCTGAATCACTGGATATAGCCACAGATGATACTTAATCTGTGTGACCACTCATGGTCTTACAGCTACCTGTCTTGACGTCCCATAGTCTCACCGTATAATCTGCACTTCCCGATACGATGTACTCTGAATCACAGGATATAGCCACAGATAATAAATAATCTGTGCGACCACTCATGGTCTTACAGGTACCTGTCTTGACGTCCCATAGTCTCACCGTCTTATCTCTACTTCCCGATACGATGAACTCTGAATCACTGGATATAGCCACAGATGATACATAATCTGTGCGACCACTCATGGTCTTACAGGTACCTGTCTTGACGTCCCATAGTCTCACCGTCTTATCATCACTTCCCGATACGATGAACTCTGAGTCACTGGATATAGCCACAGATAATACAGAATTAGTGTGACCACTCATGGTCTTACAGGTACCTGTCTTGACGTCCCATAGTCTCACAATCTTATCTCAACTTCCCGATACGATGAACTCTGAATCACTGGATATAGCCACAGATAATACAGAATTAGTGTGACCACTCATGGTCTTACAGGTACCTGTCTTGACGTCCCATAGTCTCACCGTCTTATCTCTACTTCCCGATACGATGAACTCTGAATCACTGGATATAGCCACAGATCTTATATATTCTGTGTGACCACTCATGGTCTTACAGCTACCTGTCTTGACGTCCCATAGTCTCACCGTCTTATCACAACTTCCCGATACGATGAACTCTGAATCACTGATATAGCCACAGATAATACATAATCTGTGCGACCACTCATGGTCTTACAGCTACCTGTCTTGACGTCTCATAGTCTCACCGTCTTATCATGACTTCCCGATACGATGAACTCTGAATCACTGGATATAGCCACAGATAATACAGAATTAGTGTGACCACTCATGGTCTTACAGGTACCTGTCTTGACGTCCCATAGTCTCACCGTATAATCTGCACTTCCCGATACGATGAACTCTGAATCACTGGATATAGCCACAGATAATACAGAATTAGTGTGACCACTCATGGTCTTACAGGTACCTGTCTTGACGTCCCATAGTCTCACCGTCTTATCATGACTTCCCGATACGATGAACTCTGAATCACTGGATATAGCCACAGCATATACATAATCTTTGTGACCACTCATGGTCTTACAGCTACCTGTCTTGACGTCCCATAGTCTCACCGTCTTATCACAACTTCCCGATACGATGAACTCTGAATCACTGATATAGCCACAGATAATACATAATCTGTGCGACCACTCATGGTCTTACAGATACCTTTCTTGACGTCCCATAGTCTCACCGTCTTATCTCTACTTACCGATACGATGAACTCTGAATCACTGGATATAGCCACAGATAATACAGAATTAGTGTGACCACTCATGGTCTTACAGGTACCTGTCTTGACGTCCCATAGTCTCACCGTCTTATCATCACTTCCCGATACGATGAACTCTGAGTCACTGGATATAGCCACAGATAATACAGAATTAGTGTGACCACTCATGGTCTTACAGGTACCTGTCTTGACGTCCCATAGTCTCACCGTCTTATCTCTACTTCCCGATACGATGAACTCTGAATCACTGGATATAGCCACAGATAATACAGAATTAGTGTGACCACTCATGGTCTTACAGGTACCTTTCTTGACGTCCCATAGTCTCACCGTCTTATCATGACTTCCCGATACGATGAACTCTGAGTCACTGGATATAGCCACAGATAATACATAATCTTTGTGATCACTCATGGTCTTACAGCTACCTGTCTTGACGTCCCATAGTCTCACCGTCTTATCACAACTTCCCGATACGATGAACTCTGAATCACTGATATAGCCACAGATAATACATAATCTGTGCGACCACTCATGGTCTTACAGATACCTTTCTTGACGTCCCATAGTCTCACCGTATTATCTCTACTTACCGATACGATGAACTCTGAGTCACTGGATATAGCCACAGATAATACATAATCTTTGTGATCACTCATGGTCTTACAGGTACCTGTCTTGACGTCCCATAGTCTCACCGTCTTATCTCCACTTACCGATACGATGAACTCTGAATCACTGGATATAGCCACAGATAATACATAATCTGTGTGACCACTCATGGTCTTACAGGTACCTGTCTTGACGTCCCATAGTCTCACCGTCTTATCATGACTTCCCGATACGATGAACTCTGAGTCACTGGATATAGCCACAGATAATACATAATCTTTGTGATCACTCATGGTCTTACAGGTACCTGTCTTGACGTCCCATAGTCTCACCGTCTTATCTCTACTTCCCGATACGATGAACTCTGAATCAATGGATATAGCCACAGATAATACATAATCTGTGCGACCACTCATGGTCTTACAGGTACCTGTCTTGACGTCCCATAGTCTCACCGTCTTATCTCTACTTCCCGATACGATGAACTCTGAATCACTGGATATAGCCACAGATAATGCAGAATTAGTGTGACCACTCATGGTCTTACAGGTACCTGTCTTGACGTCCCATAGTCTCACCGTCTTATCTCTACTTCCCGATACGATGAACTCTGAATCAATGGATATAGCCACAGATAATACATAATCTGTGCGACCACTCATGGTCTTACAGGTACCTGTCTTGACGTCCCATAGTCTCACCGTCTTATCTCTACTTACCGATACGATGAACTCTGAATCACTGGATATAGCCACAGATAATACAGAATTAGTGTGACCACTCATGGTCTTACAGGTACCTGTCTTGACGTCCCATAGTCTCACCGTCTTATCATGACTTCCCGATACGATGAACTCTGAATCACTGGATATAGCCACAGCATATACATAATCTTTGTGACCACTCATGGTCTTACAGCTACCTGTCTTGACGTCCCATAGTCTCACCGTCTTATCTCCACTTCCCGATACGATGAACTCTGAATCACTGGATATAGCCACAGATAATACAGAATCTGTGCGACCACTCATGGTCTTACAGCTACCTGTCTTGACGTCCCATAGTCTCACCGTCTTATCTCCACTTCCCGATACGATGAACTCTGAATCACTGGATATAGCCACAGATAATACAGAATTAGTGTGACCACTCATGGTCTTACAGGTACCTTTCTTGACGTCCCATAGTCTCACCGTCTTATCATCACTTCCCGATACGATGAACTCTGAATCACTGGATATAGCCACAGATAATACATAATAAGTGTGACCACTCATGGTCTTACAGGTACCTTTCTTGACGTCCCATAGTCTCACCGTCTTATCATGACTTCCCGATACGATGAACTCTGAATCACTGGATATAGCCACAGATAATAAAGAATTAGTGTGACCACTCATTGTCTTACAGGTACCTGTCTTTCCGTCCCATAATCTTACCGTATTATCATAACTTCCCGATACGATGAACTCTGAATCGCTGGATATAGCCACAGCATATGCATAATCTGTGCGACCACTCATGGTCTTACAGGTACCTTTCTTGACGTCCCATAGTCTCACCGTCTTATCTCTACTTCCCGATACGATGAACTCTGAATCACAGGATATAGCCACAGATAATACAGAATTAGTGTGATCACTCATGGTCTTACAGGTACCTGTCTTGACGTCCCATAGTCTCACCGTCTTATCTCTACTTCCCGATACGATGAACTCTGAATCAATGGATATAGCCACAGATAATACATAATCTGTGCGACCACTCATGGTCTTACAGGTACCTGTCTTGACGTCCCATAGTCTCACCGTCTTATCTCTACTTACCGATACGATGAACTCTGAATCACTGGATATAGCCACAGATAATACAGAATTAGTGTGACCACTCATGGTCTTACAGGTACCTGTCTTGACGTCCCATAGTCTCACCGTCTTATCATGACTTCCCGATACGATGAACTCTGAATCACTGGATATAGCCACAGCATATACATAATCTTTGTGACCACTCATGGTCTTACAGCTACCTGTCTTGACGTCCCATAGTCTCACCGTCTTATCTCCACTTCCCGATACGATGAACTCTGAATCACTGGATATAGACACAGATAATGCAGAATTAGTGTGACCACTCATGGTCTTACAGGTACCTGTCTTGACGTCCCATAGTCTCACCGTCTTATCTCCACTTCCCGATACGATGAACTCTGAATCACTGGATATAGACACAGATAATGCAGAATTAGTGTGACCACTCATGGTCTTACAGGTACCTGTCTTGACGTCCCATAGTCTCACCGTCTTATCTCTACTTACCGATACGATGAACTCTGAATCACTGGATATAGCCACAGATAATACAGAATTAGTGTGACCACTCATGGTCTTACAGGTACCTGTCTTGACGTCCCATAGTCTCACCGTCTTATCATGACTTCCCGATACGATGAACTCTGAATCACTGGATATAGCCACAGCATATACATAATCTTTGTGACCACTCATGGTCTTACAGCTACCTGTCTTGACGTCCCATAGTCTCACCGTCTTATCTCCACTTCCCGATACGATGAACTCTGAATCACTGGATATAGACACAGATAATGCAGAATTAGTGTGACCACTCATGGTCTTACAGGTACCTGTCTTGACGTCCCATAGTCTCACCGTCTTATCATCACTTCCCGATACGATGAACTCTGAATCACTGGATATAGCCACAGATAATACATAATCTGTGTGACCACTCATGGTCTTACAGGTACCTTTCTTGACGTCCCATAGTCTCACCGTCTTATCATCACTTCCCGATACGATGAACTCTGAATCACTGGATATAGCCACAGATTTTACATAATCTGTGTGACCACTCATGGTCTTACAGGTACCTGTCTTGACGTCCCATAGTCTCACCGTATTATCTCTACTTCCCGATACGATGAACTCTGAATCACTGGATATAGCCACAGCATATACATGACTAGTGTGACCACTCATGGTCTTACAGCTACCAGTCTTGACGTCCCATAGTCTCACCGTCTTATCTCCACTTCCCGATACGATGAACTCTGAATCACTGGATATAGCCACAGATAATGCAGAATTAGTGTGACCACTCATGGTCTTACAGGTACCTGTCTTGACGTCCCATAGTCTCACCGTTTTATCATAACTTCCCGATACGATGAACTCTGAATCACTGGATATAGCCACAGATAATACAGAATTAGTGTGACCACTCATGGTCTTACAGGTACCTGTCTTGACGTCCCATAGTCTCACCGTCTTATCTCTACTTCCCGATACGATGAACTCTGAATCACTGGATATAGCCACAGATAATGCAGAATTAGTGTGACCACTCATGGTCTTACAGGTACCTGTCTTGACGTCCCATAGTCTCACCGTCTTATCATCACTTCCCGATACGATGAACTCTGAATCACTGGATATAGCCACAGATAATACAGAATTAGTGTGACCACTCATGGTCTTACAGCTACCTGTCTTGACGTCCCATAGTCTCACCGTCTTATCATGACTTCCCGATACGATGAACTCTGAATCACTGGATATAGCCACAGATAATACAGAATCTGTGCGACCACTCATGGTCTTACAGGTACCTGTCTTGACGTCCCATAGTCTCACCGTCTTATCATAACTTCCCGATACGATGAACTCTGAATCACTGGATATAGCCACAGATTATACATAATCTGTGCGACCACTCATGGTCTTACAGGTACCTGTCTTGACGTCCCATAGTCTCACCGTATTATCTCTACTTCCCGATACGATGAACTCTGAATCACTGGATATAGCCACAGATCTTACATAATCTGTGTGACCACTCATGGTCTTACAGGTACCTGTCTTGACGTCCCATAGTCTCACCGTCTTATCATGACTTCCCGATACGATGAACTCTGAATCACTGGATATAGCCACAGATAATGCAGAATTAGTGTGACCACTCATGGTCTTACAGGTACCTTTCTTGACGTCCCATAGTCTCACCGTCTTATCTGCACTTCACGATACGATGAACTCTGAATCACTGGATATAGCCACAGATAATACATAATCTGTGTGACCACTCATGGTCTTACAGGTACCTGTCTTGACGTCCCATAGTCTCACCGTCTTATCATGACTTCCCGATACGATGAACTCTGAATCACTGGATATAGCCACAGATAATACAGAATTAGTGTGACCACTCATGGTCTTACAGCTACCAGTCTTGACGTCCCATAGTCTCACCGTCTTATCTCTACTTACCGATACGATGAACTCTGAATCACTGGATATAGCCACAGATGATACATAATCTGTGCGACCACTCATGGTCTTACAGGTACCTGTCTTGACGTCCCATAGTCTCACCGTTTTATCATAACTTCCCGATACGATGAACTCTGAATCACTGGATATAGCCACAGATAATACATAATCTGTGTGACCACTCATGGTCTTACAGGTACCTGTCTTGACGTCCCATAGTCTCACCGTCTTATCTCCACTTCCCGATACGATGAACTCTGAATCACTGGATATAGCCACAGATGATACATAATCTGTGCGACCACTCATGGTCTTACAGGTACCTGTCTTGACGTCCCATAGTCTCACCGTTTTATCATAACTTCCCGATACGATGAACTCTGAATCACTGGATATAGCCACAGATGATACATAATCTTTGTGACCACTCATGGTCTTACAGGTACCTGTCTTGACGTCCCATAGTCTCACCGTATTATCATCACTTCCCGATACGATGAACTCTGAATCACTGGATATAGCCACAGATAATACATAATTAGTGTGACCACTCATGGTCTTACAGGTACCTGTCTTGACGTCCCATAGTCTCACCGTCTTATCATGACTTCCCGATACGATGAACTCTGAATCACTGGATATAGCCACAGATAATACAGAATTAGTGTGACCACTCATGGTCTTACAGCTACCTGTCTTGACGTCCCATAGTCTCACCGTCTTATCTCTACTTACCGATACGATGAACTCTGAATCACTGGATATAGCCACAGATGATACATAATCTGTGCGACCACTCATGGTCTTACAGGTACCTGTCTTGACGTCCCATAGTCTCACCGTTTTATCATAACTTCCCGATACGATGAACTCTGAATCACTGGATATAGCCACAGATAATACATAACTAGTGCGACCACTCATGGTCTTACAGGTACCTGTCTTGACGTCCCATAGTCTCACCGTATTATCATCACTTCCCGATACGATGAACTCTGAATCACAGGATATAGCCACAGATAATACAGAATTAGTGCGACCACTCATGGTCTTACAGGTACCTGTCTTGACGTCCCATAGTCTCACCGTCTTATCTCTACTTACCGATACGATGAACTCTGAATCACTGGATATAGCCACAGATGATACATAATCTGTGCGACCACTCATGGTCTTACAGCTACCTGTCTTGACGTCCCATAGTCTCACCGTTTTATCATAACTTCCCGATACGATGAACTCTGAATCACTGGATATAGCCACAGATAATACATAATCTGTGTGACCACTCATGGTCTTACAGGTACCTGTCTTGACGTCCCATAGTCTCACCGTCTTATCTCCACTTCCCGATACGATGAACTCTGAATCACTGGATATAGCCACAGCATATACATAATCTTTGTGACCACTCATGGTCTTACAGCTACCTGTCTTGACGTCCCATAGTCTCACCGTCTTATCATCACTTCCCGATACGATGAACTCTGAATCACTGGATATAGCCACAGATGATACATAATCTTTGTGACCACTCATGGTCTTACAGGTACCTGTCTTGACGTCCCATAGTCTCACCGTATTATCATCACTTCCCGATACGATGAACTCTGAATCACTGGATATAGCCACAGATAATACATAATTAGTGTGACCACTCATGGTCTTACAGGTACCTTTCTTGACGTCCCATAGTCTCACCGTCTTATCATGACTTCCCGATACGATGAACTCTGAATCACTGGATATAGCCACAGATAATACAGAATTAGTGTGACCACTCATGGTCTTACAGCTACCTGTCTTGACGTCCCATAGTCTCACCGTCTTATCTCCACTTACCGATACGATGAACTCTGAATCACTGGATATAGCCACAGATAATACATAATCTGTGTGACCACTCATGGTCTTACAGGTACCTGTCTTGACGTCCCATAGTCTCACCGTATTATCATCACTTCCCGATACGATGAACTCTGAATCACAGGATATAGCCACAGATAATACAGAATTAGTGCGACCACTCATGGTCTTACAGGTACCTTTCTTGACGTCCCATAGTCTCACCGTCTTATCTCTACTTCCCGATACGATGAACTCTGAATCACTGGATATAGCCACAGATAATACAGAATTAGTGTGACCACTCATGGTCTTACAGCTACCTGTCTTGACGTCCCATAGTCTCACCGTCTTATCATCACTTCACGATACGATGAACTCTGAATCACTGGATATAGCCACAGAGAATACAGAACTAGTGTGACCACTCATGGTCTTACAGGTACCTGTCTTGACGTCCCATAGTCTCACCGTATTATCATCACTTACCGATACGATGAACTCTGAATCACTGGATATAGCCACAGATGATACATAATCTGTGCGACCACTCATGGTCTTACAGCTACCTGTCTTGACGTCCCATAGTCTCACCGTCTTATCTGCACTTCACGATACGATGAACTCTGAATCACTGGATATAGCCACAGATAATACATAATCTGTGTGACCACTCATGGTCTTACAGGTACCTGTCTTGACGTCCCATAGTCTCACCGTATTATCATCACTTCCCGATACGATGAACTCTGAATCACTGGATATAGCCACAGATAATGCAGAATTAGTGTGACCACTCATGGTCTTACAGGTACCTTTCTTGACGTCCCATAGTCTCACCGTCTTATCTGCACTTCACGATACGATGAACTCTGAATCACTGGATATAGCCACAGATAATACATAATCTGTGTGACCACTCATGGTCTTACAGGTACCTGTCTTGACGTCCCATAGTCTCACCGTCTTATCATGACTTCCCGATACGATGAACTCTGAATCACTGGATATAGCCACAGATAATACAGAATTAGTGTGACCACTCATGGTCTTACAGCTACCAGTCTTGACGTCCCATAGTCTCACCGTCTTATCTCTACTTACCGATACGATGAACTCTGAATCACTGGATATAGCCACAGATGATACATAATCTGTGCGACCACTCATGGTCTTACAGCTACCTGTCTTGACGTCCCATAGTCTCACCGTTTTATCATAACTTCCCGATACGATGAACTCTGAATCACTGGATATAGCCACAGATAATACATAATCTGTGTGACCACTCATGGTCTTACAGGTACCTGTCTTGACGTCCCATAGTCTCACCGTCTTATCTCCACTTCCCGATACGATGAACTCTGAATCACTGGATATAGCCACAGATAATACATAATCTGTGTGACCACTCATGGTCTTACAGGTACCTGTCTTGACGTCCCATAGTCTCACCGTATTATCATCACTTCCCGATACGATGAACTCTGAATCACTGGATATAGCCACAGATGATACATAATCTTTGTGACCACTCATGGTCTTACAGGTACCTGTCTTGACGTCCCATAGTCTCACCGTATTATCATCACTTCCCGATACGATGAACTCTGAATCACTGGATATAGCCACAGATAATACATAATTAGTGTGACCACTCATGGTCTTACAGGTACCTGTCTTGACGTCCCATAGTCTCACCGTCTTATCATGACTTCCCGATACGATGAACTCTGAATCACTGGATATAGCCACAGATAATACAGAATTAGTGTGACCACTCATGGTCTTACAGCTACCTGTCTTGACGTCCCATAGTCTCACCGTCTTATCTCTACTTACCGATACGATGAACTCTGAATCACTGGATATAGCCACAGAGAATACAGAACTAGTGTGACCACTCATGGTCTTACAGGTACCTGTCTTGACGTCCCATAGTCTCACAATCTTATCTCCACTTCCCGATACGATGAACTCTGAATCACTGGATATAGCCACAGATAATACATAACTAGTGCGACCACTCATGGTCTTACAGGTACCTGTCTTGACGTCCCATAGTCTCACCGTATTATCATCACTTCCCGATACGATGAACTCTGAATCACAGGATATAGCCACAGATAATACAGAATTAGTGCGACCACTCATGGTCTTACAGGTACCTGTCTTGACGTCCCATAGTCTCACCGTCTTATCTCTACTTACCGATACGATGAACTCTGAATCACTGGATATAGCCACAGATGATACATAATCTGTGCGACCACTCATGGTCTTACAGCTACCTGTCTTGACGTCCCATAGTCTCACCGTCTTATCTCTACTTACCGATACGATGAACTCTGAATCACTGGATATAGCCACAGATGATACATAATCTGTGCGACCACTCATGGTCTTACAGGTACCTGTCTTGACGTCCCATAGTCTCACCGTTTTATCATAACTTCCCGATACGATGAACTCTGAATCACTGGATATAGCCACAGATAATACATAATCTGTGTGACCACTCATGGTCTTACAGGTACCTGTCTTGACGTCCCATAGTCTCACCGTCTTATCTCCACTTCCCGATACGATGAACTCTGAATCACTGGATATAGCCACAGCATATACATAATCTTTGTGACCACTCATGGTCTTACAGCTACCTGTCTTGACGTCCCATAGTCTCACCGTCTTATCATCACTTCCCGATACGATGAACTCTGAATCACTGGATATAGCCACAGATGATACATAATCTTTGTGACCACTCATGGTCTTACAGGTACCTGTCTTGACGTCCCATAGTCTCACCGTATTATCATCACTTCCCGATACGATGAACTCTGAATCACTGGATATAGCCACAGATAATACAGAATTAGTGTGACCACTCATGGTCTTACAGCTACCTGTCTTGACGTCCCATAGTCTCACCGTCTTATCATGACTTCCCGATACGATGAACTCTGAATCACTGGATATAGCCACAGAGAATACAGAACTAGTGTGACCACTCATGGTCTTACAGGTACCTGTCTTGACGTCCCATAGTCTCACAATCTTATCTCCACTTCCCGATACGATGAACTCTGAATCACTGGATATAGCCACAGATAATACATAACTAGTGCGACCACTCATGGTCTTACAGGTACCTGTCTTGACGTCCCATAGTCTCACCGTATTATCATCACTTCCCGATACGATGAACTCTGAATCACAGGATATAGCCACAGATAATACAGAATTAGTGCGACCACTCATGGTCTTACAGGTACCTGTCTTGACGTCCCATAGTCTCACCGTCTTATCTCTACTTACCGATACGATGAACTCTGAATCACTGGATATAGCCACAGATGATACATAATCTGTGCGACCACTCATGGTCTTACAGCTACCTGTCTTGACGTCCCATAGTCTCACCGTCTTATCTCTACTTACCGATACGATGAACTCTGAATCACTGGATATAGCCACAGATGATACATAATCTGTGCGACCACTCATGGTCTTACAGGTACCTGTCTTGACGTCCCATAGTCTCACCGTTTTATCATAACTTCCCGATACGATGAACTCTGAATCACTGGATATAGCCACAGATAATACATAATCTGTGTGACCACTCATGGTCTTACAGGTACCTGTCTTGACGTCCCATAGTCTCACCGTCTTATCTCCACTTCCCGATACGATGAACTCTGAATCACTGGATATAGCCACAGCATATACATAATCTTTGTGACCACTCATGGTCTTACAGCTACCTGTCTTGACGTCCCATAGTCTCACCGTCTTATCATCACTTCCCGATACGATGAACTCTGAATCACTGGATATAGCCACAGATGATACATAATCTTTGTGACCACTCATGGTCTTACAGGTACCTGTCTTGACGTCCCATAGTCTCACCGTATTATCATCACTTCCCGATACGATGAACTCTGAATCACTGGATATAGCCACAGATAATACAGAATTAGTGTGACCACTCATGGTCTTACAGCTACCTGTCTTGACGTCCCATAGTCTCACCGTCTTATCATGACTTCCCGATACGATGAACTCTGAATCACTGGATATAGCCACAGATAATACAGAATTAGTGTGACCACTCATGGTCTTACAGCTACCTGTCTTGACGTCCCATAGTCTCACCGTCTTATCTCTACTTACCGATACGATGAACTCTGAATCACTGGATATAGCCACAGATGATACATAATCTGTGCGACCACTCATGGTCTTACAGGTACCTGTCTTGACGTCCCATAGTCTCACCGTTTTATCATAACTTCCCGATACGATGAACTCTGAATCACTGGATATAGCCACAGATAATACATAACTAGTGCGACCACTCATGGTCTTACAGGTACCTGTCTTGACGTCCCATAGTCTCACCGTATTATCATCACTTCCCGATACGATGAACTCTGAATCACAGGATATAGCCACAGATAATACAGAATTAGTGTGACCACTCATGGTCTTACAGCTACCTGTCTTGACGTCCCATAGTCTCACCGTCTTATCTCCACTTCCCGATACGATGAACTCTGAATCACTGGATATAGCCACAGCATATACATAATCTGTGCGACCACTCATGGTCTTACAGGTACCTGTCTTGACGTCCCATAGTCTCACCGTATTATCATCACTTCCCGATACGATGAACTCTGAATCACAGGATATAGCCACAGATAATACAGAATTAGTGTGACCACTCATGGTCTTACAGCTACCTGTCTTGACGTCCCATAGTCTCACCGTCTTATCATCACTTCCCGATACGATGAACTCTGAATCACTGGATATAGCCACAGATGATACATAATCTTTGTGATCACTCATGGTCTTACAGGTACCTGTCTTGACGTCCCATAGTCTCACCGTATTATCATCACTTCCCGATACGATGAACTCTGAATCACTGGATATAGCCACAGATAATACATAATTAGTGTGACCACTCATGGTCTTACAGGTACCTGTCTTGACGTCCCATAGTCTCACCGTCTTATCATGACTTCCCGATACGATGAACTCTGAATCACTGGATATAGCCACAGATAATACAGAATTAGTGTGACCACTCATGGTCTTACAGCTACCTGTCTTGACGTCCCATAGTCTCACCGTCTTATCTCCACTTACCGATACGATGAACTCTGAATCACTGGATATAGCCACAGATAATACATAATCTGTGTGACCACTCATGGTCTTACAGGTACCTGTCTTGACGTCCCATAGTCTCACCGTATTATCATCACTTCCCGATACGATGAACTCTGAATCACAGGATATAGCCACAGATAATACAGAATTAGTGCGACCACTCATGGTCTTACAGGTACCTTTCTTGACGTCCCATAGTCTCACCGTCTTATCTCTACTTCCCGATACGATGAACTCTGAATCACTGGATATAGCCACAGATAATACATAATCTGTGTGACCACTCATGGTCTTACAGGTACCTGTCTTGACGTCCCATAGTCTCACCGTCTTATCATCACTTCCCGATACGATGAACTCTGAATCACTGGATATAGCCACAGAGAATACAGAACTAGTGTGACCACTCATGGTCTTACAGGTACCTGTCTTGACGTCCCATAGTCTCACCGTATTATCATCACTTACCGATACGATGAACTCTGAATCACTGGATATAGCCACAGATGATACATAATCTGTGCGACCACTCATGGTCTTACAGCTACCTGTCTTGACGTCCCATAGTCTCACCGTCTTATCTGCACTTCACGATACGATGAACTCTGAATCACTGGATATAGCCACAGATAATACATAATCTGTGTGACCACTCATGGTCTTACAGGTACCTGTCTTGACGTCCCATAGTCTCACCGTATTATCATCACTTCCCGATACGATGAACTCTGAATCACTGGATATAGCCACAGATAATACATAATTAGTGTGACCACTCATGGTCTTACAGGTACCTGTCTTGACGTCCCATAGTCTCACCGTCTTATCATGACTTCCCGATACGATGAACTCTGAATCACTGGATATAGCCACAGATAATACATAATCTGTGTGACCACTCATGGTCTTACAGGTACCTGTCTTGACGTCCCATAGTCTCACCGTCTTATCATGACTTCCCGATACGATGAACTCTGAATCACTGGATATAGCCACAGATAATACAGAATTAGTGTGACCACTCATGGTCTTACAGCTACCAGTCTTGACGTCCCATAGTCTCACCGTCTTATCTCTACTTACCGATACGATGAACTCTGAATCACTGGATATAGCCACAGATGATACATAATCTGTGCGACCACTCATGGTCTTACAGCTACCTGTCTTGACGTCCCATAGTCTCACCGTTTTATCATAACTTCCCGATACGATGAACTCTGAATCACTGGATATAGCCACAGATAATACATAATCTGTGTGACCACTCATGGTCTTACAGGTACCTGTCTTGACGTCCCATAGTCTCACCGTCTTATCTCCACTTCCCGATACGATGAACTCTGAATCACTGGATATAGCCACAGCATATACATAATCTTTGTGACCACTCATGGTCTTACAGCTACCTGTCTTGACGTCCCATAGTCTCACCGTCTTATCATCACTTCCCGATACGATGAACTCTGAATCACTGGATATAGCCACAGATGATACATAATCTTTGTGACCACTCATGGTCTTACAGGTACCTGTCTTGACGTCCCATAGTCTCACCGTATTATCATCACTTCCCGATACGATGAACTCTGAATCACTGGATATAGCCACAGATAATACATAATTAGTGTGACCACTCATGGTCTTACAGGTACCTGTCTTGACGTCCCATAGTCTCACCGTCTTATCATGACTTCCCGATACGATGAACTCTGAATCACTGGATATAGCCACAGATAATACAGAATTAGTGTGACCACTCATGGTCTTACAGCTACCTGTCTTGACGTCCCATAGTCTCACCGTCTTATCTCTACTTACCGATACGATGAACTCTGAATCACTGGATATAGCCACAGATGATACATAATCTGTGCGACCACTCATGGTCTTACAGGTACCTGTCTTGACGTCCCATAGTCTCACCGTTTTATCATAACTTCCCGATACGATGAACTCTGAATCACTGGATATAGCCACAGATAATACATAACTAGTGCGACCACTCATGGTCTTACAGGTACCTGTCTTGACGTCCCATAGTCTCACCGTATTATCATCACTTCCCGATACGATGAACTCTGAATCACAGGATATAGCCACAGATAATACAGAATTAGTGTGACCACTCATGGTCTTACAGCTACCTGTCTTGACGTCCCATAGTCTCACCGTCTTATCTCCACTTCCCGATACGATGAACTCTGAATCACTGGATATAGCCACAGCATATACATAATCTGTGCGACCACTCATGGTCTTACAGGTACCTGTCTTGACGTCCCATAGTCTCACCGTATTATCATCACTTCCCGATACGATGAACTCTGAATCACAGGATATAGCCACAGATAATACAGAATTAGTGTGACCACTCATGGTCTTACAGCTACCTGTCTTGACGTCCCATAGTCTCACCGTCTTATCATCACTTCCCGATACGATGAACTCTGAATCACTGGATATAGCCACAGATGATACATAATCTTTGTGATCACTCATGGTCTTACAGGTACCTGTCTTGACGTCCCATAGTCTCACCGTATTATCATCACTTCCCGATACGATGAACTCTGAATCACTGGATATAGCCACAGATAATACATAATTAGTGTGACCACTCATGGTCTTACAGGTACCTGTCTTGACGTCCCATAGTCTCACCGTCTTATCATGACTTCCCGATACGATGAACTCTGAATCACTGGATATAGCCACAGATAATACAGAATTAGTGTGACCACTCATGGTCTTACAGCTACCTGTCTTGACGTCCCATAGTCTCACCGTCTTATCTCCACTTACCGATACGATGAACTCTGAATCACTGGATATAGCCACAGATAATACATAATCTGTGTGACCACTCATGGTCTTACAGGTACCTGTCTTGACGTCCCATAGTCTCACCGTATTATCATCACTTCCCGATACGATGAACTCTGAATCACAGGATATAGCCACAGATAATACAGAATTAGTGCGACCACTCATGGTCTTACAGGTACCTTTCTTGACGTCCCATAGTCTCACCGTCTTATCTCTACTTCCCGATACGATGAACTCTGAATCACTGGATATAGCCACAGATAATACATAATCTGTGTGACCACTCATGGTCTTACAGGTACCTGTCTTGACGTCCCATAGTCTCACCGTCTTATCATCACTTCCCGATACGATGAACTCTGAATCACTGGATATAGCCACAGAGAATACAGAACTAGTGTGACCACTCATGGTCTTACAGGTACCTGTCTTGACGTCCCATAGTCTCACCGTATTATCATCACTTACCGATACGATGAACTCTGAATCACTGGATATAGCCACAGATGATACATAATCTGTGCGACCACTCATGGTCTTACAGCTACCTGTCTTGACGTCCCATAGTCTCACCGTCTTATCTGCACTTCACGATACGATGAACTCTGAATCACTGGATATAGCCACAGATAATACATAATCTGTGTGACCACTCATGGTCTTACAGGTACCTGTCTTGACGTCCCATAGTCTCACCGTATTATCATCACTTCCCGATACGATGAACTCTGAATCACTGGATATAGCCACAGATAATGCAGAATTAGTGTGACCACTCATGGTCTTACAGGTACCTTTCTTGACGTCCCATAGTCTCACCGTCTTATCTGCACTTCACGATACGAT
Source organism: Loxodes magnus (assembly GCA_946699065.1). Taxonomy (NCBI): domain Eukaryota; phylum Ciliophora; class Karyorelictea; order Loxodida; family Loxodidae; genus Loxodes; species Loxodes magnus. Next base: position 394,266 of record CAMPDV010000171.1, read on the forward strand.
GAACTCTGAATCACTGGATATAGCCACAGATAATACATAATCTGTGTGACCACTCATGGTCTTACAGGTACCTGTCTTGACGTCCCATAGTCTCACCGTCTTATCATGACTTCCCGATACGATGAACTCTGAATCACAGGATATAGCCACAGATAATACAGAATTAGTGTGACCACTCATGGTCTTACAGCTACCAGTCTTGACGTCCCATAGTCTCACCGTCTTATCTCTACTTACCGATACGATGAACTCTGAATCACTGGATATAGCCACAGATGATACATAATCTGTGCGACCACTCATGGTCTTACAGCTACCTGTCTTGACGTCCCATAGTCTCACCGTTTTATCATAACTTCCCGATACGATGAACTCTGAATCACTGGATATAGCCACAGATAATACATAATCTGTGTGACCACTCATGGTCTTACAGGTACCTGTCTTGACGTCCCATAGTCTCACCGTCTTATCTCCACTTCCCGATACGATGAACTCTGAATCACTGGATATAGCCACAGCATATACATAATCTTTGTGACCACTCATGGTCTTACAGCTACCTGTCTTGACGTCCCATAGTCTCACCGTCTTATCATCACTTCCCGATACGATGAACTCTGAATCACTGGATATAGCCACAGATGATACATAATCTTTGTGACCACTCATGGTCTTACAGGTACCTGTCTTGACGTCCCATAGTCTCACCGTATTATCATCACTTCCCGATACGATGAACTCTGAATCACTGGATATAGCCACAGATAATACATAATTAGTGTGACCACTCATGGTCTTACAGGTACCTGTCTTGACGTCCCATAGTCTCACCGTCTTATCATGACTTCCCGATACGATGAACTCTGAATCACTGGATATAGCCACAGATAATACAGAATTAGTGTGACCACTCATGGTCTTACAGCTACCTGTCTTGACGTCCCATAGTCTCACCGTCTTATCTCTACTTACCGATACGATGAACTCTGAATCACTGGATATAGCCACAGATGATACATAATCTGTGCGACCACTCATGGTCTTACAGGTACCTGTCTTGACGTCCCATAGTCTCACCGTTTTATCATAACTTCCCGATACGATGAACTCTGAATCACTGGATATAGCCACAGATAATACATAACTAGTGCGACCACTCATGGTCTTACAGGTACCTGTCTTGACGTCCCATAGTCTCACCGTATTATCATCACTTCCCGATACGATGAACTCTGAATCACAGGATATAGCCACAGATAATACAGAATTAGTGCGACCACTCATGGTCTTACAGGTACCTGTCTTGACGTCCCATAGTCTCACCGTCTTATCTCTACTTACCGATACGATGAACTCTGAATCACTGGATATAGCCACAGATGATACATAATCTGTGCGACCACTCATGGTCTTACAGCTACCTGTCTTGACGTCCCATAGTCTCACCGTCTTATCTCTACTTCCCGATACGATGAACTCTGAATCACTGGATATAGCCACAGATGATACATAACTAGTGCGACCACTCATGGTCTTACAGGTACCTGTCTTGACGTCCCATAGTCTCACCGTCTTATCATCACTTCCCGATACGATGAACTCTGAATCACTGGATATAGCCACAGATAATACATAATTAGTGTGACCACTCATGGTCTTACAGGTACCTGTCTTGACGTCCCATAGTCTCACCGTCTTATCATGACTTCCCGATACGATGAACTCTGAATCACTGGATATAGCCACAGATAATACAGAATTAGTGTGACCACTCATGGTCTTACAGCTACCTGTCTTGACGTCCCATAGTCTCACCGTCTTATCTCTACTTACCGATACGATGAACTCTGAATCACTGGATATAGCCACAGATGATACATAATCTGTGCGACCACTCATGGTCTTACAGGTACCTGTCTTGACGTCCCATAGTCTCACCGTTTTATCATAACTTCCCGATACGATGAACTCTGAATCACTGGATATAGCCACAGATAATACATAACTAGTGCGACCACTCATGGTCTTACAGGTACCTGTCTTGACGTCCCATAGTCTCACCGTATTATCATCACTTCCCGATACGATGAACTCTGAATCACAGGATATAGCCACAGATAATACAGAATTAGTGTGACCACTCATGGTCTTACAGCTACCTGTCTTGACGTCCCATAGTCTCACCGTCTTATCATCACTTCCCGATACGATGAACTCTGAATCACTGGATATAGCCACAGCATATACATAATCTTTGTGACCACTCATGGTCTTACAGGTACCTGTCTTGACGTCCCATAGTCTCACCGTCTTATCATCACTTCCCGATACGATGAACTCTGAATCACTGGATATAGCCACAGATAATACAGAATTAGTGTGACCACTCATGGTCTTACAGGTACCTGTCTTGACGTCCCATAGTCTCACCGTCTTATCTGCACTTCCCGATACGATGAACTCTGAATCACTGGATATAGCCACAGATAATACATATTCTGTGTGACCACTCATGGTCTTACAGGTACCTGTCTTGACGTCCCATAGTCTCACCGTCTTACCATCACTTCCCGATACGATGAACTCTGAGTCACTGGATATAGCCACAGATAATACAGAATTAGTGTGACCACTCATGGTCTTACAGGTACCAGTCTTGACGTCCCATAGTCTCACCGTCTTATCTCTACTTCCCGATACGATGAACTCTGAATCACTGGATATAGCCACAGATAATGCAGAATTAGTGTGACCACTCATGGTCTTACAGGTACCTGTCTTGACGTCCCATAGTCTCACCGTCTTATCTCCACTTCCCGATACGATGAACTCTGAATCACTGGATATAGCCACAGATTATACATAATCTGTGCGACCACTCATGGTCTTACAGGTACCTGTCTTGACGTCCCATAGTCTCACCGTCTTATCTCCACTTACCGATACGATGAACTCTGAATCACTGGATATAGCCACAGATAATACATAATCTGTGTGACCACTCATGGTCTTACAGGTACCTGTCTTGACGTCCCATAGTCTCACCGTCTTATCATAACTTCCCGATACGATGAACTCTGAATCACTGGATATAGCCACAGAGAATACAGAACTAGTGTGACCACTCATGGTCTTACAGGTACCTTTCTTGACGTCCCATAGTATCACCGTCTTATCTCCACTTCCCGATACGATGAACTCTGAATCACTGGATATAGCCACAGAGAATACAGAACTAGTGTGACCACTCATGGTCTTACAGGTACCTTTCTTGACGTCCCATAGTATCACCGTCTTATCTCCACTTCCCGATACGATGAACTCTGAATCACTGGATATAGCCACAGAGAATACAGAACTAGTGTGACCACCCAAGTCTTACAGGTACCTGTCTTGACGTCCCATAGTCTCACCGTCTTATCATCACTTCCCGATACGATGAACTCTGAATCACTGGATATAGCCACAGAGAATACAGAACTAGTGTGACCACCCAAGTCTTACAGGTACCTGTCTTGACGTCCCATAGTCTCACCGTCTTATCTGCACTTCCCGATACGATGAACTCTGAATCACTGGATATAGCCACAGATAATACATAATTAGTGTGACCACTCATGGTCTTACAGGTACCTGTCTTGACGTCCCATAGTCTCACCGTCTTATCTCCACTTCCCGATACGATGAACTCTGAATCACTGGATATAGCCACAGATCTTATATATTCTGTGTGACCACTCATGGTCTTACAGCTACCTGTCTTGACGTCCCATAGTCTCACCGTCTTATCTGCACTTCCCGATACGATGAACTCTGAATCACTGGATATAGCCACAGATGATACATAATCTGTGCGACCACTCATGGTCTTACAGGTACCTGTCTTGACGTCCCATAGTCTCACCGTATAATCATAACTTCCCGATACGATGAACTCTGAATCACTGGATATAGCCACAGAGAATACAGAACTAGTGTGACCACTCATGGTCTTACAGGTACCTGTCTTGACGTCCCATAGTCTCACCGTATAATCTGCACTTCCCGATACGATGAACTCTGAATCACTGGATATAGCCACAGAGAATACAGAACTAGTGTGACCACCCAAGTCTTACAGGTACCTGTCTTGACGTCCCATAGTCTCACCGTCTTATCTGCACTTCCCGATACGATGAACTCTGAATCACTGGATATAGCCACAGATAATACATAATTAGTGTGACCACTCATGGTCTTACAGGTACCTGTCTTGACGTCCCATAGTCTCACCGTATTATCATGACATCCCGATACGATGAACTCTGAGTCACTGGATATAGCCACAGATAATACATAATCTTTGTGATCACTCATGGTCTTACAGGTACCTGTCTTGACGTCCCATAGTCTCACCGTCTTATCTCTACTTCCCGATACGATGAACTCTGAATCACTGGATATAGCCACAGATAATACATAATCTGTGCGACCACTCATGGTCTTACAGGTACCTGTCTTGACGTCCCATAGTCTCACCGTCTTATCTCCACTTCCCGATACGATGAACTCTGAATCACTGGATATAGCCACAGATAATACATAATCTTTGTGACCACTCATGGTCTTACAGCTACCTGTCTTGACGTCCCATAGTCTCACCGTCTTATCATCACTTCCCGATACGATGAACTCTGAATCACTGGATATAGCCACAGATGATACATAATCTTTGTGACCACTCATGGTCTTACAGGTACCTGTCTTGACGTCCCATAGTCTCACCGTATTATCATCACTTCCCGATACGATGAACTCTGAATCACTGGATATAGCCACAGATAATACAGAATTAGTGTGACCACTCATGGTCTTACAGCTACCTGTCTTGACGTCCCATAGTCTCACCGTCTTATCATGACTTCCCGATACGATGAACTCTGAATCACTGGATATAGCCACAGATAATACAGAATTAGTGTGACCACTCATGGTCTTACAGCTACCTGTCTTGACGTCCCATAGTCTCACCGTCTTATCTCTACTTACCGATACGATGAACTCTGAATCACTGGATATAGCCACAGATGATACATAATCTGTGCGACCACTCATGGTCTTACAGGTACCTGTCTTGACGTCCCATAGTCTCACCGTTTTATCATAACTTCCCGATACGATGAACTCTGAATCACTGGATATAGCCACAGATAATACATAACTAGTGCGACCACTCATGGTCTTACAGGTACCTGTCTTGACGTCCCATAGTCTCACCGTATTATCATCACTTCCCGATACGATGAACTCTGAATCACAGGATATAGCCACAGATAATACAGAATTAGTGTGACCACTCATGGTCTTACAGCTACCTGTCTTGACGTCCCATAGTCTCACCGTCTTATCTCCACTTCCCGATACGATGAACTCTGAATCACTGGATATAGCCACAGCATATACATAATCTGTGCGACCACTCATGGTCTTACAGGTACCTGTCTTGACGTCCCATAGTCTCACCGTATTATCATCACTTCCCGATACGATGAACTCTGAATCACAGGATATAGCCACAGATAATACAGAATTAGTGTGACCACTCATGGTCTTACAGCTACCTGTCTTGACGTCCCATAGTCTCACCGTCTTATCATCACTTCCCGATACGATGAACTCTGAATCACTGGATATAGCCACAGATGATACATAATCTTTGTGATCACTCATGGTCTTACAGGTACCTGTCTTGACGTCCCATAGTCTCACCGTATTATCATCACTTCCCGATACGATGAACTCTGAATCACTGGATATAGCCACAGATAATACATAATTAGTGTGACCACTCATGGTCTTACAGGTACCTGTCTTGACGTCCCATAGTCTCACCGTCTTATCATGACTTCCCGATACGATGAACTCTGAATCACTGGATATAGCCACAGATAATACAGAATTAGTGTGACCACTCATGGTCTTACAGCTACCTGTCTTGACGTCCCATAGTCTCACCGTCTTATCTCCACTTACCGATACGATGAACTCTGAATCACTGGATATAGCCACAGATAATACATAATCTGTGTGACCACTCATGGTCTTACAGGTACCTGTCTTGACGTCCCATAGTCTCACCGTCTTATCTCCACTTCCCGATACGATGAACTCTGAATCACTGGATATAGCCACAGATTATACATAATCTGTGCGACCACTCATGGTCTTACAGGTACCTGTCTTGACGTCCCATAGTCTCACCGTCTTATCTCCACTTACCGATACGATGAACTCTGAATCACTGGATATAGCCACAGATAATACATAATCTGTGTGACCACTCATGGTCTTACAGGTACCTGTCTTGACGTCCCATAGTCTCACCGTCTTATCATAACTTCCCGATACGATGAACTCTGAATCACTGGATATAGCCACAGAGAATACAGAACTAGTGTGACCACTCATGGTCTTACAGGTACCTTTCTTGACGTCCCATAGTATCACCGTCTTATCTCCACTTCCCGATACGATGAACTCTGAATCACTGGATATAGCCACAGAGAATACAGAACTAGTGTGACCACTCATGGTCTTACAGGTACCTTTCTTGACGTCCCATAGTATCACCGTCTTATCTCCACTTCCCGATACGATGAACTCTGAATCACTGGATATAGCCACAGAGAATACAGAACTAGTGTGACCACCCAAGTCTTACAGGTACCTGTCTTGACGTCCCATAGTCTCACCGTCTTATCATCACTTCCCGATACGATGAACTCTGAATCACTGGATATAGCCACAGAGAATACAGAACTAGTGTGACCACCCAAGTCTTACAGGTACCTGTCTTGACGTCCCATAGTCTCACCGTCTTATCTGCACTTCCCGATACGATGAACTCTGAATCACTGGATATAGCCACAGATAATACATAATTAGTGTGACCACTCATGGTCTTACAGGTACCTGTCTTGACGTCCCATAGTCTCACCGTCTTATCTCCACTTCCCGATACGATGAACTCTGAATCACTGGATATAGCCACAGATCTTATATATTCTGTGTGACCACTCATGGTCTTACAGCTACCTGTCTTGACGTCCCATAGTCTCACCGTCTTATCTGCACTTCCCGATACGATGAACTCTGAATCACTGGATATAGCCACAGATGATACATAATCTGTGCGACCACTCATGGTCTTACAGGTACCTGTCTTGACGTCCCATAGTCTCACCGTATAATCATAACTTCCCGATACGATGAACTCTGAATCACTGGATATAGCCACAGAGAATACAGAACTAGTGTGACCACTCATGGTCTTACAGGTACCTGTCTTGACGTCCCATAGTCTCACCGTATAATCTGCACTTCCCGATACGATGAACTCTGAATCACTGGATATAGCCACAGAGAATACAGAACTAGTGTGACCACCCAAGTCTTACAGGTACCTGTCTTGACGTCCCATAGTCTCACCGTCTTATCTGCACTTCCCGATACGATGAACTCTGAATCACTGGATATAGCCACAGATAATACATAATTAGTGTGACCACTCATGGTCTTACAGGTACCTGTCTTGACGTCCCATAGTCTCACCGTATTATCATGACATCCCGATACGATGAACTCTGAGTCACTGGATATAGCCACAGATAATACATAATCTTTGTGATCACTCATGGTCTTACAGGTACCTGTCTTGACGTCCCATAGTCTCACCGTCTTATCTCTACTTCCCGATACGATGAACTCTGAATCACTGGATATAGCCACAGATAATACATAATCTGTGCGACCACTCATGGTCTTACAGGTACCTGTCTTGACGTCCCATAGTCTCACCGTCTTATCTCCACTTCCCGATACGATGAACTCTGAATCACTGGATATAGCCACAGATAATACATAATCTTTGTGACCACTCATGGTCTTACAGCTACCTGTCTTGACGTCCCATAGTCTCACCGTCTTATCATCACTTCCCGATACGATGAACTCTGAATCACTGGATATAGCCACAGATGATACATAATCTTTGTGACCACTCATGGTCTTACAGGTACCTGTCTTGACGTCCCATAGTCTCACCGTATTATCATCACTTCCCGATACGATGAACTCTGAATCACTGGATATAGCCACAGATAATACAGAATTAGTGTGACCACTCATGGTCTTACAGCTACCTGTCTTGACGTCCCATAGTCTCACCGTCTTATCATGACTTCCCGATACGATGAACTCTGAATCACTGGATATAGCCACAGATAATACAGAATTAGTGTGACCACTCATGGTCTTACAGCTACCTGTCTTGACGTCCCATAGTCTCACCGTCTTATCTCTACTTACCGATACGATGAACTCTGAATCACTGGATATAGCCACAGATGATACATAATCTGTGCGACCACTCATGGTCTTACAGGTACCTGTCTTGACGTCCCATAGTCTCACCGTTTTATCATAACTTCCCGATACGATGAACTCTGAATCACTGGATATAGCCACAGATAATACATAACTAGTGCGACCACTCATGGTCTTACAGGTACCTGTCTTGACGTCCCATAGTCTCACCGTATTATCATCACTTCCCGATACGATGAACTCTGAATCACAGGATATAGCCACAGATAATACAGAATTAGTGTGACCACTCATGGTCTTACAGCTACCTGTCTTGACGTCCCATAGTCTCACCGTCTTATCTCCACTTCCCGATACGATGAACTCTGAATCACTGGATATAGCCACAGCATATACATAATCTGTGCGACCACTCATGGTCTTACAGGTACCTGTCTTGACGTCCCATAGTCTCACCGTATTATCATCACTTCCCGATACGATGAACTCTGAATCACAGGATATAGCCACAGATAATACAGAATTAGTGTGACCACTCATGGTCTTACAGCTACCTGTCTTGACGTCCCATAGTCTCACCGTCTTATCATCACTTCCCGATACGATGAACTCTGAATCACTGGATATAGCCACAGATGATACATAATCTTTGTGATCACTCATGGTCTTACAGGTACCTGTCTTGACGTCCCATAGTCTCACCGTATTATCATCACTTCCCGATACGATGAACTCTGAATCACTGGATATAGCCACAGATAATACATAATTAGTGTGACCACTCATGGTCTTACAGGTACCTGTCTTGACGTCCCATAGTCTCACCGTCTTATCATGACTTCCCGATACGATGAACTCTGAATCACTGGATATAGCCACAGATAATACAGAATTAGTGTGACCACTCATGGTCTTACAGCTACCTGTCTTGACGTCCCATAGTCTCACCGTCTTATCTCCACTTACCGATACGATGAACTCTGAATCACTGGATATAGCCACAGATAATACATAATCTGTGTGACCACTCATGGTCTTACAGGTACCTGTCTTGACGTCCCATAGTCTCACCGTATTATCATCACTTCCCGATACGATGAACTCTGAATCACAGGATATAGCCACAGATAATACAGAATTAGTGCGACCACTCATGGTCTTACAGGTACCTTTCTTGACGTCCCATAGTCTCACCGTCTTATCTCTACTTCCCGATACGATGAACTCTGAATCACTGGATATAGCCACAGATAATACATAATCTGTGTGACCACTCATGGTCTTACAGGTACCTGTCTTGACGTCCCATAGTCTCACCGTCTTATCATCACTTCCCGATACGATGAACTCTGAATCACTGGATATAGCCACAGAGAATACAGAACTAGTGTGACCACTCATGGTCTTACAGGTACCTGTCTTGACGTCCCATAGTCTCACCGTATTATCATCACTTACCGATACGATGAACTCTGAATCACTGGATATAGCCACAGATGATACATAATCTGTGCGACCACTCATGGTCTTACAGCTACCTGTCTTGACGTCCCATAGTCTCACCGTCTTATCTGCACTTCACGATACGATGAACTCTGAATCACTGGATATAGCCACAGATAATACATAATCTGTGTGACCACTCATGGTCTTACAGGTACCTGTCTTGACGTCCCATAGTCTCACCGTATTATCATCACTTCCCGATACGATGAACTCTGAATCACTGGATATAGCCACAGATCTTATATATTCTGTGTGACCACTCATGGTCTTACAGGTACCTTTCTTGACGTCCCATAGTCTCACCGTCTTATCTGCACTTCACGATACGATGAACTCTGAATCACTGGATATAGCCACAGATAATACATAATCTGTGTGACCACTCATGGTCTTACAGGTACCTGTCTTGACGTCCCATAGTCTCACCGTATTATCATCACTTCCCGATACGATGAACTCTGAATCACTGGATATAGCCACAGATCTTATATATTCTGTGTGACCACTCATGGTCTTACAGGTACCTTTCTTGACGTCCCATAGTCTCACCGTCTTATCTGCACTTCACGATACGATGAACTCTGAATCACTGGATATAGCCACAGATAATACATAATCTGTGTGACCACTCATGGTCTTACAGGTACCTGTCTTGACGTCCCATAGTCTCACCGTCTTATCATGACTTCCCGATACGATGAACTCTGAATCACTGGATATAGCCACAGATAATACAGAATTAGTGTGACCACTCATGGTCTTACAGCTACCAGTCTTGACGTCCCATAGTCTCACCGTCTTATCTCTACTTACCGATACGATGAACTCTGAATCACTGGATATAGCCACAGATGATACATAATCTGTGCGACCACTCATGGTCTTACAGCTACCTGTCTTGACGTCCCATAGTCTCACCGTTTTATCATAACTTCCCGATACGATGAACTCTGAATCACTGGATATAGCCACAGATAATACATAATCTGTGTGACCACTCATGGTCTTACAGGTACCTGTCTTGACGTCCCATAGTCTCACCGTCTTATCTCCACTTCCCGATACGATGAACTCTGAATCACTGGATATAGCCACAGCATATACATAATCTTTGTGACCACTCATGGTCTTACAGCTACCTGTCTTGACGTCCCATAGTCTCACCGTCTTATCATCACTTCCCGATACGATGAACTCTGAATCACTGGATATAGCCACAGATGATACATAATCTTTGTGACCACTCATGGTCTTACAGGTACCTGTCTTGACGTCCCATAGTCTCACCGTATTATCATCACTTCCCGATACGATGAACTCTGAATCACTGGATATAGCCACAGATAATACATAATTAGTGTGACCACTCATGGTCTTACAGGTACCTGTCTTGACGTCCCATAGTCTCACCGTCTTATCATGACTTCCCGATACGATGAACTCTGAATCACTGGATATAGCCACAGATTATACATAATCTGTGCGACCACTCATGGTCTTACAGGTACCTGTCTTGACGTCCCATAGTCTCACCGTCTTATCTCCACTTACCGATACGATGAACTCTGAATCACTGGATATAGCCACAGATGATACATAATCTGTGCGACCACTCATGGTCTTACAGGTACCTGTCTTGACGTCCCATAGTCTCACCGTTTTATCATAACTTCCCGATACGATGAACTCTGAATCACTGGATATAGCCACAGATAATACATAACTAGTGCGACCACTCATGGTCTTACAGGTACCTGTCTTGACGTCCCATAGTCTCACCGTATTATCATCACTTCCCGATACGATGAACTCTGAATCACTGGATATAGCCACAGATAATACAGAATTAGTGTGACCACTCATGGTCTTACAGCTACCTGTCTTGACGTCCCATAGTCTCACCGTCTTATCATGACTTCCCGATACGATGAACTCTGAATCACTGGATATAGCCACAGATAATACAGAATTAGTGTGACCACTCATGGTCTTACAGCTACCTGTCTTGACGTCCCATAGTCTCACCGTCTTATCTCTACTTACCGATACGATGAACTCTGAATCACTGGATATAGCCACAGATGATACATAATCTGTGCGACCACTCATGGTCTTACAGGTACCTGTCTTGACGTCCCATAGTCTCACCGTTTTATCATAACTTCCCGATACGATGAACTCTGAATCACTGGATATAGCCACAGATAATACATAACTAGTGCGACCACTCATGGTCTTACAGGTACCTGTCTTGACGTCCCATAGTCTCACCGTATTATCATCACTTCCCGATACGATGAACTCTGAATCACAGGATATAGCCACAGATAATACAGAATTAGTGTGACCACTCATGGTCTTACAGCTACCTGTCTTGACGTCCCATAGTCTCACCGTCTTATCTCCACTTCCCGATACGATGAACTCTGAATCACTGGATATAGCCACAGCATATACATAATCTGTGCGACCACTCATGGTCTTACAGGTACCTGTCTTGACGTCCCATAGTCTCACCGTATTATCATCACTTCCCGATACGATGAACTCTGAATCACAGGATATAGCCACAGATAATACAGAATTAGTGTGACCACTCATGGTCTTACAGCTACCTGTCTTGACGTCCCATAGTCTCACCGTCTTATCATCACTTCCCGATACGATGAACTCTGAATCACTGGATATAGCCACAGATGATACATAATCTTTGTGATCACTCATGGTCTTACAGGTACCTGTCTTGACGTCCCATAGTCTCACCGTATTATCATCACTTCCCGATACGATGAACTCTGAATCACTGGATATAGCCACAGATAATACATAATTAGTGTGACCACTCATGGTCTTACAGGTACCTGTCTTGACGTCCCATAGTCTCACCGTCTTATCATGACTTCCCGATACGATGAACTCTGAATCACTGGATATAGCCACAGATAATACAGAATTAGTGTGACCACTCATGGTCTTACAGCTACCTGTCTTGACGTCCCATAGTCTCACCGTCTTATCTCCACTTACCGATACGATGAACTCTGAATCACTGGATATAGCCACAGATAATACATAATCTGTGTGACCACTCATGGTCTTACAGGTACCTGTCTTGACGTCCCATAGTCTCACCGTATTATCATCACTTCCCGATACGATGAACTCTGAATCACAGGATATAGCCACAGATAATACAGAATTAGTGCGACCACTCATGGTCTTACAGGTACCTTTCTTGACGTCCCATAGTCTCACCGTCTTATCTCTACTTCCCGATACGATGAACTCTGAATCACTGGATATAGCCACAGATAATACATAATCTGTGTGACCACTCATGGTCTTACAGGTACCTGTCTTGACGTCCCATAGTCTCACCGTCTTATCATCACTTCCCGATACGATGAACTCTGAATCACTGGATATAGCCACAGAGAATACAGAACTAGTGTGACCACTCATGGTCTTACAGGTACCTGTCTTGACGTCCCATAGTCTCACCGTATTATCATCACTTACCGATACGATGAACTCTGAATCACTGGATATAGCCACAGATGATACATAATCTGTGCGACCACTCATGGTCTTACAGCTACCTGTCTTGACGTCCCATAGTCTCACCGTCTTATCTGCACTTCACGATACGATGAACTCTGAATCACTGGATATAGCCACAGATAATACATAATCTGTGTGACCACTCATGGTCTTACAGGTACCTGTCTTGACGTCCCATAGTCTCACCGTATTATCATCACTTCCCGATACGATGAACTCTGAATCACTGGATATAGCCACAGATAATGCAGAATTAGTGTGACCACTCATGGTCTTACAGGTACCTGTCTTGACGTCCCATAGTCTCACCGTCTTATCTCCACTTCCCGATACGATGAACTCTGAATCACTGGATATAGCCACAGATTATACATAATCTGTGCGACCACTCATGGTCTTACAGGTACCTGTCTTGACGTCCCATAGTCTCACCGTCTTATCTCTACTTACCGATACGATGAACTCTGAATCACTGGATATAGCCACAGATGATACATAATCTGTGCGACCACTCATGGTCTTACAGCTACCTGTCTTGACGTCCCATAGTCTCACCGTTTTATCATAACTTCCCGATACGATGAACTCTGAATCACTGGATATAGCCACAGATAATACATAATCTGTGTGACCACTCATGGTCTTACAGGTACCTGTCTTGACGTCCCATAGTCTCACCGTCTTATCTCCACTTCCCGATACGATGAACTCTGAATCACTGGATATAGCCACAGCATATACATAATCTTTGTGACCACTCATGGTCTTACAGCTACCTGTCTTGACGTCCCATAGTCTCACCGTCTTATCATCACTTCCCGATACGATGAACTCTGAATCACTGGATATAGCCACAGATGATACATAATCTTTGTGACCACTCATGGTCTTACAGGTACCTGTCTTGACGTCCCATAGTCTCACCGTATTATCATCACTTCCCGATACGATGAACTCTGAATCACTGGATATAGCCACAGATAATACATAATTAGTGTGACCACTCATGGTCTTACAGGTACCTGTCTTGACGTCCCATAGTCTCACCGTCTTATCATGACTTCCCGATACGATGAACTCTGAATCACTGGATATAGCCACAGATAATACATAATTAGTGTGACCACTCATGGTCTTACAGGTACCTGTCTTGACGTCCCATAGTCTCACCGTCTTATCTCCACTTCCCGATACGATGAACTCTGAATCACTGGATATAGCCACAGATCTTATATATTCTGTGTGACCACTCATGGTCTTACAGCTACCTGTCTTGACGTCCCATAGTCTCACCGTCTTATCTGCACTTCCCGATACGATGAACTCTGAATCACTGGATATAGCCACAGATGATACATAATCTGTGCGACCACTCATGGTCTTACAGGTACCTGTCTTGACGTCCCATAGTCTCACCGTATAATCATAACTTCCCGATACGATGAACTCTGAATCACTGGATATAGCCACAGAGAATACAGAACTAGTGTGACCACTCATGGTCTTACAGGTACCTGTCTTGACGTCCCATAGTCTCACCGTATAATCTGCACTTCCCGATACGATGAACTCTGAATCACTGGATATAGCCACAGAGAATACAGAACTAGTGTGACCACCCAAGTCTTACAGGTACCTGTCTTGACGTCCCATAGTCTCACCGTCTTATCTGCACTTCCCGATACGATGAACTCTGAATCACTGGATATAGCCACAGATAATACATAATTAGTGTGACCACTCATGGTCTTACAGGTACCTGTCTTGACGTCCCATAGTCTCACCGTATTATCATGACATCCCGATACGATGAACTCTGAATCACTGGATATAGCCACAGATAATACAGAATTAGTGTGACCACTCATGGTCTTACAGCTACCTGTCTTGACGTCCCATAGTCTCACAGTCTTATCTCTACTTCCCGATACGATGAACTCTGAATCACTGGATATAGCCACAGCATATACATAATCTTTGTGACCACTCATGGTCTTACAGGTACCTGTCTTGACGTCCCATAGTCTCACCGTATAATCATAACTTCCCGATACGATGAACTCTGAATCACTGGATATAGCCACAGAGAATACAGAACTAGTGTGACCACTCATGGTCTTACAGGTACCTGTCTTGACGTCCCATAGTCTCACAATCTTATCTCCACTTCCCGATACGATGAACTCTGAATCACTGGATATAGCCACAGATGATACAACACTAGTGTGACCACTCATGGTCTTACAGGTACCTGTCTTGACGTCCCATAGTCTCACCGTATAATCTGCACTTCCCGATACGATGAACTCTGAATCACTGAATATAGCCACAAGATATACATAATCTGTGTGATCACTCATGGTCTTACAGGTACCTGTCTTGACGTCCCATAGTCTCACCGTCTTATCTCCACTTACCGATACGATGAACTCTGAATCACTGGATATAGCCACAGATAATACATAATCTGTGTGACCACTCATGGTCTTACAGGTACCTGTCTTGACGTCCCATAGTCTCACCGTCTTATCATCACTTCCCGATACGATGAACTCTGAGTCACTCGATATAGCCACAGATAATACATAATCTTTGTGATCACTCATGGTCTTACAGGTACCTGTCTTGACGTCCCATAGTCTCACCGTCTTATCTCTACTTCCCGATACGATGAACTCTGAATCAATGGATATAGCCACAGATAATACATAATCTGTGCGACCACTCATGGTCTTACAGGTACCTGTCTTGACGTCCCATAGTCTCACCGTCTTATCATCACTTCCCGATACGATGAACTCTGAGTCACTGGATATAGCCACAGATAATACATAATCTGTGCGACCACTCATGGTCTTACAGGTACCTGTCTTGACGTCCCATAGTCTCACCGTCTTATCTCCACTTCCCGATACGATGAACTCTGAATCACTGGATATAGCCACAGATAATACATAATTAGTGTGACCACTCATGGTCTTACAGGTACCTTTCTTGACGTCCCATAGTCTCACCGTCTTATCATCACTTCCCGATACGATGAACTCTGAATCACTGGATATAGCCACAGATTTTACATAATCTGTGTGACCACTCATGGTCTTACAGGTACCTGTCTTGACGTCCCATAGTCTCACCGTATTATCTCTACTTCCCGATACGATGAACTCTGAATCACTGGATATAGCCACAGCATATACATGACTAGTGTGACCACTCATGGTCTTACAGCTACCAGTCTTGACGTCCCATAGTCTCACCGTCTTATCTCCACTTCCCGATACGATGAACTCTGAATCACTGGATATAGCCACAGATAATACATAATTAGTGTGACCACTCATGGTCTTACAGGTACCTGTCTTGACGTCCCATAGTCTCACCGTTTTATCATAACTTCCCGATACGATGAACTCTGAATCACTGGATATAGCCACAGATAATACAGAATTAGTGTGACCACTCATGGTCTTACAGGTACCTGTCTTGACGTCCCATAGTCTCACCGTCTTATCTCTACTTCCCGATACGATGAACTCTGAATCACTGGATATAGCCACAGATAATGCAGAATTAGTGTGACCACTCATGGTCTTACAGGTACCTGTCTTGACGTCCCATAGTCTCACCGTCTTATCATCACTTCCCGATACGATGAACTCTGAATCACTGGATATAGCCACAGATTTTACATATTCTGTGTGACCACTCATGGTCTTACAGGTACCTGTCTTGACGTCCCATAGTCTCACCGTCTTATCATCACTTCCCGATACGATGAACTCTGAATCACTGGATATAGCCACAGATGATACAACACTAGTGTGACCACTCATGGTCTTACAGGTACCTGTCTTGACGTCCCATAGTCTCACCGTATAATCTGCACTTCCCGATACGATGAACTCTGAATCACTGAATATAGCCACAAGATATACATAATCTGTGTGATCACTCATGGTCTTACAGGTACCTGTCTTGACGTCCCATAGTCTCACCGTCTTATCTCCACTTACCGATACGATGAACTCTGAATCACTGGATATAGCCACAGCATATACATAATCTTTGTGACCACTCATGGTCTTACAGCTACCTGTCTTGACGTCCCATAGTCTCACCGTATTATCATCACTTCCCGATACGATGAACTCTGAATCACTGGATATAGCCACAGATAATACAGAATTAGTGTGACCACTCATGGTCTTACAGGTACCTGTCTTGACGTCCCATAGTCTCACCGTCTTATCTCTACTTCCCGATACGATGAACTCTGAATCACTGGATATAGCCACAGATAATGCAGAATTAGTGTGACCACTCATGGTCTTACAGGTACCTGTCTTGACGTCCCATAGTCTCACCGTCTTATCATCACTTCCCGATACGATGAACTCTGAATCACTGGATATAGCCACAGATAATACAGAATTAGTGTGACCACTCATGGTCTTACAGGTACCTGTCTTGACGTCCCATAGTCTCACCGTCTTATCTGCACTTCCCGATACGATGAACTCTGAATCACTGGATATAGCCACAGATAATACATAATCTTTGTGACCACTCATGGTCTTACAGGTACCTGTCTTGACGTCCCATAGTCTTACCGTATTATCATAACTTCCCGATACGATGAACTCTGAATCACTGGATATAGCCACAGATTTTACATATTCTGTGTGACCACTCATGGTCTTACAGGTACCTGTCTTGACGTCCCATAGTCTCACCGTCTTATCATCACTTCCCGATACGATGAACTCTGAATCACTGGATATAGCCACAGATAATACAGAATTAGTGTGACCACTCATGGTCTTACAGGTACCTGTCTTGACGTCCCATAGTCTCACCGTCTTATCTCCACTTCCCGATACGATGAACTCTGAATCACTGGATATAGCCACAGATAATACAGAATTAGTGTGACCACTCATGGTCTTACAGGTACCTGTCTTGACGTCCCATAGTCTCACCGTATAATCTGCACTTCCCGATACGATGAACTCTGAATCACTGGATATAGCCACAGATTATACATAATCTGTGCGACCACTCATGGTCTTACAGGTACCTGTCTTGACGTCCCATAGTCTCACCGTCTTATCTCCACTTACCGATACGATGAACTCTGAATCACTGGATATAGCCACAGATAATACATAATCTGTGTGACCACTCATGGTCTTACAGGTACCTGTCTTGACGTCCCATAGTCTCACCGTCTTATCTCCACTTCCCGATACGATGAACTCTGAATCACTGGATATAGCCACAGATTATACAGAATCTTTGTGACCACTCATGGTCTTACAGGTACCTTTCTTGACGTCCCATAGTATCACCGTCTTATCTCCACTTCCCGATACGATGAACTCTGAATCACTGGATATAGCCACAGAGAATACAGAACTAGTGTGACCACCCAAGTCTTACAGGTACCTGTCTTGACGTCCCATAGTCTCACCGTCTTATCTCCACTTCCCGATACGATGAACTCTGAATCACTGGATATAGCCACAGATAATGCAGAATTAGTGTGACCACTCATGGTCTTACAGGTACCTGTCTTGACGTCCCATAGTCTCACCGTCTTATCATCACTTCCCGATACGATGAACTCTGAATCACTGGATATAGCCACAGATAATACATAATTAGTGTGACCACTCATGGTCTTACAGGTACCTGTCTTGACGTCCCATAGTCTCACCGTCTTATCATGACTTCCCGATACGATGAACTCTGAATCACTGGATATAGCCACAGATAATACAGAATTAGTGTGACCACTCATGGTCTTACAGGTACCTGTCTTGACGTCCCATAGTCTCACCGTCTTATCTGCACTTCCCGATACGATGAACTCTGAATCACTGGATATAGCCACAGATGATACATAATCTGTGCGACCACTCATGGTCTTACAGGTACCTGTCTTGACGTCCCATAGTCTCACCGTCTTATCTCCACTTCCCGATACGATGAACTCTGAATCACTGGATATAGCCACAGATTATACATAATCTGTGCGACCACTCATGGTCTTACAGGTACCTGTCTTGACGTCCCATAGTCTCACCGTCTTATCTCCACTTCCCGATACGATGAACTCTGAATCACTGGATATAGCCACAGATTATACATAATCTGTGCGACCACTCATGGTCTTACAGGTACCTGTCTTGACGTCCCATAGTCTCACCGTCTTATCTCCACTTACCGATACGATGAACTCTGAATCACTGGATATAGCCACAGATAATGCAGAATTAGTGTGACCACTCAAGTCTTACAGGTACCTGTCTTGACGTCCCATAGTCTTACCGTATTATCATAACTTCCCGATACGATGAACTCTGAATCACTGGATATAGCCACAGATTTTACATATTCTGTGTGACCACTCATGGTCTTACAGGTACCTGTCTTGACGTCCCATAGTCTCACCGTCTTATCATCACTTCCCGATACGATGAACTCTGAATCACTGGATATAGCCACAGATAATACAGAATTAGTGTGACCACTCATGGTCTTACAGGTACCTGTCTTGACGTCCCATAGTCTCACCGTCTTATCTGCACTTCCCGATACGATGAACTCTGAATCACTGGATATAGCCACAGATAATACATAATCTGTGTGACCACTCATGGTCTTACAGGTACCTGTCTTGACGTCCCATAGTCTCACCGTCTTATCTCCACTTCCCGATACGATGAACTCTGAATCACTGGATATAGCCACAGATGATACATAATCTGTGCGACCACTCATGGTCTTACAGGTACCTGTCTTGACGTCCCATAGTCTCACCGTCTTATCTCCACTTCCCGATACGATGAACTCTGAATCACTGGATATAGCCACAGATTATACATAATCTGTGCGACCACTCATGGTCTTACAGGTACCTGTCTTGACGTCCCATAGTCTCACCGTCTTATCTCCACTTACCGATACGATGAACTCTGAATCACTGGATATAGCCACAGATAATACATAATCTGTGTGACCACTCATGGTCTTACAGGTACCTGTCTTGACGTCCCATAGTCTCACCGTCTTATCATAACTTCCCGATACGATGAACTCTGAATCACTGGATATAGCCACAGATAATACAGAATCTTTGTGACCACTCATGGTCTTACAGGTACCTGTCTTGACGTCCCATAGTCTCACCGTCTTATCTCTACTTCCCGATACGATGAACTCTGAATCACAGGATATAGCCACAGATAATACAGAATTAGTGCGACCACTCATGGTCTTACAGGTACCTGTCTTGACGTCCCATAGTCTCACCGTCTTATCTCTACTTCCCGATACGATGAACTCTGAATCACTGGATATAGCCACAGATGATACATAATCTGTGCGACCACTCATGGTCTTACAGGTACCTGTCTTGACGTCCCATAGTCTCACCGTCTTATCTCCACTTCCCGATACGATGAACTCTGAATCACTGGATATAGCCACAGATTATACATAATCTGTGCGACCACTCATGGTCTTACAGGTACCTGTCTTGACGTCCCATAGTCTCACCGTCTTATCTGCACTTCCCGATACGATGAACTCTGAATCACTGGATATAGCCACAGATAATACATAATCTGTGTGACCACTCATGGTCTTACAGGTACCTGTCTTGACGTCCCATAGTCTCACCGTCTTATCTCCACTTCCCGATACGATGAACTCTGAATCACTGGATATAGCCACAGATGATACATAACTAGTGCGACCACTCATGGTCTTACAGGTACCTTTCTTGACGTCCCATAGTCTCACCGTCTTATCTCCACTTCCCGATACGATGAACTCTGAATCACTGGATATAGCCACAGATTATACATAATCTGTGCGACCACTCATGGTCTTACAGGTACCTGTCTTGACGTCCCATAGTCTCACCGTCTTATCTCCACTTACCGATACGATGAACTCTGAATCACTGGATATAGCCACAGATAATACATAATCTGTGTGACCACTCATGGTCTTACAGGTACCTGTCTTGACGTCCCATAGTCTCACCGTCTTATCATCACTTCCCGATACGATGAACTCTGAATCACTGGATATAGCCACAGATAATACAGAATCTTTGTGACCACTCATGGTCTTACAGGTACCTGTCTTGACGTCCCATAGTATCACCGTCTTATCTCCACTTCCCGATACGATGAACTCTGAATCACTGGATATAGCCACAGAGAATACAGAACTAGTGTGACCACCCAAGTCTTACAGGTACCTGTCTTGACGTCCCATAGTCTCACCGTCTTATCTCCACTTCCCGATACGATGAACTCTGAATCACTGGATATAGCCACAGATAACACATAACTAGTGTGACCACTCATGGTCTTACAGGTACCTGTCTTGACGTCCCATAGTCTCACAGTCTTATCTGCACTTCCCGATACGATGAACTCTGAATCACTGGATATAGCCACAGATAATACATAATTAGTGTGACCACTCATGGTCTTACAGGTACCTGTCTTGACGTCCCATAGTCTCACCGTCTTATCTCTACTTCCCGATACGATGAACTCTGAGTCACTGGATATAGCCACAGATAATACAGAATTAGTGTGACCACTCATGGTCTTACAGGTACCTGTCTTGACGTCCCATAGTCTCACCGTATAATCTGCACTTCCCGATACGATGAACTCTGAATCACTGGATATAGCCACAGATAATACATAATTAGTGTGACCACTCATGGTCTTACAGGTACCTGTCTTGACGTCCCATAGTCTCACCGTCTTATCTCTACTTCCCGATACGATGAACTCTGAATCACTGGATATAGCCACAGATGATACATAATTAGTGCGACCACTCGTGGTCTTACAGGTACCTTTCTTGACGTCCCATAGTCTCACCGTATTATCATGACATCCCGATACGATGAACTCTGAGTCACTGGATATAGCCACAGATAATACAGAATTAGTGTGACCACTCATGGTCTTACAGGTACCTGTCTTGACGTCCCATAGTCTCACCGTATAATCTGCACTTCCCGATACGATGAACTCTGAATCACTGGATATAGCCACAGATAATACAGAATTAGTGTGACCACTCATGGTCTTACAGGTACCTTTCTTGACGTCCCATAGTCTCACCGTCTTATCTGCACTTCCCGATACGATGAACTCTGAATCACTGGATATAGCCACAGATAATACATAATTAGTGTGACCACTCATGGTCTTACAGGTACCTGTCTTGACGTCCCATAGTCTCACCGTCTTATCTCCACTTCCCGATACGATGAACTCTGAATCACTGGATATAGCCACAGATGATACAACACTAGTGTGACCACTCATGGTCTTACAGGTACCTTTCTTGACGTCCCATAGTCTCACCGTCTTATCTGCACTTCCCGATACGATGAACTCTGAATCACTGGATATAGCCACAGATAATACAGAATTAGTGTGACCACTCATGGTCTTACAGGTACCTTTCTTGACGTCCCATAGTCTCACCGTCTTATCTGCACTTCCCGATACGATGAACTCTGAATCACTGGATATAGCCACAGATAATACATAATTAGTGTGACCACTCATGGTCTTACAGGTACCTGTCTTGACGTCCCATAGTCTCACCGTCTTATCTCCACTTACCGATACGATGAACTCTGAATCACTGGATATAGCCACAGCATATACATAATCTTTGTGACCACTCATGGTCTTACAGCTACCTGTCTTGACGTCCCATAGTCTCACCGTATTATCATCACTTCCCGATACGATGAACTCTGAATCACTGGATATAGCCACAGATAATACAGAATTAGTGTGACCACTCATGGTCTTACAGGTACCTGTCTTGACGTCCCATAGTCTCACCGTCTTATCTCTACTTCCCGATACGATGAACTCTGAATCACTGGATATAGCCACAGATAATGCAGAATTAGTGTGACCACTCATGGTCTTACAGGTACCTGTCTTGACGTCCCATAGTCTCACCGTCTTATCATCACTTCCCGATACGATGAACTCTGAATCACTGGATATAGCCACAGATAATACAGAATTAGTGTGACCACTCATGGTCTTACAGGTACCTGTCTTGACGTCCCATAGTCTCACCGTCTTATCTGCACTTCCCGATACGATGAACTCTGAATCACTGGATATAGCCACAGATAATACATAATCTTTGTGACCACTCATGGTCTTACAGGTACCTGTCTTGACGTCCCATAGTCTTACCGTATTATCATAACTTCCCGATACGATGAACTCTGAATCACTGGATATAGCCACAGATTTTACATATTCTGTGTGACCACTCATGGTCTTACAGGTACCTGTCTTGACGTCCCATAGTCTCACCGTCTTATCTGCACTTCCCGATACGATGAACTCTGAATCACTGGATATAGCCACAGATAATACATAATTAGTGTGACCACTCATGGTCTTACAGGTACCTGTCTTGACGTCCCATAGTCTTACCGTCTTATCATGACTTCCCGATACGATGAACTCTGAATCACTGGATATAGCCACAGATAATACAGAATTAGTGTGACCACTCATGGTCTTACAGGTACCTGTCTTGACGTCCCATAGTCTCACCGTCTTATCATCACTTCCCGATACGATGAACTCTGAATCACTGGATATAGCCACAGATAATACAGAATTAGTGTGACCACTCATGGTCTTACAGGTACCTGTCTTGACGTCCCATAGTCTCACCGTCTTATCTCCACTTCCCGATACGATGAACTCTGAATCACTGGATATAGCCACAGATAATACATAATCTGTGTGACCACTCATGGTCTTACAGGTACCTGTCTTGACGTCCCATAGTCTCACCGTCTTATCATAACTTCCCGATACGATGAACTCTGAATCACTGGATATAGCCACAGATGATACATAATCTGTGCGACCACTCATGGTCTTACAGGTACCTTTCTTGACGTCCCATAGTCTCACCGTCTTATCTCCACTTCCCGATACGATGAACTCTGAATCACTGGATATAGCCACAGATTATACATAATCTGTGCGACCACTCATGGTCTTACAGGTACCTGTCTTGACGTCCCATAGTCTCACCGTCTTATCTCCACTTACCGATACGATGAACTCTGAATCACTGGATATAGCCACAGATAATACATAATCTGTGTGACCACTCATGGTCTTACAGGTACCTGTCTTGACGTCCCATAGTCTCACCGTCTTATCATAACTTCCCGATACGATGAACTCTGAATCACTGGATATAGCCACAGATAATACAGAATCTTTGTGACCACTCATGGTCTTACAGGTACCTTTCTTGACGTCCCATAGTATCACCGTCTTATCTCCACTTCCCGATACGATGAACTCTGAATCACTGGATATAGCCACAGAGAATACAGAACTAGTGTGACCACCCAAGTCTTACAGGTACCTGTCTTGACGTCCCATAGTCTCACCGTCTTATCTCCACTTCCCGATACGATGAACTCTGAATCACTGGATATAGCCACAGATAATGCAGAATTAGTGTGACCACTCATGGTCTTACAGGTACCTGTCTTGACGTCCCATAGTCTCACCGTCTTATCATCACTTCCCGATACGATGAACTCTGAATCACTGGATATAGCCACAGATAATACAGAATTAGTGTGACCACTCATGGTCTTACAGGTACCTGTCTTGACGTCCCATAGTCTCACCGTCTTATCTGCACTTCCCGATACGATGAACTCTGAATCACTGGATATAGCCACAGATAATACATAATCTGTGTGACCACTCATGGTCTTACAGGTACCTGTCTTGACGTCCCATAGTCTCACCGTCTTATCTCTACTTCCCGATACGATGAACTCTGAATCACTGGATATAGCCACAGATGATACATAATCTGTGCGACCACTCATGGTCTTACAGGTACCTGTCTTGACGTCCCATAGTCTCACCGTCTTATCTCCACTTCCCGATACGATGAACTCTGAATCACTGGATATAGCCACAGATTATACATAATCTGTGCGACCACTCATGGTCTTACAGGTACCTTTCTTGACGTCCCATAGTCTCACCGTCTTATCTCCACTTCCCGATACGATGAACTCTGAATCACTGGATATAGCCACAGATAATACAGAATTAGTGTGAACACTCATGGTCTTACAGGTACCTTTCTTGACGTCCCATAGTCTCACCGTATTATCATGACATCCCGATACGATGAACTCTGAATCACTGGATATAGCCACAGATTTTACATAATCTGTGTGACCACTCATGGTCTTACAGGTACCTGTCTTGACGTCCCATAGTCTCACAGTCTTATCTCCACTTCCCGATACGATGAACTCTGAATCACTGGATATAGCCACAGATAATACATAATCTGTGCGACCACTCATGGTCTTACAGGTACCTGTCTTGACGTCCCATAGTCTCACCGTATTATCATCACTTCCCGATACGATGAACTCTGAATCACTGGATATAGCCACAGATAATACAGAATCTGTGCGACCACTCATGGTCTTACAGGTACCTGTCTTGACGTCCCATAGTCTCACCGTCTTATCTCCACTTCCCGATACGATGAACTCTGAATCACTGGATATAGCCACAGATTATACATAATCTGTGCGACCACTCATGGTCTTACAGGTACCTGTCTTGACGTCCCATAGTCTCACCGTCTTATCATCACTTCCCGATACGATGAACTCTGAATCACTGGATATAGCCACAGATAATACAGAATTAGTGTGACCACTCATGGTCTTACAGGTACCTGTCTTGACGTCCCATAGTCTCACCGTATAATCTGCACTTCCCGATACGATGAACTCTGAATCACTGGATATAGCCACAGATAATACAGAATTAGTGTGACCACTCATGGTCTTACAGGTACCTGTCTTGACGTCCCATAGTCTCACCGTCTTATCTGCACTTCCCGATACGATGAACTCTGAATCACTGGATATAGCCACAGATAATACATAATCTGTGTGACCACTCATGGTCTTACAGGTACCTGTCTTGACGTCCCATAGTCTCACCGTCTTATCTCCACTTCCCGATACGATGAACTCTGAATCACTGGATATAGCCACAGATGATACATAATCTGTGCGACCACTCATGGTCTTACAGGTACCTGTCTTGACGTCCCATAGTCTCACCGTCTTATCTCCACTTCCCGATACGATGAACTCTGAATCACTGGATATAGCCACAGATTATACATAATCTGTGCGACCACTCATGGTCTTACAGGTACCTGTCTTGACGTCCCATAGTCTCACCGTCTTATCTCCACTTACCGATACGATGAACTCTGAATCACTGGATATAGCCACAGATAATACATAATCTGTGTGACCACTCATGGTCTTACAGGTACCTGTCTTGACGTCCCATAGTCTCACCGTCTTATCATCACTTCCCGATACGATGAACTCTGAATCACTGGATATAGCCACAGATAATACAGAATCTTTGTGACCACTCATGGTCTTACAGGTACCTTTCTTGACGTCCCATAGTATCACCGTCTTATCTCCACTTCCCGATACGATGAACTCTGAATCACTGGATATAGCCACAGAGAATACAGAACTAGTGTG
The DNA here is from genome assembly GCA_946699065.1 of Loxodes magnus. Lineage (NCBI taxonomy): Eukaryota > Ciliophora > Karyorelictea > Loxodida > Loxodidae > Loxodes > Loxodes magnus. The sequence goes on from CAMPDV010000171.1 coordinate 421,363, forward strand.
ACCACCCAAGTCTTACAGGTACCTGTCTTGACGTCCCATAGTCTCACCGTCTTATCTCCACTTCCCGATACGATGAACTCTGAATCACTGGATATAGCCACAGATAATGCAGACTTAGTGTGACCACCCAAGTCTTACAGGTACCTGTCTTGACGTCCCATAGTCTCACCGTCTTATCTCCACTTCCCGATACGATGAACTCTGAATCACTGGATATAGCCACAGATAATACATAATTAGTGTGACCACTCATGGTCTTACAGGTACCTGTCTTGACGTCCCATAGTCTCACCGTCTTATCATGACTTCCCGATACGATGAACTCTGAATCACTGGATATAGCCACAGATAATACATAATCTGTGCGACCACTCATGGTCTTACAGGTACCTGTCTTGACGTCCCATAGTCTCACCGTCTTATCTCTACTTACCGATACGATGAACTCTGAATCACTGGATATAGCCACAGATGATACATAATCTGTGCGACCACTCATGGTCTTACAGGTACCTGTCTTGACGTCCCATAGTCTCACCGTCTTATCTCCACTTCCCGATACGATGAACTCTGAATCACTGGATATAGCCACAGATAATACATAATTAGTGTGACCACTCATGGTCTTACAGGTACCTGTCTTGACGTCCCATAGTCTCACCGTCTTATCTCTACTTCCCGATACGATGAACTCTGAGTCACTGGATATAGCCACAGATAATACAGAATTAGTGTGACCACTCATGGTCTTACAGGTACCTTTCTTGACGTCCCATAGTCTCACCGTATTATCATAACTTCCCGATACGATGAACTCTGAATCACTGGATATAGCCACAGATTTTACATAATCTGTGTGACCACTCATGGTCTTACAGGTACCTGTCTTGACGTCCCATAGTCTCACCGTCTTATCATAACTTCCCGATACGATGAACTCTGAATCACTGGATATAGCCACAGATAATACATAATCTGTGCGACCACTCATGGTCTTACAGGTACCTGTCTTGACGTCCCATAGTCTCACCGTCTTATCTCCACTTCCCGATACGATGAACTCTGAATCACTGGATATAGCCACAGATGATACATAATCTGTGCGACCACTCATGGTCTTACAGGTACCTGTCTTGACGTCCCATAGTCTCACCGTCTTATCTCCAGTTCCCGATACGATGAACTCTGAATCACTGGATATAGCCACAGATAATACATAATCTGTGTGACCACTCATGGTCTTACAGGTACCTGTCTTGACGTCCCATAGTCTCACCGTCTTATCTCCACTTCCCGATACGATGAACTCTGAATCACTGGATATAGCCACAGATGATACATAATTTGTGTGACCACTCATGGTCTTACAGGTACCTGTCTTGACGTTCCATAGTCTCACCGTATTATCTCTACTTACCGATACGATGAACTCTGAATCACTGGATATAGCCACAGATGATACATAATCTGTGCGACCACTCATGGTCTTACAGGTACCTGTCTTGACGTCCCATAGTCTCACCGTCTTATCATGACTTCCCGATACGATGAACTCTGAATCACTGGATATAGCCACAGATAATACAGAATCTGTGCGACCACTCATGGTCTTACAGCTACCTGTCTTGACGTCCCATAGTCTCACCGTCTTATCATCACTTCCCGATACGATGAACTCTGAATCACTGGATATAGCCACAGATGATACATAATCTGTGCGACCACTCATGGTCTTACAGCTACCTGTCTTGACGTCCCATAGTCTCACCGTATTATCATCACTTCCCGATACGATGAACTCTGAATCACTGGATATAGCCACAGATAATACATAATCTGTGCGACCACTCATGGTCTTACAGCTACCTGTCTTGACGTCCCATAGTCTCACCGTCTTATCATCACTTCCCGATACGATGAACTCATGATCACTGGATATAGCCACAGATAATACAGAATCTGTGCGACCACTCATGGTCTTACAGCTACCTGTCTTGACGTCCCATAGTCTCACCGTCTTATCATCACTTCCCGATACGATGAACTCTGAATCACTGGATATAGCCACAGATGATACATAACTAGTGCGACCACTCATGGTCTTACAGGTACCTGTCTTGACGTCCCATAGTCTCACCGTCTTATCTCTACTTCCCGATACGATGAACTCTGAATCACTGGATATAGCCACAGATGATACATAACTAGTGCGACCACTCATGGTCTTACAGCTACCTGTCTTGACGTCCCATAGTCTCACCGTCTTATCATCACTTCCCGATACGATGAACTCTGAATCACTGGATATAGCCACAGATAATACATAATCTGTGTGACCACTCATGGTCTTACAGGTACCTGTCTTGACGTCCCATAGTCTCACCGTCTTATCATCACTTCCCGATACGATGAACTCTGAATCACTGGATATAGCCACAGCATATACATAATCTGTGTGACCACTCATGGTCTTACAGGTACCTGTCTTGACGTCCCATAGTCTCACCGTCTTATCTCTACTTCCCGATACGATGAACTCTGAATCACTGGATATAGCCACAGATTTTACATAATCTGTGTGACCACTCATGGTCTTACAGGTACCTGTCTTGACGTCCCATAGTCTCACCGTCTTATCTCTACTTACCGATACGATGAACTCTGAATCACTGGATATAGCCACAGATGATACATAATCTGTGCGACCACTCATGGTCTTACAGCTACCTGTCTTGACGTCCCATAGTCTCACCGTCTTATCTCTACTTCCCGATACGATGAACTCTGAATCACTGGATATAGCCACAGATGATACATAACTAGTGCGACCACTCATGGTCTTACAGGTACCTGTCTTGACGTCCCATAGTCTCACCGTCTTATCATCACTTCCCGATACGATGAACTCTGAATCACTGGATATAGCCACAGCATATACATAATCTGTGTGACCACTCATGGTCTTACAGGTACCTGTCTTGACGTCCCATAGTCTCACCGTCTTATCTCTACTTCCCGATACGATGAACTCTGAATCACTGGATATAGCCACAGATAATACAGAATTAGTGTGACCACTCATGGTCTTACAGGTACCTTTCTTGACGTCCCATAGTCTCACCGTCTTATCTCTACTTACCGATACGATGAACTCTGAATCACTGGATATAGCCACAGCATATACATAATCTGTGTGACCACTCATGGTCTTACAGGTACCTGTCTTGACGTCCCATAGTCTCACCGTCTTATCTGCACTTCCCGATACGATGAACTCTGAATCACTGGATATAGCCACAGATGATACATAATCTGTGTGACCACTCATGGTCTTACAGGTACCTGTCTTGACGTCCCATAGTCTCACCGTCTTATCTCTACTTACCGATACGATGAACTCTGAATCACTGGATATAGCCACAGATGATACATAATCTGTGCGACCACTCATGGTCTTACAGGTACCTGTCTTGACGTCCCATAGTCTCACCGTCTTATCATCACTTCCCGATACGATGAACTCTGAATCACTGGATATAGCCACAGATGATACATAATCTGTGCGACCACTCATGGTCTTACAGCTACCTGTCTTGACGTCCCATAGTCTCACCGTCTTATCTCTACTTCCCGATACGATGAACTCTGAATCACTGGATATAGCCACAGATTTTACATAATCTGTGTGACCACTCATGGTCTTACAGGTACCTGTCTTGACGTCCCATAGTCTCACCGTCTTATCTCTACTTACCGATACGATGAACTCTGAATCACTGGATATAGCCACAGATGATACATAATCTGTGCGACCACTCATGGTCTTACAGGTACCTGTCTTGACGTCCCATAGTCTCACCGTCTTATCTCTACTTCCCGATACGATGAACTCTGAATCACTGGATATAGCCACAGATAATACATAATCTGTGTGACCACTCATGGTCTTACAGGTACCTGTCTTGACGTCCCATAGTCTCACCGTCTTATCATGACTTCCCGATACGATGAACTCTGAGTCACTGGATATAGCCACAGATAATACATAATCTTTGTGATCACTCATGGTCTTACAGGTACCAGTCTTGACGTCCCATAGTCTCACCGTCTTATCTCTACTTCCCGATACGATGAACTCTGAATCACTGGATATAGCCACAGATGATACATAACTAGTGCGACCACTCATGGTCTTACAGGTACCTGTCTTGACGTCCCATAGTCTCACCGTCTTATCATCACTTCCCGATACGATGAACTCTGAATCACTGGATATAGCCACAGCATATACATAATCTGTGTGACCACTCATGGTCTTACAGGTACCTGTCTTGACGTCCCATAGTCTCACCGTCTTATCTCTACTTCCCGATACGATGAACTCTGAATCACTGGATATAGCCACAGATTTTACATAATCTGTGTGACCACTCATGGTCTTACAGGTACCTGTCTTGACGTCCCATAGTCTCACCGTCTTATCTCTACTTACCGATACGATGAACTCTGAATCACTGGATATAGCCACAGATGATACATAATCTGTGCGACCACTCATGGTCTTACAGGTACCTGTCTTGACGTCCCATAGTCTCACCGTCTTATCTCTACTTCCCGATACGATGAACTCTGAATCACTGGATATAGCCACAGATAATACATAATCTGTGTGACCACTCATGGTCTTACAGGTACCTGTCTTGACGTTCCATAGTCTCACCGTATTATCTCAACTTCCCGATACGATGAACTCTGAATCACTGGATATAGCCACAGATAATACATAATTAGTGTGACCACTCATGGTCTTACAGGTACCTGTCTTGACGTCCCATAGTCTTACCGTATTATCATAACTTCCCGATACGATGAACTCTGAATCTCTGGATATAGCCACAGATTTTACATATTCTGTGTGACCACTCATGGTCTTACAGGTACCTGTCTTGACGTCCCATAGTCTCACCGTCTTATCATCACTTCCCGATACGATGAACTCTGAATCACTGGATATAGCCACAGATAATACAGAATTAGTGTGACCACTCATGGTCTTACAGGTACCTGTCTTGACGTCCCATAGTCTCACCGTCTTATCTCCACTTACCGATACGATGAACTCTGAATCACTGGATATAGCCACAGATTTTACATATTCTGTGTGACCACTCATGGTCTTACAGGTACCTGTCTTGACGTCCCATAGTCTCACCGTCTTACCATCACTTCCCGATACGATGAACTCTGAGTCACTGGATATAGCCACAGATAATACAGAATTAGTGTGACCACTCATGGTCTTACAGGTACCTGTCTTGACGTCCCATAGTCTCACCGTCTTATCTCTACTTCCCGATACGATGAACTCTGAATCACTGGATATAGCCACAGATAATACAGAATTAGTGTGACCACTCATGGTCTTACAGGTACCTTTCTTGACGTCCCATAGTCTCACCGTCTTATCATGACTTCCCGATACGATGAACTCTGAGTCACTGGATATAGCCACAGATAATACAGAATTAGTGTGACCACTCATGGTCTTACAGCTACCAGTCTTGACGTCCCATAGTCTCACCGTCTTATCTCTACTTACCGATACGATGAACTCTGAATCACTGGATATAGCCACAGATGATACATAATCTGTGCGACCACTCATGGTCTTACAGGTACCTGTCTTGACGTCCCATAGTCTCACCGTTTTATCATAACTTCCCGATACGATGAACTCTGAATCACTGGATATAGCCACAGATTATACATAATCTGTGCGACCACTCATGGTCTTACAGGTACCTGTCTTGACGTCCCATAGTCTCACCGTCTTATCTCCACTTACCGATACGATGAACTCTGAATCACTGGATATAGCCACAGATTATACATAATCTGTGCGACCACTCATGGTCTTACAGGTACCTGTCTTGACGTCCCATAGTCTCACCGTCTTATCTCTACTTCCCGATACGATGAACTCTGAATCACTGGATATAGCCACAGATAATACATAATCTGTGTGACCACTCATGGTCTTACAGGTACCTGTCTTGACGTCCCATAGTCTTACCGTATTATCTCTACTTCCCGATACGATGAACTCTGAATCACTGGATATAGCCACAGATAATACATAATCTGTGTGACCACTCATGGTCTTACAGGTACCTGTCTTGACGTCCCATAGTCTCACCGTCTTATCTCTACTTCCCGATACGATGAACTCTGAATCACTGGATATAGCCACAGATAATACATAATTAGTGTGACCACTCATGGTCTTACAGGTACCTGTCTTGACGTCCCATAGTCTCACCGTATTATCTCCACTTCCCGATACGATGAACTCTGAATCACTGGATATAGCCACAGATAATACATAACTAGTGTGACCACTCATGGTCTTACAGCTACCTGTCTTGACGTCCCATAGTCTCACCGTCTTATCTCAACTTCCTGATACGATGAACTCTGAATAACTGGATATAGCCACAGATAATACATAACTAGTGTGACCACTCATGGTCTTACAGCTACCTGTCTTGACGTCCCATAGTCTCAAGGTTTTATCTCAACTTCCCGATACGATGAACTCTGAATCACTGGATATAGCCACAGATAATACAGAATTAGTGTGACCACTCATGGTCTTACAGGTACCTGTCTTGACGTCCCATAGTCTCACCGTCTTATCTCTACTTCCCGATACGATGAACTCTGAATCACTGGATATAGCCACAGATAATGCAGAATTAGTGTGACCACTCATGGTCTTACAGGTACCTTTCTTGACGTCCCATAGTCTCACCGTCTTATCATGACTTCCCGATACGATGAACTCTGAGTCACTGGATATAGCCACAGATAATACATAATCTGTGCGATCACTCATGGTCTTACAGGTACCAGTCTTGACGTCCCATAGTCTCACCGTCTTATCATCACTTCCCGATACGATGAACTCTGAATCACTGGATATAGCCACAGATGATACATAATCTGTGTGACCACTCATGGTCTTACAGGTACCTGTCTTGACGTCCCATAGTCTTACCGTATTATCTCAACTTCCCGATACGATGAACTCTGAATCACTGGATATAGCCACAGATTTTACATATTCTGTGTGACCACTCATGGTCTTACAGGTACCTGTCTTGACGTCCCATAGTCTCACCGTCTTATCATCACTTCCCGATACGATGAACTCTGAATCACTGGATATAGCCACAGATAATACATAATTAGTGTGACCACTCATGGTCTTACAGGTACCTGTCTTGACGTCCCATAGTCTCACCGTATTATCTCCACTTCCCGATACGATGAACTCTGAATCACTGGATATAGCCACAGATAATACATAACTAGTGTGACCACTCATGGTCTTACAGCTACCTGTCTTGACGTCCCATAGTCTCACCGTCTTATCTCAACTTCCTGATACGATGAACTCTGAATAACTGGATATAGCCACAGATAATACATAACTAGTGTGACCACTCATGGTCTTACAGCTACCTGTCTTGACGTCCCATAGTCTCACCGTCTTATCTCTACTTCCCGATACGATGAACTCTGAATCACTGGATATAGCCACAGATAATACAGAATTAGTGTGACCACTCATGGTCTTACAGGTACCTTTCTTGACGTCCCATAGTCTCACCGTCTTATCATGACTTCCCGATACGATGAACTCTGAGTCACTGGATATAGCCACAGATAATACATAATCTTTGTGATCACTCATGGTCTTACAGGTACCAGTCTTGACGTCCCATAGTCTCACCGTCTTATCTCTACTTCCCGATACGATGAACTCTGAATCACTGGATATAGCCACAGATAATGCAGAATTAGTGTGACCACTCATGGTCTTACAGGTACCTGTCTTGACGTCCCATAGTCTCACCGTCTTATCTCCACTTCCCGATACGATGAACTCTGAATCACTGGATATAGCCACAGATTATACATAATCTGTGCGACCACTCATGGTCTTACAGGTACCTGTCTTGACGTCCCATAGTCTCACCGTCTTATCTCTACTTCCCGATACGATGAACTCTGAATCACTGGATATAGCCACAGATAATACAGAATTAGTGTGACCACTCATGGTCTTACAGGTACCTTTCTTGACGTCCCATAGTCTCACCGTCTTATCATGACTTCCCGATACGATGAACTCTGAGTCACTGGATATAGCCACAGATAATACATAATCTTTGTGATCACTCATGGTCTTACAGGTACCTGTCTTGACGTCCCATAGTCTCAAGGTTTTATCTCAACTTCCCGATACGATGAACTCTAAATCACTGGATATAGCCACAGATAATACAGAACTAGTGTGACCACTCATGGTCTTACAGGTACCTGTCTTGACGTCCCATAGTCTCAAGGTTTTATCTCAACTTCCCGATACGATGAACTCTGAATCACTGGATATAGCCACAGATATTACATAATGTGTGTGACCACTCATGGTCTTACAGGTACCTGTCTTGACGTCCCATAGTCTCACCGTCTTATCTCAACTTCCCGATACGATGAACTCTGAATCACTGGATATAGCCACAGAGAATACAGAACTAGTGTGACCACTCATGGTCTTACAGGTACCTGTCTTGACGTCCCATAGTCTCACCGTCTTATCTCAACTTCCCGATACGATGAACTCTGAATCACTGGATATAGCCACTGATCATAACTAATTAGTGTGACCACTCATGGTCTTACAGCTACCTGTCTTGACGTCCCATAGTCTCACCGTCTTATCTCTACTTCCCGATACGATGAACTCTGAATCACTGGATATAGCCACTGATCATAACTAATTAGTGTGACCACTCATGGTCTTACAGCTACCTGTCTTGACGTCCCATAGTCTCACCGTCTTATCTCTACTTCCCGATACGATGAACTCTGAATCACTGGATATAGCCACAGATAATACATAATTAGTGTGACCACTCATGGTCTTACAGGTACCTGTCTTGACGTCCCATAGTCTCACCGTCTTATCTCCACTTACCGATACGATGAACTCTGAATCACTGGATATAGCCACAGATAATACATAATCTGTGTGACCACTCATGGTCTTACAGGTACCTGTCTTGACGTCCCATAGTCTCACCGTCTTATCATAACTTCCCGATACGATGAACTCTGAATCACTGGATATAGCCACAGATAATACAGAATTAGTGTGACCACTCATGGTCTTACAGGTACCTTTCTTGACGTCCCATAGTATCACCGTCTTATCTCCACTTCCCGATACGATGAACTCTGAATCACTGGATATAGCCACAGAGAATACAGAACTAGTGTGACCACTCATGGTCTTACAGGTACCTTTCTTGACGTCCCATAGTCTCACCGTCTTATCTCTACTTCCCGATACGATGAACTCTGAATCACTGGATATAGCCACAGATTTTACATAACTAGTGTGACCACTCATGGTCTTACAGGTACCTGTCTTGACGTCCCATAGTCTCACCGTATAATCATAACTTCCCGATACGATGAACTCTGAATCACTGGATATAGCCACAGATAATACAGAACTAGTGTGACCACTCATGGTCTTACAGGTACCTGTCTTGACGTCCCATAGTCTCACCGTATAATCTGCACTTCCCGATACGATGAACTCTGAATCACTGGATATAGCCACAGAGAATACAGAACTAGTGTGACCACCCAAGTCTTACAGGTACCTGTCTTGACGTCCCATAGTCTCACCGTCTTATCTGCACTTCCCGATACGATGAACTCTGAATCACTGGATATAGCCACAGATAATACATAATTAGTGTGACCACTCATGGTCTTACAGGTACCTGTCTTGACGTCCCATAGTCTCACCGTCTTATCATGACTTCCAGATACGATGAACTCTGAATCACTGGATATAGCCACAGATCTTATATATTCTGTGTGACCACTCATGGTCTTACAGCTACCTGTCTTGACGTCCCATAGTCTCACCGTCTTATCTCTACTTCCCGATACGATGAACTCTGAATCACTGGATATAGCCACAGCATATACATAATCTTTGTGACCACTCATGGTCTTACAGCTACCTGTCTTGACGTCCCATAGTCTCACCGTCTTATCTCCACTTCCCGATACGATGAACTCTGAATCACTGGATATAGCCACAGAGAATACAGAACTAGTGTGACCACTCATGGTCTTACAGGTACCTGTCTTGACGTCCCATAGTCTCACCGTATAATCATAACTTCCCGATACGATGAACTCTGAATCACTGGATATAGCCACAGAGAATACAGAACTAGTGTGACCACTCATGGTCTTACAGGTACCTGTCTTGACGTCCCATAGTCTCACCGTATAATCTGCACTTCCCGATACGATGAACTCTGAATCACTGGATATAGCCACAGATAATACAGAACTAGTGTGACCACCCAAGTCTTACAGGTACCTGTCTTGACGTCCCATAGTATCACCGTCTTATCTCTACTTCCCGATACGATGAACTCTGAATCACTGGATATAGCCACAGATTATACATAATCTGTGCGACCACTCATGGTCTTACAGGTACCTGTCTTGACGTCCCATAGTATCACCGTCTTATCTCTACTTCCCGATACGATGAACTCTGAATCACTGGATATAGCCACAGATCTTATATATTCTGTGTGACCACTCATGGTCTTACAGCTACCTGTCTTGACGTCCCATAGTCTCACCGTCTTATCTCTACTTCCCGATACGATGAACTCTGAATCACTGGATATAGCCACAGCATATACATAATCTTTGTGACCACTCATGGTCTTACAGCTACCTGTCTTGACGTCCCATAGTCTCACCGTATAATCATAACTTCCCGATACGATGAACTCTGAATCACTGGATATAGCCACAGAGAATACAGAACTAGTGTGACCACTCATGGTCTTACAGGTACCTGTCTTGACGTCCCATAGTCTCACCGTATAATCATAACTTCCCGATACGATGAACTCTGAATCACTGGATATAGCCACAGAGAATACAGAACTAGTGTGACCACTCATGGTCTTACAGGTACCTGTCTTGACGTCCCATAGTCTCACCGTCTTATCATAACTTCCCGATACGATGAACTCTGAATCACTGGATATAGCCACAGATAATACAGAATTAGTGTGACCACTCATGGTCTTACAGGTACCTTTCTTGACGTCCCATAGTATCACCGTCTTATCTCCACTTCCCGATACGATGAACTCTGAATCACTGGATATAGCCACAGAGAATACAGAACTAGTGTGACCACTCATGGTCTTACAGGTACCTTTCTTGACGTCCCATAGTATCACCGTCTTATCTCCACTTCCCGATACGATGAACTCTGAATCACTGGATATAGCCACAGAGAATACAGAACTAGTGTGACCACCCAAGTCTTACAGGTACCTGTCTTGACGTCCCATAGTCTCACCGTATAATCTGCACTTCCCGATACGATGAACTCTGAATCACTGGATATAGCCACAGAGAATACAGAACTAGTGTGACCACCCAAGTCTTACAGGTACCTGTCTTGACGTCCCATAGTCTCACCGTCTTATCTGCACTTCCCGATACGATGAACTCTGAATCACTGGATATAGCCACAGATAATACATAATTAGTGTGACCACTCATGGTCTTACAGGTACCTGTCTTGACGTCCCATAGTCTCACCGTCTTATCTGCACTTCCCGATACGATGAACTCTGAATAACTGGATATAGCCACAGATAATACATAACTAGTGCGACCACTCATGGTCTTACAGGTACCTTTCTTGACGTCCCATAGTCTCACCGTCTTATCATCACTTCCCGATACGATGAACTCTGAATCACTGGATATAGCCACAGATAACACATAACTAGTGTGACCAATCATGGTCTTACAGGTACCTGTCTTGACGTCCCATAGTCTCACCGTCTTATCTCCACTTCCCGATATGATGAACTCTGAATCACTGGATATAGCCACAGATCTTATATATTCTGTGTGACCACTCATGGTCTTACAGGTACCTGTCTTGACGTCCCATAGTCTCACCGTCTTATCTCTACTTACCGATACGATGAACTCTGAATCACTGGATATAGCCACAGATAATACAGAATTAGTGTGACCACTCATGGTCTTACAGGTACCTGTCTTGACGTCCCATAGTCTCACCGTATAATCATAACTTCCCGATACGATGAACTCTGAATCACTGGATATAGCCACAGAGAATACAGAACTAGTGTGACCACTCATGGTCTTACAGGTACCTGTCTTGACGTCCCATAGTCTCACCGTATAATCTGCACTTCCCGATACGATGAACTCTGAATCACTGGATATAGCCACAGAGAATACAGAACTAGTGTGACCACCCAAGTCTTACAGGTACCTGTCTTGACGTCCCATAGTCTCACCGTCTTATCTGCACTTCCCGATACGATGAACTCTGAATCACTGGATATAGCCACAGATAATACATAATTAGTGTGACCACTCATGGTCTTACAGGTACCTGTCTTGACGTCCCATAGTCTCACCGTATTATCATAACTTCCAGATACGATGAACTCTGAATCACTGGATATAGCCACAGATCTTATATATTCTGTGTGACCACTCATGGTCTTACAGCTACCTGTCTTGACGTCCCATAGTCTCACCGTCTTATCTCTACTTCCCGATACGATGAACTCTGAATCACTGGATATAGCCACAGCATATACATAATCTTTGTGACCACTCATGGTCTTACAGCTACCTGTCTTGACGTCCCATAGTCTCACCGTCTTATCTCCACTTCCCGATACGATGAACTCTGAATCACTGGATATAGCCACAGAGAATACAGAACTAGTGTGACCACTCATGGTCTTACAGGTACCTTTCTTGACGTCCCATAGTATCACCGTCTTATCTCCACTTCCCGATACGATGAACTCTGAATCACTGGATATAGCCACAGAGAATACAGAATTAGTGTGACCACTCATGGTCTTACAGGTACCTTTCTTGACGTCCCATAGTCTCACCGTCTTATCATGACTTCCCGATACGATGAACTCTGAATCACTGGATATAGCCACAGAGAATACAGAACTAGTGTGACCACCCAAGTCTTACAGGTACCTGTCTTGACGTCCCATAGTATCACCGTCTTATCTCTACTTCCCGATACGATGAACTCTGAATCACTGGATATAGCCACAGATTATACATAATCTGTGCGACCACTCATGGTCTTACAGGTACCTGTCTTGACGTCCCATAGTATCACCGTCTTATCTCTACTTCCCGATACGATGAACTCTGAATCACTGGATATAGCCACAGATCTTATATATTCTGTGTGACCACTCATGGTCTTACAGCTACCTGTCTTGACGTCCCATAGTCTCACCGTCTTATCTCTACTTCCCGATACGATGAACTCTGAATCACTGGATATAGCCACAGCATATACATAATCTTTGTGACCACTCATGGTCTTACAGGTACCTGTCTTGACGTCCCATAGTCTCACCGTATAATCATCACTTCCCGATACGATGAACTCTGAATCACTGGATATAGCCACAGAGAATACATAACTAGTGTGACCACTCATGGTCTTACAGGTACCTGTCTTGACGTCCCATAGTCTCACCGTATAATCATAACTTCCCGATACGATGAACTCTGAATCACTGGATATAGCCACAGAGAATACAGAACTAGTGTGACCACTCATGGTCTTACAGGTACCTGTCTTGACGTCCCATAGTCTCACCGTCTTATCATCACTTCCCGATACGATGAACTCTGAATCACTGGATATAGCCACAGATAATACATAATTAGTGTGACCACTCATGGTCTTACAGGTACCTGTCTTGACGTCCCATAGTCTCACCGTATAATCATCACTTCCCGATACGATGAACTCTGAATCACTGGATATAGCCACAGCATATACATAATCTTTGTGACCACTCATGGTCTTACAGCTACCTGTCTTGACGTCCCATAGTCTCACCGTATAATCATCACTTCCCGATACGATGAACTCTGAATCACTGGATATAGCCACAGAGAATACAGAACTAGTGTGACCACTCATGGTCTTACAGGTACCTGTCTTGACGTCCCATAGTCTCACCGTATTATCATCACTTCCCGATACGATGAACTCTGAATCACAGGATATAGCCACAGATAATACAGAATTAGTGCGACCACTCATGGTCTTACAGGTACCTGTCTTGACGTCCCATAGTCTCACCGTCTTATCATCACTTCCCGATACGATGAACTCTGAATCACTGGATATAGCCACAGATGATACATAATCTGTGCGACCACTCATGGTCTTACAGCTACCTGTCTTGACGTCCCATAGTCTCACCGTCTTATCTGCACTTCCCGATACGATGAACTCTGAATAACTGGATATAGCCACAGATAATACATAACTAGTGCGACCACTCATGGTCTTACAGGTACCTTTCTTGACGTCCCATAGTCTCACCGTCTTATCATCACTTCCCGATACGATGAACTCTGAATCACTGGATATAGCCACAGATAACACATAACTAGTGTGACCAATCATGGTCTTACAGGTACCTTTCTTGACGTCCCATAGTCTCACCGTATAATCTGCACTTCCCGATACGATGAACTCTGAATCACTGGATATAGCCACAGAGAATACAGAACTAGTGTGACCACCCAAGTCTTACAGGTACCTGTCTTGACGTCCCATAGTCTCACCGTCTTATCTGCACTTCCCGATACGATGAACTCTGAATCACTGGATATAGCCACAGATAATACATAATCTGTGTGACCACTCATGGTCTTACAGGTACCTGTCTTGACGTCCCATAGTCTCACCGTCTTATCATCACTTCCCGATACGATGAACTCTGAATCACTGGATATAGCCACAGATTTTACATAATCTGTGCGACCACTCATGGTCTTACAGGTACCTTTCTTGACGTCCCATAGTATCACCGTCTTATCTCCACTTCCCGATACGATGAACTCTGAATCACTGGATATAGCCACAGAGAATACAGAACTAGTGTGACCACTCATGGTCTTACAGGTACCTTTCTTGACGTCCCATAGTATCACCGTCTTATCTCCACTTCCCGATACGATGAACTCTGAATCACTGGATATAGCCACAGAGAATACAGAATTAGTGTGACCACTCATGGTCTTACAGGTACCTTTCTTGACGTCCCATAGTCTCACCGTCTTATCATGACTTCCCGATACGATGAACTCTGAATCACTGGATATAGCCACAGAGAATACAGAACTAGTGTGACCACCCAAGTCTTACAGGTACCTGTCTTGACGTCCCATAGTCTCACCGTCTTATCTGCACTTCCCGATACGATGAACTCTGAATCACTGGATATAGCCACAGATAATACATAATTAGTGTGACCACTCATGGTCTTACAGGTACCTGTCTTGACGTCCCATAGTCTCACCGTCTTATCTCCACTTCCCGATACGATGAACTCTGAATCACTGGATATAGCCACAGATCTTATATATTCTGTGTGACCACTCATGGTCTTACAGCTACCTGTCTTGACGTCCCATAGTCTCACCGTCTTATCTCTACTTACCGATACGATGAACTCTGAATCACTGGATATAGCCACAGATTTTACATAACTCGTGTGACCACTCATGGTCTTACAGGTACCTGTCTTGACGTCCCATAGTCTCACCGTCTTATCTCTACTTCCCGATACGATGAACTCTGAATCACTGGATATAGCCACAGATAATACATAATTAGTGTGACCACTCATGGTCTTACAGGTACCTGTCTTGACGTCCCATAGTCTCACCGTATAATCTGCACTTCCCGATACGATGAACTCTGAATCACTGGATATAGCCACAGAGAATACAGAACTAGTGTGACCACCCAAGTCTTACAGGTACCTGTCTTGACGTCCCATAGTCTCACCGTCTTATCTGCACTTCCCGATACGATGAACTCTGAATCACTGGATATAGCCACAGATAATACATAATTAGTGTGACCACTCATGGTCTTACAGGTACCTGTCTTGACGTCCCATAGTCTCACCGTCTTATCTCTACTTCCCGATACGATGAACTCTGAATCACTGGATATAGCCACAGATCTTATATATTCTGTGTGACCACTCATGGTCTTACAGCTACCTGTCTTGACGTCCCATAGTCTCACCGTCTTATCTCTACTTCCCGATACGATGAACTCTGAATCACTGGATATAGCCACAGCATATACATAATCTTTGTGACCACTCATGGTCTTACAGCTACCTGTCTTGACGTCCCATAGTCTCACCGTATAATCATAACTTCCCGATACGATGAACTCTGAATCACTGGATATAGCCACAGAGAATACAGAATTAGTGTGACCACTCATGGTCTTACAGGTACCTTTCTTGACGTCCCATAGTCTCACCGTCTTATCATGACTTCCCGATACGATGAACTCTGAATCACTGGATATAGCCACAGATTTTACAGAACTAGTGTGACCACTCATGGTCTTACAGGTACCTGTCTTGACGTCCCATAGTCTCACCGTATAATCTGCACTTCCCGATACGATGAACTCTGAATCACTGGATATAGCCACAGAGAATACATAATCTGTGCGACCACTCATGGTCTTACAGCTACCTGTCTTGACGTCCCATAGTCTCACCGTCTTATCTCTACTTCCCGATACGATGAACTCTGAATCACTGGATATAGCCACAGCATATACATAATCTTTGTGACCACTCATGGTCTTACAGCTACCTGTCTTGACGTCCCATAGTCTCACCGTATAATCATAACTTCCCGATACGATGAACTCTGAATCACTGGATATAGCCACAGCATATACATAATCTGTGTGACCACTCATGGTCTTACAGCTACCTTTCTTGACGTCCCATAGTCTCACCGTATAATCTCTACTTACCGATACGATGAACTCTGAATCACTGGATATAGCCACAGAGAATACAGAACTAGTGTGACCACTCATGGTCTTACAGGTACCTGTCTTGACGTCCCATAGTCTCACCGTCTTATCTCTACTTCCCGATACGATGAACTCTGAATCACTGGATATAGCCACAGATAATACATAATTAGTGTGACCACTCATGGTCTTACAGGTACCTGTCTTGACGTCCCATAGTCTCACCGTCTTATCTCCACTTACCGATACGATGAACTCTGAATCACTGGATATAGCCACAGATAATACATAATCTGTGTGACCACTCATGGTCTTACAGGTACCTGTCTTGACGTCCCATAGTCTCACCGTCTTATCATAACTTCCCGATACGATGAACTCTGAATCACTGGATATAGCCACAGATAATACAGAATTAGTGTGACCACTCATGGTCTTACAGGTACCTTTCTTGACGTCCCATAGTATCACCGTCTTATCTCCACTTCCCGATACGATGAACTCTGAATCACTGGATATAGCCACAGAGAATACAGAACTAGTGTGACCACTCATGGTCTTACAGGTACCTTTCTTGACGTCCCATAGTATCACCGTCTTATCTCCACTTCCCGATACGATGAACTCTGAATCACTGGATATAGCCACAGATCTTATATATTCTGTGTGACCACTCATGGTCTTACAGCTACCTGTCTTGACGTCCCATAGTCTCACCGTCTTATCTCTACTTACCGATACGATGAACTCTGAATCACTGGATATAGCCACAGATTTTACATAACTAGTGTGACCACTCATGGTCTTACAGGTACCTGTCTTGACGTCCCATAGTCTCACCGTATAATCATAACTTCCCGATACGATGAACTCTGAATCACTGGATATAGCCACAGAGAATACAGAACTAGTGTGACCACTCATGGTCTTACAGGTACCTGTCTTGACGTCCCATAGTCTCACCGTATAATCTGCACTTCCCGATACGATGAACTCTGAATCACTGGATATAGCCACAGATAATACAGAATTAGTGTGACCACTCATTGTCTTACAGCTACCTGTCTTGACGTCCCATAGTCTCACCGTCTTATCTGCACTTCCCGATACGATGAACTCTGAATCACTGGATATAGCCACAGATAATAAATAATCTGTGTGACCACTCATGGTCTTACAGGTACCTGTCTTGACGTCCCATAGTCTCACCGTATTATCATAACTTCCAGATACGATGAACTCTGAATCACTGGATATAGCCACAGAGAATACAGAACTAGTGTGACCACCCAAGTCTTACAGGTACCTGTCTTGACGTCCCATAGTCTCACCGTCTTATCTGCACTTCCCGATACGATGAACTCTGAATCACTGGATATAGCCACAGATAATACATAATTAGTGTGACCACTCATGGTCTTACAGGTACCTGTCTTGACGTCCCATAGTCTCACCGTATTATCATGACATCCCGATACGATGAACTCTGAATCACTGGATATAGCCACAGATCTTATATATTCTGTGTGACCACTCATGGTCTTACAGCTACCTGTCTTGACGTCCCATAGTCTCACCGTCTTATCTCTACTTCCCGATACGATGAACTCTGAATCACTGGATATAGCCACAGCATATACATAATCTTTGTGACCACTCATGGTCTTACAGCTACCTGTCTTGACGTCCCATAGTCTCACCGTATAATCATAACTTCCCGATACGATGAACTCTGAATCACTGGATATAGCCACAGAGAATACAGAACTAGTGTGACCACTCATGGTCTTACAGGTACCTGTCTTGACGTCCCATAGTCTCACCGTATAATCATAACTTCCCGATACGATGAACTCTGAATCACTGGATATAGCCACAGAGAATACAGAACTAGTGTGACCACTCATGGTCTTACAGGTACCTGTCTTGACGTCCCATAGTCTCACCGTCTTATCATCACTTCCCGATACGATGAACTCTGAATCACTGGATATAGCCACAGATGATACATAATCTTTGTGACCACTCATGGTCTTACAGGTACCTGTCTTGACGTCCCATAGTCTCACCGTATTATCATCACTTCCCGATACGATGAACTCTGAATCACAGGATATAGCCACAGATAATACAGAATTAGTGCGACCACTCATGGTCTTACAGGTACCTGTCTTGACGTCCCATAGTCTCACCGTCTTATCATCACTTCCCGATACGATGAACTCTGAATCACTGGATATAGCCACAGATGATACATAATCTGTGTGACCACTCATGGTCTTACAGCTACCTGTCTTGACGTCCCATAGTCTCACCGTCTTATCTGCACTTCCCGATACGATGAACTCTGAATAACTGGATATAGCCACAGATAATACATAACTAGTGCGACCACTCATGGTCTTACAGGTACCTTTCTTGACGTCCCATAGTCTCACCGTCTTATCATCACTTCCCGATACGATGAACTCTGAATCACTGGATATAGCCACAGATAACACATAACTAGTGTGACCAATCATGGTCTTACAGGTACCTTTCTTGACGTCCCATAGTATCACCGTCTTATCTCCAGTTCCCGATACGATGAACTCTGAATCACTGGATATAGCCACAGCATATACATAATCTGTGTGACCACTCATGGTCTTACAGGTACCTGTCTTGACGTCCCATAGTCTCACCGTCTTATCTCTACTTCCCGATACGATGAACTCTGAATCACTGGATATAGCCACAGCATATACATAATCTGTGCGACCACTCATGGTCTTACAGGTACCTGTCTTGACGTCCCATAGTCTCACCGTCTTATCTCTACTTACCGATACGATGAACTCTGAATCACTGGATATAGCCACAGATGATACATAATCTGTGCGACCACTCATGGTCTTACAGGTACCTGTCTTGACGTCCCATAGTATCACCGTCTTATCTCTACTTCCCGATACGATGAACTCTGAATCACTGGATATAGCCACAGATAATACAGAATTAGTGTGACCACTCATGGTCTTACAGGTACCTGTCTTGACGTCCCATAGTCTCACCGTATTATCTCTACTTACCGATACGATGAACTCTGAATCACTGGATATAGCCACAGATAATACATAATTAGTGTGACCACTCATGGTCTTACAGGTACCTGTCTTGACGTCCCATAGTCTCACCGTCTTATCTCCACTTCCCGATACGATGAACTCTGAATCACTGGATATAGCCACAGATTATACATAATCTGTGCGACCACTCATGGTCTTACAGGTACCTGTCTTGACGTCCCATAGTCTCACCGTCTTATCTCTACTTCCCGATACGATGAACTCTGAATCACTGGATATAGCCACAGATCTTATATATTCTGTGTGACCACTCATGGTCTTACAGCTACCTGTCTTGACGTCCCATAGTCTCACCGTCTTATCTCTACTTCCCGATACGATGAACTCTGAATCACTGGATATAGCCACAGCATATACATAATCTTTGTGACCACTCATGGTCTTACAGCTACCTGTCTTGACGTCCCATAGTCTCACCGTATAATCATAACTTCCCGATACGATGAACTCTGAATCACTGGATATAGCCACAGAGAATACAGAACTAGTGTGACCACTCATGGTCTTACAGGTACCTGTCTTGACGTCCCATAGTCTCACCGTCTTATCTCCACTTCCCGATACGATGAACTCTGAATCACTGGATATAGCCACAGAGAATACAGAACTAGTGTGACCACTCATGGTCTTACAGGTACCTGTCTTGACGTCCCATAGTCTCACCGTATAATCTGCACTTCCCGATACGATGAACTCTGAATCACTGGATATAGCCACAGATAATACAGAACTAGTGTGACCACCCAAGTCTTACAGGTACCTGTCTTGACGTCCCATAGTCTCACCGTCTTATCTGCACTTCCCGATACGATGAACTCTGAATCACTGGATATAGCCACAGATAATACATAATTAGTGTGACCACTCATGGTCTTACAGGTACCTGTCTTGACGTCCCATAGTCTCACCGTATTATCATGACATCCCGATACGATGAACTCTGAATCACTGGATATAGCCACAGATCTTATATATTCTGTGTGACCACTCATGGTCTTACAGGTACCTTTCTTGACGTCCCATAGTCTCACCGTCTTATCTCTACTTCCCGATACGATGAACTCTGAATCACTGGATATAGCCACAGATAATGCAGAATTAGTGTGACCACTCATGGTCTTACAGGTACCTGTCTTGACGTCCCATAGTCTCACCGTCTTATCATGACTTCCCGATACGATGAACTCTGAATCACTGGATATAGCCACAGATAATACAGAATTAGTGTGACCACTCATGGTCTTACAGCTACCTGTCTTGACGTCCCATAGTCTCACCGTCTTATCTCTACTTCCCGATACGATGAACTCTGAATCACTGGATATAGCCACAGATAATACAGAATCTTTGTGACCACTCATGGTCTTACAGGTACCTGTCTTGACGTCCCATAGTCTCACCGTATAATCATAACTTCCCGATACGATGAACTCTGAATCACTGGATATAGCCACAGAGAATACAGAACTAGTGTGACCACTCATGGTCTTACAGGTACCTGTCTTGACGTCCCATAGTCTCACCGTCTTATCATCACTTCCCGATACGATGAACTCTGAATCACTGGATATAGCCACAGAGAATACAGAACTAGTGTGACCACTCATGGTCTTACAGGTACCTGTCTTGACGTCCCATAGTCTCACCGTCTTATCTCCACTTCCCGATACGATGAACTCTGAATCACTGGATATAGCCACAGATAATACAGAACTAGTGTGACCACTCATGGTCTTACAGGTACCTGTCTTGACGTCCCATAGTCTCACCGTCTTATCATCACTTCCGATACGATGAACTCTGAATCACTGGATATAGCCACAGATGATACATAATCTGTGCGACCACTCATGGTCTTACAGCTACCTGTCTTGACGTCCCATAGTCTCACCGTCTTATCTGCACTTCCCGATACGATGAACTCTGAATAACTGGATATAGCCACAGATAATACATAACTAGTGCGACCACTCATGGTCTTACAGGTACCTTTCTTGACGTCCCATAGTCTCACCGTCTTATCATCACTTCCCGATACGATGAACTCTGAATCACTGGATATAGCCACAGATAACACATAACTAGTGTGACCAATCATGGTCTTACAGGTACCTTTCTTGACGTCCCATAGTATCACCGTCTTATCTCCAGTTCCCGATACGATGAACTCTGAATCACTGGATATAGCCACAGCATATACATAATCTGTGTGACCACTCATGGTCTTACAGGTACCTGTCTTGACGTCCCATAGTCTCACCGTCTTATCTCTACTTCCCGATACGATGAACTCTGAATCACTGGATATAGCCACAGATAATACATAATCTGTGCGACCACTCATGGTCTTACAGGTACCTGTCTTGACGTCCCATAGTCTCACCGTCTTATCTCTACTTCCCGATACGATGAACTCTGAATCACTGGATATAGCCACAGATGATACATAATCTGTGCGACCACTCATGGTCTTACAGGTACCTGTCTTGACGTCCCATAGTATCACCGTCTTATCTCTACTTCCCGATACGATGAACTCTGAATCACTGGATATAGCCACAGATAATACAGAATTAGTGTGACCACTCATGGTCTTACAGGTACCTGTCTTGACGTCCCATAGTCTCACCGTATTATCTCTACTTACCGATACGATGAACTCTGAATCACTGGATATAGCCACAGATAATACATAATTAGTGTGACCACTCATGGTCTTACAGGTACCTGTCTTGACGTCCCATAGTCTCACCGTATTATCATAACTTCCCGATACGATGAACTCTGAATCACAGGATATAGCCACAGATAATACAGAATTAGTGTGACCACTCATGGTCTTACAGGTACCTGTCTTGACGTCCCATAGTCTCACCGTATTATCATCACTTCCCGATACGATGAACTCTGAATCACTGGATATAGCCACAGATAATACATAATTAGTGTGACCACTCATGGTCTTACAGGTACCTTTCTTGACGTCCCATAGTCTCACCGTCTTATCATGACTTCCCGATACGATGAACTCTGAATCACTGGATATAGCCACAGAGAATACAGAACTAGTGTGACCACTCATGGTCTTACAGGTACCTTTCTTGACGTCCCATAGTATCACCGTCTTATCTCCACTTCCCGATACGATGAACTCTGAATCACTGGATATAGCCACAGATAATACATAATCTTTGTGACCACTCATGGTCTTACAGGTACCTGTCTTGACGTCCCATAGTCTCACCGTATTATCATAACTTCCAGATACGATGAACTCTGAATCACTGGATATAGCCACAGATAATACAGAATTAGTGTGACCACTCATGGTCTTACAGGTACCTTTCTTGACGTCCCATAGTCTCACCGTATTATCATAACTTCCCGATACGATGAACTCTGAATCACTGGATATAGCCACAGATAATACAGAATTAGTGTGAACACTCATGGTCTTACAGGTACCTGTCTTGACGTCCCATAGTCTCACCGTATAATCATAACTTCCCGATACGATGAACTCTGAATCACTGGATATAGCCACAGAGAATACAGAACTAGTGTGACCACTCATGGTCTTACAGGTACCTGTCTTGACGTCCCATAGTCTCACCGTATAATCTGCACTTCCCGATACGATGAACTCTGAATCACTGGATATAGCCACAGAGAATACAGAACTAGTGTGACCACCCAAGTCTTACAGGTACCTGTCTTGACGTCCCATAGTCTCACCGTCTTATCTGCACTTCCCGATACGATGAACTCTGAATCACTGGATATAGCCACAGATAATACATAATTAGTGTGACCACTCATGGTCTTACAGGTACCTGTCTTGACGTCCCATAGTCTCACCGTATTATCTCCACTTCCCGATACGATGAACTCTGAATCACTGGATATAGCCACAGATT
Source organism: Loxodes magnus (assembly GCA_946699065.1). Lineage (NCBI taxonomy): Eukaryota > Ciliophora > Karyorelictea > Loxodida > Loxodidae > Loxodes > Loxodes magnus. The sequence continues at coordinate 445,440 of CAMPDV010000171.1, forward strand.
ATACATAATCTGTGCGACCACTCATGGTCTTACAGGTACCTGTCTTGACGTCCCATAGTCTCACCGTCTTATCATCACTTCCCGATACGATGAACTCTGAATCACTGGATATAGCCACAGATAATACATAATCTTTGTGACCACTCATGGTCTTACAGGTACCTGTCTTGACGTCCAATAGTCTTACCGTATTATCATCACTTCCCGATACGATGAACTCTGAATCACTGGATATAGCCACAGATTTTACATATTCTGTGTGACCACTCATGGTCTTACAGGTACCTGTCTTGACGTCCCATAGTCTCACCGTCTTATCATCACTTCCCGATACGATGAACTCTGAATCACTGGATATAGCCACAGATAATACATAATCTGTGTGACCACTCATGGTCTTACAGGTACCTGTCTTGACGTCCCATAGTCTCACCGTCTTATCTCTACTTCCCGATACGATGAACTCTGAATCACTGGATATAGCCACAGATAATACAGAATCTTTGTGACCACTCATGGTCTTACAGGTACCTGTCTTGACGTCCCATAGTCTCACCGTCTTATCTCCACTTCCCGATACGATGAACTCTGAATCACTGGATATAGCCACAGATGATACATAATCTGTGCGACCACTCATGGTCTTACAGGTACCTGTCTTGACGTCCCATAGTCTCACCGTCTTATCTCCACTTCCCGATACGATGAACTCTGAATCACTGGATATAGCCACAGATGATACATAATCTGTGTGACCACTCATGGTCTTACAGGTACCTGTCTTGACGTCCCATAGTCTCACCGTCTTATCTCCACTTCCCGATACGATGAACTCTGAATCACTGGATATAGCCACAGATGATACATAATCTGTGCGACCACTCATGGTCTTACAGGTACCTGTCTTGACGTCCCATAGTCTCACCGTCTTATCATCACTTCCCGATACGATGAACTCTGAATCACTGGATATAGCCACAGATAATACATAATCTGTGTGACCACTCATGGTCTTACAGGTACCTGTCTTGACGTCCCATAGTCTCACCGTCTTATCTCTACTTCCCGATACGATGAACTCTGAATCACTGGATATAGCCACAGATAATACAGAATCTTTGTGACCACTCATGGTCTTACAGGTACCTGTCTTGACGTCCCATAGTCTCACCGTCTTATCTCCACTTCCCGATACGATGAACTCTGAATCACTGGATATAGCCACAGATGATACATAATCTGTGCGACCACTCATGGTCTTACAGGTACCTGTCTTGACGTCCCATAGTCTCACCGTCTTATCATCACTTCCCGATACGATGAACTCTGAATCACTGGATATAGCCACAGATAATACATAATCTGTGCGACCACTCATGGTCTTACAGCTACCTGTCTTGACGTCCCATAGTCTCACCGTCTTATCTCCACTTACCGATACGATGAACTCTGAATCACTGGATATAGCCACAGATAATACATAATCTGTGTGACCACTCATGGTCTTACAGGTACCTGTCTTGACGTCCCATAGTCTCACCGTCTTATCATAACTTCCCGATACGATGAACTCTGAATCACTGGATATAGCCATAGATTTTACATAATCTGTGCGACCACTCATGGTCTTACAGGTACCTTTCTTGACGTCCCATAGTATCACCGTCTTATCTCCACTTCCCGATACGATGAACTCTGAATCACTGGATATAGCCACAGAGAATACAGAACTAGTGTGACCACCCAAGTCTTACAGGTACCTGTCTTGACGTCCCATAGTCTCACCGTCTTATCTCCACTTCCCGATACGATGAACTCTGAATCACTGGATATAGCCACAGATAATACAGAATTAGTGTGACCACTCATGGTCTTACAGCTACCTGTCTTGACGTCCCATAGTCTCACCGTCTTATCTCTACTTACCGATACGATGAACTCTGAATCACTGGATATAGCCACAGATGATACATAATCTGTGCGACCACTCATGGTCTTACAGGTACCTGTCTTGACGTCCCATAGTCTCACCGTATAATCATAACTTCCCGATACGATGAACTCTGAATCACTGGATATAGCCACAGATTATACATAATCTGTGCGACCACTCATGGTCTTACAGGTACCTGTCTTGACGTCCCATAGTCTCACCGTCTTATCTCTACTTCCCGATACGATGAACTCTGAATCACTGGATATAGCCACAGATAATACAGAATCTTTGTGACCACTCATGGTCTTACAGGTACCTGTCTTGACGTCCCATAGTCTCACCGTATTATCATAACTTCCCGATACGATGAACTCTGAATCACTGGATATAGCCACAGATAATACATAATCTGTGTGACCACTCATGGTCTTACAGGTACCTGTCTTGACGTCCCATAGTCTCACCGTCTTATCATCACTTCCCGATACGATGAACTCTGAATCACTGGATATAGCCACAGATGATACATAATCTGTGCGACCACTCATGGTCTTACAGCTACCTGTCTTGACGTCCCATAGTCTCACCGTCTTATCATCACTTCCCGATACGATGAACTCTGAATCACTGGATATAGCCACAGATAATACATAATCTGTGTGACCACTCATGGTCTTACAGGTACCTGTCTTGACGTCCCATAGTCTCACCGTCTTATCTCCAGTTCCCGATACGATGAACTCTGAATCACTGGATATAGCCACAGAGAATACAGAACTAGTGTGACCACTCATGGTCTTACAGGTACCTGTCTTGACGTCCCATAGTCTCACCGTCTTATCTCCACTTCCCGATACGATGAACTCTGAATCACTGGATATAGCCACAGATGATACATAATCTGTGCGACCACTCATGGTCTTACAGGTACCTGTCTTGACGTCCCATAGTCTCACCGTCTTATCTCCACTTCCCGATACGATGAACTCTGAATCACTGGATATAGCCACAGCATATACATAATCTGTGTGACCACTCATGGTCTTACAGGTACCTGTCTTGACGTCCCATAGTCTCACCGTCTTATCTCCACTTCCCGATACGATGAACTCTGAATCACTGGATATAGCCACAGATGATACATAATCTGTGCGACCACTCATGGTCTTACAGGTACCTGTCTTGACGTCCCATAGTCTCACCGTCTTATCATCACTTCCCGATACGATGAACTCTGAATCACTGGATATAGCCACAGATAATACAGAACTAGTGTGACCACTCATGGTCTTACAGGTACCTGTCTTGACGTCCCATAGTCTCACCGTCTTATCTCTACTTCCCGATACGATGAACTCTGAATCACTGGATATAGCCACAGATAATACAGAATCTTTGTGACCACTCATGGTCTTACAGGTACCTGTCTTGACGTCCCATAGTCTCACCGTCTTATCTCCACTTCCCGATACGATGAACTCTGAATCACTGGATATAGCCACAGATGATACATAATCTGTGCGACCACTCATGGTCTTACAGGTACCTGTCTTGACGTCCCATAGTCTCACCGTCTTATCTCCACTTCCCGATACGATGAACTCTGAATCACTGGATATAGCCACAGATTATACATAATCTGTGCGACCACTCATGGTCTTACAGCTACCTGTCTTGACGTCCCATAGTCTCACCGTCTTATCTCCACTTACCGATACGATGAACTCTGAATCACTGGATATAGCCACAGATAATACATAATCTGTGTGACCACTCATGGTCTTACAGGTACCTGTCTTGACGTCCCATAGTCTCACCGTATTATCATCACTTCCCGATACGATGAACTCTGAATCACAGGATATAGCCACAGATAATACAGAATTAGTGCGACCACTCATGGTCTTACAGGTACCTGTCTTGACGTCCCATAGTCTCACCGTCTTATCATCACTTCCCGATACGATGAACTCTGAATCACTGGATATAGCCACAGATAATACATAATCTGTGTGACCACTCATGGTCTTACAGGTACCTGTCTTGACGTCCCATAGTCTCACCGTCTTATCTCTACTTCCCGATACGATGAACTCTGAATCACTGGATATAGCCACAGATAATACAGAATCTTTGTGACCACTCATGGTCTTACAGGTACCTGTCTTGACGTCCCATAGTCTCACCGTCTTATCTCCACTTCCCGATACGATGAACTCTGAATCACTGGATATAGCCACAGATGATACATAATCTGTGCGACCACTCATGGTCTTACAGGTACCTGTCTTGACGTCCCATAGTCTCACCGTCTTATCTCCACTTCCCGATACGATGAACTCTGAATCACTGGATATAGCCACAGATGATACATAATCTGTGTGACCACTCATGGTCTTACAGGTACCTGTCTTGACGTCCCATAGTCTCACCGTCTTATCTCCACTTCCCGATACGATGAACTCTGAATCACTGGATATAGCCACAGATGATACATAATCTGTGCGACCACTCATGGTCTTACAGGTACCTGTCTTGACGTCCCATAGTCTCACCGTCTTATCATCACTTCCCGATACGATGAACTCTGAATCACTGGATATAGCCACAGATAATACATAATCTGTGTGACCACTCATGGTCTTACAGGTACCTGTCTTGACGTCCCATAGTCTCACCGTCTTATCTCTACTTCCCGATACGATGAACTCTGAATCACTGGATATAGCCACAGATAATACAGAATCTTTGTGACCACTCATGGTCTTACAGGTACCTGTCTTGACGTCCCATAGTCTCACCGTCTTATCTCCACTTCCCGATACGATGAACTCTGAATCACTGGATATAGCCACAGATGATACATAATCTGTGCGACCACTCATGGTCTTACAGGTACCTGTCTTGACGTCCCATAGTCTCACCGTCTTATCTCCACTTCCCGATACGATGAACTCTGAATCACTGGATATAGCCACAGATAATACATAATCTGTGCGACCACTCATGGTCTTACAGCTACCTGTCTTGACGTCCCATAGTCTCACCGTCTTATCTCCACTTACCGATACGATGAACTCTGAATCACTGGATATAGCCACAGATAATACATAATCTGTGTGACCACTCATGGTCTTACAGGTACCTGTCTTGACGTCCCATAGTCTCACCGTCTTATCATAACTTCCCGATACGATGAACTCTGAATCACTGGATATAGCCATAGATTTTACATAATCTGTGCGACCACTCATGGTCTTACAGGTACCTTTCTTGACGTCCCATAGTATCACCGTCTTATCTCCACTTCCCGATACGATGAACTCTGAATCACTGGATATAGCCACAGAGAATACAGAACTAGTGTGACCACCCAAGTCTTACAGGTACCTGTCTTGACGTCCCATAGTCTCACCGTCTTATCTCCACTTCCCGATACGATGAACTCTGAATCACTGGATATAGCCACAGATAATACAGAATTAGTGTGACCACTCATGGTCTTACAGCTACCTGTCTTGACGTCCCATAGTCTCACCGTCTTATCTCTACTTACCGATACGATGAACTCTGAATCACTGGATATAGCCACAGATGATACATAATCTGTGCGACCACTCATGGTCTTACAGGTACCTGTCTTGACGTCCCATAGTCTCACCGTATAATCATAACTTCCCGATACGATGAACTCTGAATCACTGGATATAGCCACAGATTATACATAATCTGTGCGACCACTCATGGTCTTACAGGTACCTGTCTTGACGTCCCATAGTCTCACCGTCTTATCTCTACTTCCCGATACGATGAACTCTGAATCACTGGATATAGCCACAGATAATACAGAATCTTTGTGACCACTCATGGTCTTACAGGTACCTGTCTTGACGTCCCATAGTCTCACCGTATTATCATAACTTCCCGATACGATGAACTCTGAATCACTGGATATAGCCACAGATAATACATAATCTGTGTGACCACTCATGGTCTTACAGGTAACTGTCTTGACGTCCCATAGTCTCACCGTTTTATCTGCACTTCCCGATACGATGAACTCTGAATCACTGGATATAGCCACAGATGATACATAATCTGTGCGACCACTCATGGTCTTACAGCTACCTGTCTTGACGTCCCATAGTCTCACCGTATTATCTCTACTTCCCGATACGATGAACTCTGAATCACTGGATATAGCCACAGATAATACATAATCTGTGCGACCACTCATGGTCTTACAGGTACCTGTCTTGACGTCCCATAGTCTCACCGTCTTATCTCTACTTCCCGATACGATGAACTCTGAATCACTGGATATAGCCACAGATAATACAGAATTAGTGCGACCACTCATGGTCTTACAGGTACCTGTCTTGACGTCCCATAGTCTCACCGTCTTATCATCACTTCCCGATACGATGAACTCTGAATCACTGGATATAGCCACAGATTTTACATAATCTGTGCGACCACTCATGGTCTTACAGCTACCTGTCTTGACGTCCCATAGTCTCACCGTCTTATCATCACTTCCCGATACGATGAACTCTGAATCACTGGATATAGCCACTGATAACACATAACTAGTGTGACCACTCATGGTCTTACAGGTACCTTTCTTGACGTCCCATAGTATCACCGTCTTATCTCCAGTTCCCGATACGATGAACTCTGAATCACTGGATATAGCCACAGCATATACATAATCTGTGTGACCACTCATGGTCTTACAGGTACCTGTCTTGACGTCCCATAGTCTCACCGTCTTATCTCTACTTCCCGATACGATGAACTCTGAATCACTGGATATAGCCACAGATAATACATAATCTGTGTGACCACTCATGGTCTTACAGGTACCTGTCTTGACGTCCCATAGTCTCACCGTCTTATCTCTACTTACCGATACGATGAACTCTGAATCACTGGATATAGCCACAGAGAATACAGAACTAGTGTGACCACTCATGGTCTTACAGCTACCTGTCTTGACGTCCCATAGTCTCACCGTCTTATCATGACTTCCCGATACGATGAACTCTGAATCACTGGATATAGCCACAGATAATACATAATCTGTGCGACCACTCATGGTCTTACAGCTACCTGTCTTGACGTCCCATAGTCTCACCGTCTTATCATGACTTCCCGATACGATGAACTCTGAATCACTGGATATAGCCACAGATAATACATAATTAGTGTGACCACTCATGGTCTTACAGGTACCTGTCTTGACGTCCCATAGTCTCACCGTATTATCATCACTTCCCGATACGATGAACTCTGAATCACTGGATATAGCCACAGATAATACATAATTAGTGTGACCACTCATGGTCTTACAGGTACCTGTCTTGACGTCCCATAGTCTCACCGTATTATCATCACTTCCCGATACGATGAACTCTGAATCACTGGATATAGCCACAGATAATACATAATTAGTGTGACCACTCATGGTCTTACAGGTACCTTTCTTGACGTCCCATAGTCTCACCGTCTTATCATGACTTCCCGATACGATGAACTCTGAATCACTGGATATAGCCACAGAGAATACAGAACTAGTGTGACCACTCATGGTCTTACAGCTACCTGTCTTGACGTCCCATAGTCTCACCGTCTTATCATGACTTCCCGATACGATGAACTCTGAATCACTGGATATAGCCACAGATAATACATAATCTGTGCGACCACTCATGGTCTTACAGCTACCTGTCTTGACGTCCCATAGTCTCACCGTCTTATCATGACTTCCCGATACGATGAACTCTGAATCACTGGATATAGCCACAGATAATACATAATTAGTGTGACCACTCATGGTCTTACAGGTACCTGTCTTGACGTCCCATAGTCTCACCGTATTATCATCACTTCCCGATACGATGAACTCTGAATCACTGGATATAGCCACAGATAATACATAATTAGTGTGACCACTCATGGTCTTACAGGTACCTGTCTTGACGTCCCATAGTCTCACCGTATTATCATCACTTCCCGATACGATGAACTCTGAATCACTGGATATAGCCACAGATAATACATAATTAGTGTGACCACTCATGGTCTTACAGGTACCTTTCTTGACGTCCCATAGTCTCACCGTCTTATCATGACTTCCCGATACGATGAACTCTGAATCACTGGATATAGCCACAGAGAATACAGAACTAGTGTGACCACTCATGGTCTTACAGCTACCTGTCTTGACGTCCCATAGTCTCACCGTCTTATCATAACTTCCCGATACGATGAACTCTGAATCACTGGATATAGCCACAGATTTTACATAATCTGTGTGACCACTCATGGTCTTACAGGTACCTGTCTTGACGTCCCATAGTCTCACAGTCTTATCTCCACTTCCCGATACGATGAACTCTGAATCACTGGATATAGCCACAGATAATACATAATCTGTGCGACCACTCATGGTCTTACAGCTACCTGTCTTGACGTCCCATAGTCTCACCGTCTTATCTCCACTTCCCGATACGATGAACTCTGAATCACTGGATATAGCCACAGATAATACAGAATCTTTGTGACCACTCATGGTCTTACAGGTACCTGTCTTGACGTCCCATAGTCTCACCGTCTTATCTCTACTTCCCGATACGATGAACTCTGAATCACTGGATATAGCCACAGATAATACATAATCTGTGCGACCACTCATGGTCTTACAGCTACCTGTCTTGACGTCCCATAGTCTCACCGTCTTATCTCTACTTCCCGATACGATGAACTCTGAATCACTGGATATAGCCACAGATAATACATAATTAGTGTGACCACTCATGGTCTTACAGGTACCTGTCTTGACGTCCCATAGTCTCACCGTATTATCTCTACTTCCCGATACGATGAACTCTGAATCACTGGATATAGCCACAGATAATACATAATCTGTGCGACCACTCATGGTCTTACAGGTACCTGTCTTGACGTCCCATAGTCTCACCGTCTTATCTCTACTTCCCGATACGATGAACTCTGAATCACTGGATATAGCCACAGATGATACATAATCTTTGTGACACTCATGGTCTTACAGGTACCTGTCTTGACGTCCCATAGTCTCACCGTATTATCTCTACTTCCCGATACGATGAACTCTGAATCACTGGATATAGCCACAGATAATACATAATCTGTGCGACCACTCATGGTCTTACAGGTACCTGTCTTGACGTCCCATAGTCTCACCGTCTTATCTCTACTTCCCGATACGATGAACTCTGAATCACTGGATATAGCCACAGATAATACATAATCTGTGCGACCACTCATGGTCTTACAGCTACCTGTCTTGACGTCCCATAGTCTCACCGTCTTATCTCTACTTCCCGATACGATGAACTCTGAATCACTGGATATAGCCACAGATAATACATAATTAGTGTGACCACTCATGGTCTTACAGGTACCTGTCTTGACGTCCCATAGTCTCACCGTATTATCTCTACTTCCCGATACGATGAACTCTGAATCACTGGATATAGCCACAGATAATACATAATCTGTGTGACCACTCATGGTCTTACAGGTACCTGTCTTGACGTCCCATAGTCTCACCGTCTTATCTCCACTTCCCGATACGATGAACTCTGAATCACTGGATATAGCCACAGATGATACATAATCTGTGCGACCACTCATGGTCTTACAGCTACCTGTCTTGACGTCCCATAGTCTCACCGTATTATCTCTACTTCCCGATACGATGAACTCTGAATCACTGGATATAGCCACAGATAATACATAATCTGTGCGACCACTCATGGTCTTACAGGTACCTGTCTTGACGTCCCATAGTCTCACCGTCTTATCTCTACTTCCCGATACGATGAACTCTGAATCACTGGATATAGCCACAGATAATACATAATCTGTGTGACCACTCATGGTCTTACAGGTACCTGTCTTGACGTCCCATAGTCTCACCGTCTTATCTCCACTTCCCGATACGATGAACTCTGAATCACTGGATATAGCCACAGATAATACATAATCTGTGCGACCACTCATGGTCTTACAGGTACCTGTCTTGACGTCCCATAGTCTCACCGTCTTATCTCTACTTCCCGATACGATGAACTCTGAATCACTGGATATAGCCACAGATAATACATAATCTGTGCGACCACTCATGGTCTTACAGCTACCTGTCTTGACGTCCCATAGTCTCACCGTATTATCATCACTTCCCGATACGATGAACTCTGAATCACTGGATATAGCCACAGATAATACATAATTAGTGTGACCACTCATGGTCTTACAGGTACCTGTCTTGACGTCCCATAGTCTCACCGTCTTATCTCCACTTCCCGATACGATGAACTCTGAATCACTGGATATAGCCACAGATAATACATAATTAGTGTGACCACTCATGGTCTTACAGGTACCTGTCTTGACGTCCCATAGTCTCACCGTCTTATCTCTACTTCCCGATACGATGAACTCTGAATCACTGGATATAGCCACAGATGATACATAATCTGTGCGACCACTCATGGTCTTACAGGTACCTGTCTTGACGTCCCATAGTCTCACCGTCTTATCTCTACTTCCCGATACGATGAACTCTGAATCACTGGATATAGCCACAGATAATACATAATTAGTGTGACCACTCATGGTCTTACAGGTACCTGTCTTGACGTCCCATAGTCTCACCGTATTATCTCTACTTCCCGATACGATGAACTCTGAATCACTGGATATAGCCACAGATAATACAGAATTAGTGTGACCACTCATGGTCTTACAGGTACCTGTCTTGACGTCCCATAGTCTCACCGTCTTATCTCTACTTCCCGATACGATGAACTCTGAATCACTGGATATAGCCACAGATAATACATAATCTGTGCGACCACTCATGGTCTTACAGCTACCTGTCTTGACGTCCCATAGTCTCACCGTCTTATCATGACTTCCCGATACGATGAACTCTGAATCACTGGATATAGCCACAGATAATACATAATCTTTGTGACCACTCATGGTCTTACAGGTACCTGTCTTGACGTCCCATAGTCTCACCGTCTTATCTCCACTTCCCGATACGATGAACTCTGAATCACTGGATATAGCCACAGATAATAAAGAATTAGTGTGACCACTCATGGTCTTACAGGTACCTGTCTTGACGTCCCATAGTCTCACCGTATTATCTCTACTTCCCGATACGATGAACTCTGAATCACTGGATATAGCCACAGATAATACAGAATTAGTGTGACCACTCATGGTCTTACAGGTACCTGTCTTGACGTCCCATAGTCTCACCGTATTATCATCACTTCCCGATACGATGAACTCTGAATCACTGGATATAGCCACAGATAATACATAATAAGTGTGACCACTCATGGTCTTACAGGTACCTGTCTTGACGTCCCATAGTCTCACCGTCTAATCTCTACTTCCCGATACGATGAACTCTGAATCACTGGATATAGCCACAGATAATACATAATCTTTGTGACCACTCATGGTCTTACAGGTACCTGTCTTGACGTCCCATAGTCTCACCGTATTATCTCTACTTCCCGATACGATGAACTCTGAATCACTGGATATAGCCACAGATAATACAGAATTAGTGTGACCACTCATGGTCTTACAGGTACCTGTCTTGACGTCCCATAGTTTCACCGTCTAATCTCAACTTCCCGATACGATGAACTCTGAATCACTGGATATAGTCACAGATAATACATAATGTGTGTGACCACTCATGGTCTTACAGGTACCTGTCTTGACGTCCCATAGTCTCACCGTATTATCATAACTTCCCGATACGATGAACTCTGAATCACTGGATATAGTCACAGATAATACATAATGTGTGTGACCACTCATGGTCTTACAGGTACCTGTCTTGACGTCCCATAGTCTCACCGTCTTATCTCAACTTCCCGATACGATGAACTCTGAATCACTGGATATAGCCACAGAGAATACAGAACTAGTGTGACCACTCATGGTCTTACAGGTACCTGTCTTGACGTCCCATAGTCTCACCGTCTTATCTGCACTTCCCGATACGATGAACTCTGAATCACTGGATATAGCCACAGAGAATACAAAACTAGTGTGACCACTCATGGTCTTACAGCTACCTGTCTTGACGTCCCATAGTCTCACCGTCTTATCTGCACTTCCCGATACGATGAACTCTGAATCACTGGATATATTCACAGATAATACATAATGTGTGTGACCACTCATGGTCTTACAGGTACCTGTCTTGACGTCCCATAGTCTCACCGTCTTATCTGCACTTCCCGATACGATGAACTCTGAATCACTGGATATAGCCACAGAGAATACAGAACTAGTGTGACCACTCATGGTCTTACAGGTACCTGTCTTGACGTCCCATAGTCTCACCGTCTTATCTCCACTTCCCGATACGATGAACTCTGAATCACTGGATATAGTCACAGATAATACATAATGTGTGTGACCACTCATGGTCTTACAGGTACCTGTCTTGACGTCCCATAGTCTCACCGTCTTATCTCTACTTCCCGATACGATGAACTCTGAATCACTGGATATAGTCACAGATAATACATAATGTGTGTGACCACTCATGGTCTTACAGGTACCTGTCTTGACGTCCCATAGTCTCACCGTCTTATCTCCACTTCCCGATACGATGAACTCTGAATCACTGGATATAGCCACAGATAATACAGAATCTGTGCGACCACTCATGGTCTTACAGCTACCTGTCTTGACGTCCCATAGTCTCACCGTCTTATCTCTACTTCCCGATACGATGAACTCTGAATCACTGGATATAGCCACAGATAATACAGAATTAGTGTGACCACTCATGGTCTTACAGGTACCTGTCTTGACGTCCCATAGTCTCACCGTCTTATCTCCACTTCCCGATACGATGAACTCTGAATCACTGGATATAGCCACAGATAATACATAATCTGTGCGACCACTCATGGTCTTACAGCTACCTGTCTTGACGTCCCATAGTTTCACCGTCTAATCTCAACTTCCCGATACGATGAACTCTGAATCACTGGATATAGCCACAGATGATACAAAACTAGTGTGACCACTCATGGTCTTACAGGTACCTGTCTTGACGTCCCATAGTCTCACCGTCTTATCATAACTTCCCGATACGATGAACTCTGAATCACTGGATATAGTCACAGATAATACATAATGTGTGTGACCACTCATGGTCTTACAGGTACCTGTCTTGACGTCCCATAGTCTCACCGTCTTATCATGACTTCCCGATACGATGAACTCTGAATCACTGGATATAGCCACAGATAATACATAATCTGTGTGACCACTCATGGTCTTACAGCTACCTGTCTTGACGTCCCATAGTCTCACCGTCTTATCATAACTTCCCGATACTATGAACTCTGAATCACTGGATATAGCCACAGATTTTACATAATCTGTGCGACCACTCATGGTCTTACAGGTACCTTTCTTGACGTCCCATAGTCTCACCGTCTTATCTGCACTTCCCGATACGATGAACTCTGAATCACTGGATATAGCCACAGATAATACATAATCTGTGTGACCACTCATGGTCTTACAGGTACCTGTCTTGACGTCCCATAGTCTCACCGTCTTATCTCCACTTCCCGATACGATGAACTCTGAATCACTGGATATAGCCACAGATTATACATAATCTGTGCGACCACTCATGGTCTTACAGGTACCTGTCTTGACGTCCCATAGTCTCACCGTCTTATCTCCACTTACCGATACGATGAACTCTGAATCACTGGATATAGCCACAGATAATACATAATCTGTGTGACCACTCATGGTCTTACAGGTACCTGTCTTGACGTCCCATAGTCTCACCGTCTTATCATAACTTCCCGATACGATGAACTCTGAATCACTGGATATAGCCACAGATTTTACATAATCTGTGTGACCACTCATGGTCTTACAGGTACCTGTCTTGACGTCCCATAGTATCACCGTCTTATCTCTACTTCCCGATACGATGAACTCTGAATCACTGGATATAGCCACAGATAATACATAATCTGTGTGACCACTCATGGTCTTACAGGTACCTGTCTTGACGTTCCATAGTCTCACCGTATTATCATAACTTCCCGATACGATGAACTCTGAATCACTGGATATAGCCACAGATAATACATAATCTGTGTGACCACTCATGGTCTTACAGGTACCTGTCTTGACGTTCCATAGTCTCACCGTATTATCATAACTTCCCGATACGATGAACTCTGAATCACTGGATATAGCCACAGATCATACATAACTAGTGTGACCACTCATGGTCTTACAGGTACCTGTCTTGACGTCCCATAGTCTCACCGTCTTATCTCTACTTCCCGATACGATGAACTCTGAATAACTGGATATAGCAACAGATCATACATAACTAGTGTGACCACTCATGGTCTTACAGGTACCTGTCTTGACGTCCCATAGTCTCACCGTCTTATCTCCACTTCCCGATACGATGAACTCTGAATCACTGGATATAGCCACAGATAATACATAATAAGTGTGACCACTCATGGTCTTACAGGTACCTGTCTTGACGTCCCATAGTCTCACCGTCTAATCTCTACTTCCCGATACGATGAACTCTGAATCACTGGATATAGCCACAGATAATACATAATCTTTGTGACCACTCATGGTCTTACAGGTACCTGTCTTGACGTCCCATAGTCTCACCGTATTATCATAACTTCCAGATACGATGAACTCTGAATCACTGGATATAGCCACAGATAATACAGAATTAGTGTGACCACTCATGGTCTTACAGCTACCTGTCTTGACGTCCCATAGTCTCACCGTCTAATCTCAACTTCCCGATACGATGAACTCTGAATCACTGGATATAGCCACAGATGATACATAATCTTTGTGACCACTCATGGTCTTACAGGTACCTGTCTTGACGTCCCATAGTCTCACCGTATTATCATAACTTCCAGATACGATGAACTCTGAATCACTGGATATAGCCACAGATAATACAGAATTAGTGTGACCACTCATGGTCTTACAGCTACCTGTCTTGACGTCCCATAGTCTCACCGTCTTATCTCCACTTCCCGATACGATGAACTCTGAATCACTGGATATAGCCACAGATAATACAGAATTAGTGTGACCACTCATGGTCTTACAGGTACCTGTCTTGACGTCCCATAGTCTCACCGTCTAATCTCTACTTCCCGATACGATGAACTCTGAATCACTGGATATAGCCACAGATAATACATAATCTTTGTGACCACTCATGGTCTTACAGGTACCTGTCTTGACGTCCCATAGTCTCACCGTCTTATCATGACTTCCCGATACGATGAACTCTGAATCACTGGATATAGTCACAGATCATACATAACTAGTGTGACCACTCATGGTCTTACAGGTACCTGTCTTGACGTCCCATAGTCTCACCGTCTTATCTCTACTTCCCGATACGATGAACTCTGAATCACTGGATATAGCCACAGATGATACATAATCTGTGCGACCACTCATGGTCTTACAGGTACCTGTCTTGACGTCCCATAGTCTCACCGTATTATCATAACTTCCCGATACGATGAACTCTGAATCACTGGATATAGCCACAGATCATACATAACTAGTGTGACCACTCATGGTCTTACAGGTACCTGTCTTGACGTCCCATAGTCTCACCGTCTTATCTCTACTTCCCGATACGATGAACTCTGAATCACTGGATATAGCCACAGATGATACATAATCTGTGCGACCACTCATGGTCTTACAGGTACCTGTCTTGACGTCCCATAGTCTCACCGTCTTATCTCTACTTCCCGATACGATGAACTCTGAATCACTGGATATAGCCACAGATAATACATAATCTGTGCGACCACTCATGGTCTTACAGGTACCTGTCTTGACGTCCCATAGTCTCACCGTATTATCATAACTTCCAGATACGATGAACTCTGAATCACTGGATATAGCCACAGATAATACATAATCTGTGTGACCCTTCATGGTCTTACAGGTACCTGTCTTGACGTCCCATAGTCTCACCGTCTTATCTCTACTTCCCGATACGATGAACTCTGAATCACTGGATATAGCCACAGATAATACATAATCTGTGTGACCCTTCATGGTCTTACAGGTACCTGTCTTGACGTCCCATAGTCTCACCGTCTTATCTCTACTTCCCGATACGATGAACTCTGAATCACTGGATATAGCCACAGATAATACAGAATTAGTGTGACCACTCATGGTCTTACAGGTACCTGTCTTGACGTCCCATAGTCTCACCGTCTTATCTCTACTTCCCGATACGATGAACTCTGAATCACTGGATATAGCCACAGATGATACATAATCTGTGCGACCACTCATGGTCTTACAGCTACCTGTCTTGACGTCCCATAGTCTCACCGTCTTATCATAACTTCCCGATACGATGAACTCTGAATCACTGGATATAGCCACAGATAATACATAATTAGTGTGACCACTCATGGTCTTACAGGTACCTGTCTTGACGTCCCATAGTCTCACCGTATTATCTCTACTTCCCGATACGATGAACTCTGAATCACTGGATATAGCCACAGATAATACAGAATTAGTGTGACCACTCATGGTCTTACAGGTACCTGTCTTGACGTCCCATAGTCTCACCGTCTTATCTGCACTTCCCGATACGATGAACTCTGAATCACTGGATATAGCCACAGATAATACATAATCTGTGCGACCACTCATGGTCTTACAGCTACCTGTCTTGACGTCCCATAGTCTCACCGTCTTATCATGACTTCCCGATACGATGAACTCTGAATCAATGGATATAGCCACAGATAATACATAATCTGTGCGACCACTCATGGTCTTACAGCTACCTGTCTTGACGTCCCATAGTCTCACCGTCTTATCTCAACTTCCTGATACGATGAACTCTGAATCACTGGATATAGCCACAGATAATACAGAATTAGTGTGACCACTCATGGTCTTACAGCTACCTGTCTTGACGTCCCATAGTCTCACCGTCTAATCTCAACTTCCCGATACGATGAACTCTGAATCACTGGATATAGCCACAGATGATACATAATCTTTGTGACACTCATGGTCTTACAGGTACCTGTCTTGACGTCCCATAGTCTCACCGTCTTATCTCTACTTCCCGATACGATGAACTCTGAATCACTGGATATAGCCACAGATAATACAGAATTAGTGTGACCACTCATGGTCTTACAGCTACCTGTCTTGACGTCCCATAGTCTCACCGTCTTATCTCCACTTCCCGATACGATGAACTCTGAATCACTGGATATAGCCACAGATTTTACATAATCTGTGCGACCACTCATGGTCTTACAGGTACCTGTCTTGACGTCCCATAGTCTCACCGTCTTATCTCTACTTCCCGATACGATGAACTCTGAATCACTGGATATAGCCACAGATAATACAGAATTAGTGTGACCACTCATGGTCTTACAGGTACCTGTCTTGACGTCCCATAGTTTCACCGTCTAATCTCAACTTCCCGATACGATGAACTCTGAATCACTGGATATAGTCACAGATAATACATAATGTGTGTGACCACTCATGGTCTTACAGGTACCTGTCTTGACGTCCCATAGTCTCACCGTATTATCATAACTTCCCGATACGATGAACTCTGAATCACTGGATATAGTCACAGATAATACATAATGTGTGTGACCACTCATGGTCTTACAGGTACCTGTCTTGACGTCCCATAGTCTCACCGTCTTATCTCAACTTCCCGATACGATGAACTCTGAATCACTGGATATAGCCACAGAGAATACAGAACTAGTGTGACCACTCATGGTCTTACAGGTACCTGTCTTGACGTCCCATAGTCTCACCGTCTTATCTGCACTTCCCGATACGATGAACTCTGAATCACTGGATATAGCCACAGAGAATACAAAACTAGTGTGACCACTCATGGTCTTACAGCTACCTGTCTTGACGTCCCATAGTCTCACCGTCTTATCTGCACTTCCCGATACGATGAACTCTGAATCACTGGATATATTCACAGATAATACATAATGTGTGTGACCACTCATGGTCTTACAGGTACCTGTCTTGACGTCCCATAGTCTCACCGTCTTATCTGCACTTCCCGATACGATGAACTCTGAATCACTGGATATAGCCACAGAGAATACAGAACTAGTGTGACCACTCATGGTCTTACAGGTACCTGTCTTGACGTCCCATAGTCTCACCGTCTTATCTCCACTTCCCGATACGATGAACTCTGAATCACTGGATATAGTCACAGATAATACATAATGTGTGTGACCACTCATGGTCTTACAGGTACCTGTCTTGACGTCCCATAGTCTCACCGTCTTATCTCTACTTCCCGATACGATGAACTCTGAATCACTGGATATAGTCACAGATAATACATAATGTGTGTGACCACTCATGGTCTTACAGGTACCTGTCTTGACGTCCCATAGTCTCACCGTCTTATCTCCACTTCCCGATACGATGAACTCTGAATCACTGGATATAGCCACAGATAATACAGAATCTGTGCGACCACTCATGGTCTTACAGCTACCTGTCTTGACGTCCCATAGTCTCACCGTCTTATCTCTACTTCCCGATACGATGAACTCTGAATCACTGGATATAGCCACAGATAATACAGAATTAGTGTGACCACTCATGGTCTTACAGGTACCTGTCTTGACGTCCCATAGTCTCACCGTCTTATCTCCACTTCCCGATACGATGAACTCTGAATCACTGGATATAGCCACAGATAATACATAATCTGTGCGACCACTCATGGTCTTACAGCTACCTGTCTTGACGTCCCATAGTTTCACCGTCTAATCTCAACTTCCCGATACGATGAACTCTGAATCACTGGATATAGTCACAGATAATACATAATGTGTGTGACCACTCATGGTCTTACAGGTACCTGTCTTGACGTCCCATAGTCTCACCGTCTTATCTGCACTTCCCGATACGATGAACTCTGAATCACTGGATATAGCCACAGATGATACTCAATTTGTATGACCACCCAAGTCTTACAGGTACCTGTCTTGACGTCCCATTGTCTCAGCGTCTAATCTCTACTTCCCGATACGATGAACTCTGAATCACTGGATATAGCCACAGAGAATACATAACTAGTGTGACCACTCATGGTCTTACAGGTACCTGTCTTGACGTCCCATAGTCTCACCGTCTAATCATGACTTCACGATACGATGAACTCTGAATCACTGGATATAGTCACAGATAATACATAATGTGTGTGACCACTCATGGTCTTACAGGTACCTGTCTTGACGTCCCATAGTCTCACCGTCTTATCTCAACTTCCCGATACGATGAACTCTGAATCACTGGATATAGTCACATATATTACATAATGTGTGTGACCACTCATGGTCTTACAGGTACCTGTCTTGACGTCCCATAGTCTCACCGTCTTATCTCAACTTCCCGATACGATGAACTCTGAATCACTGGATATAGTCACAGATCTTACATAACTAGTGTGACCACTCATGGTCTTACAGGTACCTGTCTTGACGTTCCATATTCTCACCGTCTTATCTCAACTTCCCGATACGATGAACTCTGAATCACTGGATATAGTCACAGATCTTACATAACTAGTGTGACCACTCATGGTCTTACAGGTACCTGTCTTGACGTCCCATAGTCTCACCGTCTTATCTGCACTTCCCGATACGATGAACTCTGAATCACTGGATATAGCCACAGATAATACATAATTAGTGTGACCACTCATGGTCTTACAGGTACCTGTCTTGACGTCCCATAGTCTCACCGTCTTATCTGCACTTCCCGATACGATGAACTCTGAATCACTGGATATAGCCACAGATAATACATAACTAGTGTGACCACTCATGGTCTTACAGGTACCTGTCTTGACGTCCCATAGTCTCACCGTCTTATCTCAACTTCCCGATACGATGAACTCTGAATCACTGGATATAGCCACAGATAATACATAACTAGTGTGACCACTCATGGTCTTACAGGTACCTGTCTTGACGTCCCATAGTCTCACCGTCTTATCTCAACTTCCCGATACGATGAACTCTGAATCACTGGATATAGTCACAGATAATACATAATGTGTGTGACCACTCATGGTCTTACAGGTACCTGTCTTGACGTCCCATAGTCTCACCGTCTTATCTGCACTTCCCGATACGATGAACTCTGAATCACTGGATATAGCCACAGATGATACTCAATTTGTATGACCACCCAAGTCTTACAGGTACCTGTCTTGACGTCCCATTGTCTCAGCGTCTAATCTCTACTTCCCGATACGATGAACTCTGAATCACTGGATATAGCCACAGAGAATACATAACTAGTGTGACCACTCATGGTCTTACAGGTACCTGTCTTGACGTCCCATAGTCTCACCGTCTAATCATGACTTCACGATACGATGAACTCTGAATCACTGGATATAGTCACAGATAATACATAATGTGTGTGACCACTCATGGTCTTACAGGTACCTGTCTTGACGTCCCATAGTCTCACCGTCTTATCTCAACTTCCCGATACGATGAACTCTGAATCACTGGATATAGCCACAGATAATACATAACTAGTGTGACCACTCATGGTCTTACAGGTACCTGTCTTGACGTCCCATAGTCTCACCGTCTTATCTCAACTTCCCGATACGATGAACTCTGAATCACTGGATATAGTCACAGATAATACATAATGTGTGTGACCACTCATGGTCTTACAGGTACCTGTCTTGACGTCCCATAGTCTCACCGTCTTATCTCAACTTCCCGATACGATGAACTCTGAATCACTGGATATAGCCACAGATAATACATAACTAGTGTGACCACTCATGGTCTTACAGGTACCTGTCTTGACGTCCCATAGTCTCACCGTCTTATCTCAACTTTCCGATACGATGAACTCTGAATCACTGGATATAGCCACTGATCATAACTAATTAGTGTGACCACTCATGGTCTTACAGGTACCTGTCTTGACGTCCCATAGTCTCACCGTCTTATCTCAACTTCCCGATACGATGAACTCTAAATCACTGGATATAGTCACAGATAATACATAATGTGTGTGACCACTCATGGTCTTACAGGTACCTGTCTTGACGTCCCATAGTCTCACCGTCTTATCTCAACTTCCCGATACGATGAACTCTGAATCACTGGATATAGCCACAGATAATACATAACTAGTGTGACCACTCATGGTCTTACAGGTACCTGTCTTGACGTCCCATAGTCTCACAGTCTTATCTCTACTTCCCGATACGATGAACTCTGAATCACTGGATATAGTCACAGATAATACATAATGTGTGTGACCACTCATGGTCTTACAGGTACCTGTCTTGACGTCCCATAGTCTCACCGTCTTATCTGCACTTCCCGATACGATGAACTCTGAATCACTGGATATAGCCACAGATGATACTCAATTTGTATGACCACCCAAGTCTTACAGGTACCTGTCTTGACGTCCCATTGTCTCAGCGTCTAATCTCTACTTCCCGATACGATGAACTCTGAATCACTGGATATAGCCACAGAGAATACATAACTAGTGTGACCACTCATGGTCTTACAGGTACCTGTCTTGACGTCCCATAGTCTCACCGTCTAATCATGACTTCACGATACGATGAACTCTGAATCACTGGATATAGTCACAGATAATACATAATGTGTGTGACCACTCATGGTCTTACAGGTACCTGTCTTGACGTCCCATAGTCTCACCGTCTTATCTCAACTTCCCGATACGATGAACTCTGAATCACTGGATATAGTCACATATATTACATAATGTGTGTGACCACTCATGGTCTTACAGGTACCTGTCTTGACGTCCCATAGTCTCACCGTCTTATCTGCACTTCCCGATACGATGAACTCTGAATCACTGGATATAGCCACAGATAATACATAACTAGTGTGACCACTCATGGTCTTACAGGTACCTGTCTTGACGTTCCATATTCTCACCGTCTTATCTCAACTTCCCGATACGATGAACTCTGAATCACTGGATATAGTCACAGATCTTACATAACTAGTGTGACCACTCATGGTCTTACAGGTACCTGTCTTGACGTCCCATAGTCTCACCGTCTTATCTGCACTTCCCGATACGATGAACTCTGAATCACTGGATATAGCCACAGATAATACATAATTAGTGTGACCACTCATGGTCTTACAGGTACCTGTCTTGACGTCCCATAGTCTCACCGTCTTATCTGCACTTCCCGATACGATGAACTCTGAATCACTGGATATAGCCACAGATAATACATAACTAGTGTGACCACTCATGGTCTTACAGGTACCTGTCTTGACGTCCCATAGTCTCACCGTCTTATCTCAACTTCCCGATACGATGAACTCTGAATCACTGGATATAGCCACAGATAATACATAACTAGTGTGACCACTCATGGTCTTACAGGTACCTGTCTTGACGTCCCATAGTCTCACCGTCTTATCTCAACTTCCCGATACGATGAACTCTGAATCACTGGATATAGTCACAGATAATACATAATGTGTGTGACCACTCATGGTCTTACAGGTACCTGTCTTGACGTCCCATAGTCTCACCGTCTTATCTGCACTTCCCGATACGATGAACTCTGAATCACTGGATATAGCCACAGATGATACTCAATTTGTATGACCACCCAAGTCTTACAGGTACCTGTCTTGACGTCCCATTGTCTCAGCGTCTAATCTCTACTTCCCGATACGATGAACTCTGAATCACTGGATATAGCCACAGAGAATACATAACTAGTGTGACCACTCATGGTCTTACAGGTACCTGTCTTGACGTCCCATAGTCTCACCGTCTAATCATGACTTCACGATACGATGAACTCTGAATCACTGGATATAGTCACAGATAATACATAATGTGTGTGACCACTCATGGTCTTACAGGTACCTGTCTTGACGTCCCATAGTCTCACCGTCTTATCTCAACTTCCCGATACGATGAACTCTGAATCACTGGATATAGTCACATATATTACATAATGTGTGTGACCACTCATGGTCTTACAGGTACCTGTCTTGACGTCCCATAGTCTCACCGTCTTATCTCAACTTCCCGATACGATGAACTCTGAATCACTGGATATAGCCACAGATATTACATAATGTGTGTGACCACTCATGGTCTTACAGGTACCTGTCTTGACGTCCCATAGTCTCACCGTCTTATCTCAACTTCCCGATACGATGAACTCTGAATCACTGGATATAGCACAGATATTACATAATCTGTGTGACCACTCATGGTCTTACAGGTACCTGTCTTGACGTCCCATAGTCTCACCGTCTTATCATAACTTCCCGATACGATGAACTCTGAATCACTGGATATAGCCACAGATAATACATAACTAGTGTGACCACTCATGGTCTTACAGGTACCTGTCTTGACGTCCCATAGTCTCACCGTCTTATCTCAACTTTCCGATACGATGAACTCTGAATCACTGGATATAGCCACTGATCATAACTAATTAGTGTGACCACTCATGGTCTTACAGGTACCTGTCTTGACGTCCCATAGTCTCACCGTCTTATCTCAACTTCCCGATACGATGAACTCTGAATCACTGGATATAGTCACAGATAATACATAATGTGTGTGACCACTCATGGTCTTACAGGTACCTGTCTTGACGTCCCATAGTCTCACCGTATTATCTCAACTTCCCGATACGATGAACTCTGAATCACTGGATATAGCCACAGAGAATACAGAACTAGTGTGACCACTCATGGTCTTACAGGTACCTGTCTTGACGTCCCATAGTCTCACCGTCTTATCTGCACTTCCCGATACGATGAACTCTGAATCACTGGATATAGCCACAGATAATACATAACTAGTGTGACCACTCATGGTCTTACAGGTACCTGTCTTGACGTCCCATAGTATCACCGTCTTATCTCTACTTCCCGATACGATGAACTCTGAATCACTGGATATAGCCACTGATCATAACTAATTAGTGTGACCACTCATGGTCTTACAGGTACCTGTCTTGACGTCCCATAGTCTCAAGGTTTTATCTCAACTTCCCGATACGATGAACTCTGAATCACTGGATATAGCCACAGATATTACATAATGTGTGTGACCACTCATGGTCTTACAGGTACCTGTCTTGACGTCCCATAGTCTCACCGTCTTATCTCAACTTCCCGATACGATGAACTCTGAATCACTGGATATAGTCACAGATAATACATAATGTGTGTGACCACTCATGGTCTTACAGGTACCTGTCTTGACGTCCCATAGTCTCACCGTATAATCATAACTTCCCGATACGATGAACTCTGAATCACTGGATATAGCCACAGAGAATACAAAACTAGTGTGACCACTCATGGTCTTACAGGTACCTGTCTTGACGTCCCATTGTCTCAGCGTCTAATCTCTACTTCCCGATACGATGAACTCTGAATCACTGGATATAGTCACAGATAATACATAATGTGTGTGACCACTCATGGTCTTACAGGTACCTGTCTTGACGTCCCATAGTCTCACCGTTTTATCTCAACTTTCCGATACGATGAACTCTGAATCACTGGATATAGTCACAGATAATACATAACTAGTGTGACCACTCATGGTCTTACAGGTACCTGTCTTGACGTCCCATAGTCTCACAGTCTTATCTCTACTTCCCGATACGATGAACTCTGAATCACTGGATATAGCCACAGATGATACATAATCTGTGCGACCACTCATGGTCTTACAGCTACCTGTCTTGACGTCCCATAGTCTCACCGTCTTATCTGCACTTCCCGATACGATGAACTCTGAATCACTGGATATAGTCACAGATATTACATAATGTGTGTGACCACTCATGGTCTTACAGGTACCTGTCTTGACGTCCCATAGTCTCACCGTTTTATCTCAACTTTCCGATACGATGAACTCTGAATCACTGGATATAGCCACTGATCATAACTAATTAGTGTGACCACTCATGGTCTTACAGGTACCTGTCTTGACGTCCCATAGTCTCACCGTCTTATCTCAACTTCCCGATACGATGAACTCTGAATCACTGGATATAGTCACAGATAATACATAATCTGTGCGACCACTCATGGTCTTACAGGTACCTGTCTTGACGTCCCATAGTCTCACCGTCTTATCTGCACTTCCCGATACGATGAACTCTGAATCACTGGATATAGCCACTGATCATAACTAATTGGTGTGACCACTCATGGTCTTACAGGTACCTGTCTTGACGTCCCATAGTCTCACCGTTTTATCTGCACTTCCCGATACGATGAACTCTGAATCACTGGATATAGCCACTGATCATAACTAATTAGTGTGACCACTCATGGTCTTACAGGTACCTGTCTTGACGTCCCATAGTCTCAAGGTTTTATCTCAACTTCCCGATACGATGAACTCTGAATCACTGGATATAGCCACAGATATTACATAATGTGTGTGACCACTCATGGTCTTACAGGTACCTGTCTTGACGTCCCATAGTCTCACCGTTTTATCTGCACTTCCCGATACGATGAACTCTGAATCACTGGATATAGCCACTGATCATAACTAATTAGTGTGACCACTCATGGTCTTACAGGTACCTGTCTTGACGTCCCATAGTCTCACCGTCTTATCTCAACTTCCCGATACGATGAACTCTGAATCACTGGATATAGCCACAGAGAATACAGAACTAGTGTGACCACTCATGGTCTTACAGGTACCTGTCTTGACGTCCCATAGTCTCACCGTCTTATCTGCACTTCCCGATACGATGAACTCTGAATCACTGGATATAGCCACTGATCATAACTAATTAGTGTGACCACTCATGGTCTTACAGGTACCTGTCTTGACGTCCCATAGTCTCACCGTCTTATCTGCACTTCCCGATACGATGAACTCTGAATCACTGGATATAGCCACAGAGAATACAGAACTAGTGTGACCACTCATGGTCTTACAGGTACCTGTCTTGACGTCCCATAGTCTCACCGTCTTATCTGCACTTCCCGATACGATGAACTCTGAATCACTGGATATAGCCACAGAGAATACAGAACTAGTGTGACCACTCATGGTCTTACAGGTACCTGTCTTGACGTCCCATAGTCTCACCGTCTTATCTGCACTTCCCGATACGATGAACTCTGAATCACTGGATATAGCCACTGATCATAACTAATTAGTGTGACCACTCATGGTCTTACAGGTACCTGTCTTGACGTCCCATAGTCTCACCGTCTTATCTGCACTTCCCGATACGATGAACTCTGAATCACTGGATATAGCCACAGAGAATACAGAACTAGTGTGACCACTCATGGTCTTACAGGTACCTGTCTTGACGTCCCATAGTCTCACCGTCTTATCTCAACTTCCCGATACGATGAACTCTGAATCACTGGATATAGCCACAGAGAATACAGAACTAGTGTGACCACTCATGGTCTTACAGGTACCTGTCTTGACGTCCCATAGTCTCACCGTCTTATCTGCACTTCCCGATACGATGAACTCTGAATCACTGGATATAGCCACTGATCATAACTAATTGGTGTGACCACTCATGGTCTTACAGGTACCTGTCTTGACGTCCCATAGTCTCACCGTTTTATCTGCACTTCCCGATACGATGAACTCTGAATCACTGGATATAGCCACTGATCATAACTAATTAGTGTGACCACTCATGGTCTTACAGGTACCTGTCTTGACGTCCCATAGTCTCAAGGTTTTATCTCAACTTCCCGATACGATGAACTCTGAATCACTGGATATAGCCACAGATATTACATAATGTGTGTGACCACTCATGGTCTTACAGGTACCTGTCTTGACGTCCCATAGTCTCACCGTTTTATCTGCACTTCCCGATACGATGAACTCTGAATCACTGGATATAGCCACTGATCATAACTAATTAGTGTGACCACTCATGGTCTTACAGGTACCTGTCTTGACGTCCCATAGTCTCACCGTCTTATCTCAACTTCCCGATACGATGAACTCTGAATCACTGGATATAGCCACAGAGAATACAGAACTAGTGTGACCACTCATGGTCTTACAGGTACCTGTCTTGACGTCCCATAGTCTCACCGTCTTATCTGCACTTCCCGATACGATGAACTCTGAATCACTGGATATAGCCACAGAGAATACAGAACTAGTGTGACCACTCATGGTCTTACAGGTACCTGTCTTGACGTCCCATAGTCTCACCGTCTTATCTCAACTTCCCGATACGATGAACTCTGAATCACTGGATATAGCCACAGAGAATACAGAACTAGTGTGACCACTCATGGTCTTACAGGTACCTGTCTTGACGTCCCATAGTCTCACCGTCTTATCTGCACTTCCCGATACGATGAACTCTGAATCACTGGATATAGCCACTGATCATAACTAATTGGTGTGACCACTCATGGTCTTACAGGTACCTGTCTTGACGTCCCATAGTCTCACCGTTTTATCTGCACTTCCCGATACGATGAACTCTGAATCACTGGATATAGCCACTGATCATAACTAATTAGTGTGACCACTCATGGTCTTACAGGTACCTGTCTTGACGTCCCATAGTCTCAAGGTTTTATCTCAACTTCCCGATACGATGAACTCTGAATCACTGGATATAGCCACAGATATTACATAATGTGTGTGACCACTCATGGTCTTACAGGTACCTGTCTTGACGTCCCATAGTCTCACCGTTTTATCTGCACTTCCCGATACGATGAACTCTGAATCACTGGATATAGCCACTGATCATAACTAATTAGTGTGACCACTCATGGTCTTACAGGTACCTGTCTTGACGTCCCATAGTCTCACCGTCTTATCTCAACTTCCCGATACGATGAACTCTGAATCACTGGATATAGCCACAGAGAATACAGAACTAGTGTGACCACTCATGGTCTTACAGGTACCTGTCTTGACGTCCCATAGTCTCACCGTCTTATCTGCACTTCCCGATACGATGAACTCTGAATCACTGGATATAGCCACTGATCATAACTAATTAGTGTGACCACTCATGGTCTTACAGGTACCTGTCTTGACGTCCCATAGTCTCACCGTCTTATCTGCACTTCCCGATACGATGAACTCTGAATCACTGGATATAGCCACAGAGAATACAGAACTAGTGTGACCACTCATGGTCTTACAGGTACCTGTCTTGACGTCCCATAGTCTCACCGTCTTATCTGCACTTCCCGATACGATGAACTCTGAATCACTGGATATAGCCACTGATCATAACTAATTAGTGTGACCACTCATGGTCTTACAGGTACCTGTCTTGACGTCCCATAGTCTCACCGTCTTATCTGCACTTCCCGATACGATGAACTCTGAATCACTGGATATAGCCACAGAGAATACAGAACTAGTGTGACCACTCATGGTCTTACAGGTACCTGTCTTGACGTCCCATAGTCTCACCGTCTTATCTCAACTTCCCGATACGATGAACTCTGAATCACTGGATATAGCCACAGAGAATACAGAACTAGTGTGACCACTCATGGTCTTACAGGTACCTGTCTTGACGTCCCATAGTCTCACCGTCTTATCTGCACTTCCCGATACGATGAACTCTGAATCACTGGATATAGCCACTGATCATAACTAATTAGTGTGACCACTCATGGTCTTACAGGTACCTGTCTTGACGTCCCATAGTCTCACCGTCTTATCTCAACTTCCCGATACGATGAACTCTGAATCACTGGATATAGCCACAGAGAATACAGAACTAGTGTGACCACTCATGGTCTTACAGGTACCTGTCTTGACGTCCCATAGTCTCACCGTCTTATCTGCACTTCCCGATACGATGAACTCTGAATCACTGGATATAGCCACTGATCATAACTAATTAGTGTGACCACTCATGGTCTTACAGGTACCTGTCTTGACGTCCCATAGTCTCACCGTCTTATCTGCACTTCCCGATACGATGAACTCTGAATCACTGGATATAGCCACAGAGAATACAGAACTAGTGTGACCACTCATGGTCTTACAGGTACCTGTCTTGACGTCCCATAGTCTCACCGTCTTATCTGCACTTCCCGATACGATGAACTCTGAATCACTGGATATAGCCACTGATCATAACTAATTAGTGTGACCACTCATGGTCTTACAGGTACCTGTCTTGACGTCCCATAGTCTCACCGTCTTATCTGCACTTCCCGATACGATGAACTCTGAATCACTGGATATAGCCACAGAGAATACAGAACTAGTGTGACCACTCATGGTCTTACAGGTACCTGTCTTGACGTCCCATAGTCTCACCGTCTTATCTGCACTTCCCGATACGATGAACTCTGAATCACTGGATATAGCCACAGAGAATACAGAACTAGTGTGACCACTCATGGTCTTACAGGTACCTGTCTTGACGTCCCATAGTCTCACCGTCTTATCTGCACTTCCCGATACGATGAACTCTGAATCACTGGATATAGCCACTGATCATAACTAATTAGTGTGACCACTCATGGTCTTACAGGTACCTGTCTTGACGTCCCATAGTCTCACCGTTTTATCTCAACTTCCCGATACGATGAACTCTGAATCACTGGATATAGTCACAGATAATACATAATGTGTGTGACCACTCATGGTCTTACAGGTACCTGTCTTGACGTCCCATAGTCTCACCGTCTTATCTGCACTTCCCGATACGATGAACTCTGAATCACTGGATATAGCCACTGATCATAACTAATTAGTGTGACCACTCATGGTCTTACAGGTACCTGTCTTGACGTCCCATAGTCTCACCGTCTTATCTGCACTTCCCGATACGATGAACTCTGAATCACTGGATATAGCCACAGATAATACAGAACTAGTGTGACCACTCATGGTCTTACAGGTACCTGTCTTGACGTCCCATAGTCTCACCGTCTTATCTCCACTTCCCGATACGATGAACTCTGAATCACTGGATATAGCCACAGATAATACATAACTAGTGCGACCACTCATGGTCTTACAGGTACCTGTCTTGACGTCCCATAGTCTCACCGTCTTATCTCCACTTCCCGATACGATGAACTCTGAATCACTGGATATAGCCACAGATAATACAGAATTAGTGTGACCACTCATGGTCTTACAGGTACCTTTCTTGACGTCCCATAGTCTCACCGTCTTATCATGACTTCCCGATACGATGAACTCTGAGTCACTGGATATAGCCACAGATAATACAGAACTAGTGTGACCACTCATGGTCTTACAGGTACCTGTCT
The DNA here is from genome assembly GCA_946699065.1 of Loxodes magnus. Lineage (NCBI taxonomy): Eukaryota > Ciliophora > Karyorelictea > Loxodida > Loxodidae > Loxodes > Loxodes magnus. The sequence continues at coordinate 475,857 of CAMPDV010000171.1, forward strand.
TGACGTCTTATAGTCTCACCGTCTTATCTGCACTTCCCGATACGATGAACTCTGAATCACTGGATATAGCCACTGATCATAACTAATTAGTGTGACCACTCATGGTCTTACAGGTACCTGTCTTGACGTCCCATAGTCTCACCGTCTTATCTGCACTTCCCGATACGATGAACTCTGAATCACTGGATATAGCCACAGAGAATACAGAACTAGTGTGACCACTCATGGTCTTACAGGTACCTGTCTTGACGTCCCATAGTCTCACCGTCTTATCTGCACTTCCCGATACGATGAACTCTGAATCACTGGATATAGCCACTGATCATAACTAATTAGTGTGACCACTCATGGTCTTACAGGTACCTGTCTTGACGTCCCATAGTCTCACCGTCTTATCTGCACTTCCCGATACGATGAACTCTGAATCACTGGATATAGCCACAGAGAATACAGAACTAGTGTGACCACTCATGGTCTTACAGGTACCTGTCTTGACGTCCCATAGTCTCACCGTCTTATCTCAACTTCCCGATACGATGAACTCTGAATCACTGGATATAGCCACTGATCATAACTAATTAGTGTGACCACTCATGGTCTTACAGGTACCTGTCTTGACGTCCCATAGTCTCACCGTATAATCATAACTTCCCGATACGATGAACTCTGAATCACTGGATATAGCCACTGATCATAACTAATTAGTGTGACCACTCATGGTCTTACAGGTACCTGTCTTGACGTCCCATAGTCTCACCGTCTTATCTGCACTTCCCGATACGATGAACTCTGAATCACTGGATATAGCCACTGATCATAACTAATTAGTGTGACCACTGTTGGTCTTACAGGTACCTGTCTTGACGTCCCATAGTCTCACCGTCTTATCTCAACTTCCCGATACGATGAACTCTGAATCACTGGATATAGCCACAGATAATACATAACTAGTGTGACCACTCATGGTCTTACAGGTACCTGTCTTGACGTCCCATAGTCTCACCGTCTTATCTCAACTTCCCGATACGATGAACTCTGAATCACTGGATATAGTCACAGATAATACATAATGTGTGTGACCACTCATGGTCTTACAGGTACCTGTCTTGACGTCCCATAGTCTCAAGGTTTTATCTCAACTTCCCGATACGATGAACTCTAAATCACTGGATATAGCCACAGATAATACAGAACTAGTGTGACCACTCATGGTCTTACAGGTACCTGTCTTGACGTCCCATAGTCTCAAGGTTTTATCTCAACTTCCCGATACGATGAACTCTGAATCACTGGATATAGCCACAGATAATACATAATGTGTGTGACCACTCATGGTCTTACAGGTACCTGTCTTGACGTCCCATAGTCTCACCGTCTTATCTCAACTTCCCGATACGATGAACTCTGAATCACTGGATATAGCCACAGCATATACAGAACTAGTGTGACCACTCATGGTCTTACAGGTACCTGTCTTGACGTCCCATAGTCTCACCGTCTTATCTGCACTTCCCGATACGATGAACTCTGAATCACTGGATATAGCCACAGATAATACAGAACTAGTGTGACCACTCATGGTCTTACAGGTACCTGTCTTGACGTCCCATAGTCTCACCGTCTTATCTCCACTTCCCGATACGATGAACTCTGAATCACTGGATATAGCCACAGATAATACATAACTAGTGCGACCACTCATGGTCTTACAGGTACCTGTCTTGACGTCCCATAGTCTCACCGTCTTATCTCCACTTCCCGATACGATGAACTCTGAATCACTGGATATAGCCACAGATAATACAGAATTAGTGTGACCACTCATGGTCTTACAGGTACCTTTCTTGACGTCCCATAGTCTCACCGTCTTATCATGACTTCCCGATACGATGAACTCTGAGTCACTGGATATAGCCACAGATAATACAGAACTAGTGTGACCACTCATGGTCTTACAGGTACCTGTCTTGACGTCTTATAGTCTCACCGTCTTATCTGCACTTCCCGATACGATGAACTCTGAATCACTGGATATAGCCACTGATCATAACTAATTAGTGTGACCACTCATGGTCTTACAGGTACCTGTCTTGACGTCCCATAGTCTCACCGTCTTATCTGCACTTCCCGATACGATGAACTCTGAATCACTGGATATAGCCACAGAGAATACAGAACTAGTGTGACCACTCATGGTCTTACAGGTACCTGTCTTGACGTCCCATAGTCTCACCGTCTTATCTGCACTTCCCGATACGATGAACTCTGAATCACTGGATATAGCCACTGATCATAACTAATTAGTGTGACCACTCATGGTCTTACAGGTACCTGTCTTGACGTCCCATAGTCTCACCGTCTTATCTGCACTTCCCGATACGATGAACTCTGAATCACTGGATATAGCCACAGAGAATACAGAACTAGTGTGACCACTCATGGTCTTACAGGTACCTGTCTTGACGTCCCATAGTCTCACCGTCTTATCTCAACTTCCCGATACGATGAACTCTGAATCACTGGATATAGCCACTGATCATAACTAATTAGTGTGACCACTCATGGTCTTACAGGTACCTGTCTTGACGTCCCATAGTCTCACCGTATAATCATAACTTCCCGATACGATGAACTCTGAATCACTGGATATAGCCACTGATCATAACTAATTAGTGTGACCACTCATGGTCTTACAGGTACCTGTCTTGACGTCCCATAGTCTCACCGTCTTATCTGCACTTCCCGATACGATGAACTCTGAATCACTGGATATAGCCACTGATCATAACTAATTAGTGTGACCACTGTTGGTCTTACAGGTACCTGTCTTGACGTCCCATAGTCTCACCGTCTTATCTCAACTTCCCGATACGATGAACTCTGAATCACTGGATATAGCCACAGATAATACATAACTAGTGTGACCACTCATGGTCTTACAGGTACCTGTCTTGACGTCCCATAGTCTCACCGTCTTATCTCAACTTCCCGATACGATGAACTCTGAATCACTGGATATAGTCACAGATAATACATAATGTGTGTGACCACTCATGGTCTTACAGGTACCTGTCTTGACGTCCCATAGTCTCAAGGTTTTATCTCAACTTCCCGATACGATGAACTCTAAATCACTGGATATAGCCACAGATAATACAGAACTAGTGTGACCACTCATGGTCTTACAGGTACCTGTCTTGACGTCCCATAGTCTCAAGGTTTTATCTCAACTTCCCGATACGATGAACTCTGAATCACTGGATATAGCCACAGATAATACATAATGTGTGTGACCACTCATGGTCTTACAGGTACCTGTCTTGACGTCCCATAGTCTCACCGTCTTATCTCAACTTCCCGATACGATGAACTCTGAATCACTGGATATAGCCACAGCATATACAGAACTAGTGTGACCACTCATGGTCTTACAGGTACCTGTCTTGACGTCCCATAGTCTCACCGTCTTATCTCAACTTCCCGATACGATGAACTCTGAATCACTGGATATAGCCACAGAGAATACAGAACTAGTGTGACCACTCATGGTCTTACAGGTACCTGTCTTGACGTCCCATAGTCTCACCGTCTTATCTGCACTTCCCGATACGATGAACTCTGAATCACTGGATATAGCCACTGATCATAACTAATTAGTGTGACCACTCATGGTCTTACAGGTACCTGTCTTGACGTCCCATAGTCTCACCGTCTAATCATGACTTCACGATACGATGAACTCTGAATCACTGGATATAGCCACAGATCTTACATAACTAGTGTGACCACTCATGGTCTTACAGGTACCTGTCTTGACGTCCCATAGTCTCAAGGTTTTATCTCAACTTCCCGATACGATGAACTCTGAATCACTGGATATAGCCACAGATATTACATAATGTGTGTGACCACTCATGGTCTTACAGGTACCTGTCTTGACGTCCCATAGTCTCAAGGTTTTATCTCAACTTCCCGATACGATGAACTCTGAATCACTGGATATAGCCACAGAGAATACAGAACTAGTGTGACCACTCATGGTCTTACAGGTACCTGTCTTGACGTCCCATAGTCTCACCGTCTTATCTCAACTTCCCGATACGATGAACTCTGAATCACTGGATATAGCCACAGCATATACAGAACTAGTGTGACCACTCATGGTCTTACAGGTACCTGTCTTGACGTCCCATAGTCTCACCGTCTTATCTCAACTTCCCGATACGATGAACTCTGAATCACTGGATATAGCCACAGATAATACATAATGTGTGTGACCACTCATGGTCTTACAGGTACCTGTCTTGACGTCCCATTGTCTCACCGTCTTATCTGCACTTCCCGATACGATGAACTCTGAATCACTGGATATAGCCACAGAGAATACAGAACTAGTGTGACCACTCATGGTCTTACAGGTACCTGTCTTGACGTCCCATAGTCTCACCGTATAATCATAACTTCCCGATACGATGAACTCTGAATCACTGGATATAGTCACAGATATTACATAATGTGTGTGACCACTCATGGTCTTACAGGTACCTGTCTTGACGTCCCATAGTCTCACCGTTTTATCTCAACTTTCCGATACGATGAACTCTGAATCACTGGATATAGCCACTGATCATAACTAATTAGTGTGACCACTCATGGTCTTACAGGTACCTGTCTTGACGTCCCATAGTCTCACCGTCTTATCTCAACTTCCCGATACGATGAACTCTGAATCACTGGATATAGTCACAGATAATACATAATGTGTGTGACCACTCATGGTCTTACAGGTACCTGTCTTGACGTCCCATAGTCTCAAGGTTTTATCTCAACTTCCCGATACGATGAACTCTAAATCACTGGATATAGCCACAGATAATACAGAACTAGTGTGACCACTCATGGTCTTACAGGTACCTGTCTTGACGTCCCATAGTCTCACCGTCTTATCTGCACTTCCCGATACGATGAACTCTGAATCACTGGATATAGCCACAGCATATACAGAACTAGTGTGACCACTCATGGTCTTACAGGTACCTGTCTTGACGTCCCATAGTCTCACCGTCTTATCTGCACTTCCCGATACGATGAACTCTGAATCACTGGATATAGCCACAGAGAATACAGAACTAGTGTGACCACTCATGGTCTTACAGGTACCTGTCTTGACGTCCCATAGTCTCACCGTCTTATCTCAACTTCCCGATACGATGAACTCTGAATCACTGGATATAGCCACAAAGAATACAGAACTAGTGTGACCACTCATGGTCTTACAGGTACCTGTCTTGACGTCCCATAGTCTCACCGTCTTATCTGCACTTCCCGATACGATGAACTCTGAATCACTGGATATAGCCACTGATCATAACTAATTAGTGTGACCACTCATGGTCTTACAGGTACCTGTCTTGACGTCCCATAGTCTCACCGTCTTATCTGCACTTCCCGATACGATGAACTCTGAATCACTGGATATAGCCACTGATCATAACTAATTAGTGTGACCACTCATGGTCTTACAGGTACCTGTCTTGACGTCCCATAGTCTCACCGTCTTATCTCAACTTCCCGATACGATGAACTCTGAATCACTGGATATAGCCACAGAGAATACAGAACTAGTGTGACCACTCATGGTCTTACAGGTACCTGTCTTGACGTCCCATAGTCTCACCGTCTTATCTGCACTTCCCGATACGATGAACTCTGAATCACTGGATATAGTCACAGATCTTACATAACTAGTGTGACCACTCATGGTCTTACAGGTACCTGTCTTGACGTCCCATAGTCTCACCGTCTTATCTGCACTTCCCGATACGATGAACTCTGAATCACTGGATATAGCCACAGCATATACAGAACTAGTGTGACCACTCATGGTCTTACAGGTATCTGTCTTGACGTCCCATAGTCTCACCGTCTTATCTCAACTTCCCGATACGATGAACTCTGAATCACTGGATATAGCCACAGATAATACATAATGTGTGTGACCACTCATGGTCTTACAGGTACCTGTCTTGACGTCCCATTGTCTCAGCGTCTAATCTCTACTTCCCGATACGATGAACTCTGAATCACTGGATATAGTCACAGATAATACATAATGTGTGTGACCACTCATGGTCTTACAGGTACCTGTCTTGACGTCCCATAGTCTCACCGTCTTATCTGCACTTCCCGATACGATGAACTCTGAATCACTGGATATAGCCACTGATCATAACTAATTAGTGTGACCACTCATGGTCTTACAGGTACCTGTCTTGACGTCCCATAGTCTCACCGTCTTATCTCAACTTCCCGATACGATGAACTCTGAATCACTGGATATAGCCACAGATAATACATAATGTGTGTGACCACTCATGGTCTTACAGGTACCTGTCTTGACGTCCCATTGTCTCAGACGCTAATCTCTACTTCCCGATACGATGAACTCTGAATCACTGGATATAGCCACAGATATTACATAATGTGTGTGACCACTCATGGTCTTACAGGTACCTGTCTTGACGTCCCATTGTCTCAGCGTCTAATCTCTACTTCCCGATACGATGAACTCTGAATCACTGGATATAGTCACAGATATTACATAATGTGTGTGACCACTCATGGTCTTACAGGTACCTGTCTTGACGTCCCATAGTCTCACCGTTTTATCTCAACTTTCCGATACGATGAACTCTGAATCACTGGATATAGCCACTGATCATAACTAATTAGTGTGACCACTCATGGTCTTACAGGTACCTGTCTTGACGTCCCATAGTCTCACCGTCTTATCTCAACTTCCCGATACGATGAACTCTAAATCACTGGATATAGCCACAGATAATACAGAACTAGTGTGACCACTCATGGTCTTACAGGTACCTGTCTTGACGTCCCATAGTCTCACCGTCTTATCTGCACTTCCCGATACGATGAACTCTGAATCACTGGATATAGCCACTGATCATAACTAATTAGTGTGACCACTCATGGTCTTACAGGTACCTGTCTTGACGTCCCATAGTCTCAAGGTTTTATCTCAACTTCCCGATACGATGAACTCTGAATCACTGGATATAGCCACAGATATTACATAATGTGTGTGACCACTCATGGTCTTACAGGTACCTGTCTTGACGTCCCATAGTCTCACCGTTTTATCTGCACTTCCCGATACGATGAACTCTGAATCACTGGATATAGCCACTGATCATAACTAATTAGTGTGACCACTCATGGTCTTACAGGTACCTGTCTTGACGTCCCATAGTCTCACCGTCTTATCTGCACTTCCCGATACGATGAACTCTGAATCACTGGATATAGCCACTGATCATAACTAATTAGTGTGACCACTCATGGTCTTACAGGTACCTGTCTTGACGTCCCATAGTCTCACCGTCTTATCTGCACTTCCCGATACGATGAACTCTGAATCACTGGATATAGCCACAGCATATACAGAACTAGTGTGACCACTCATGGTCTTACAGGTACCTGTCTTGACGTCCCATAGTCTCACCGTCTTATCTGCACTTCCCGATACGATGAACTCTGAATCACTGGATATAGCCACAGATATTACATAATGTGTGTGACCACTCATGGTCTTACAGGTACCTGTCTTGACGTCCCATAGTCTCACCGTCTTATCTCAACTTCCCGATACGATGAACTCTGAATCACTGGATATAGCCACAGATAATACATAATGTGTGTGACCACTCATGGTCTTACAGGTACCTGTCTTGACGTCCCATTGTCTCAGCGTCTAATCTCTACTTCCCGATACGATGAACTCTGAATCACTGGATATAGTCACAGATAATACATAATGTGTGTGACCACTCATGGTCTTACAGGTACCTGTCTTGACGTCCCATAGTCTCAAGGTTTTATCTCAACTTCCCGATACGATGAACTCTGAATCACTGGATATAGCCACAGAGAATACAGAACTAGTGTGACCACTCATGGTCTTACAGGTACCTGTCTTGACGTCCCATAGTCTCACCGTCTTATCTCAACTTCCCGATACGATGAACTCTGAATCACTGGATATAGTCACAGATCTTACATAACTAGTGTGACCACTCATGGTCTTACAGGTACCTGTCTTGACGTCCCATTGTCTCAGCGTCTAATCTCAACTTCCCGATACGATGAACTCTAAATCACTGGATATAGCCACAGATAATACAGAACTAGTGTGACCACTCATGGTCTTACAGGTACCTGTCTTGACGTCCCATTGTCTCAGCGTCTAATCTCTACTTCCCGATACGATGAACTCTGAATCACTGGATATAGCCACAGAGAATACAGAACTAGTGTGACCACTCATGGTCTTACAGGTACCTGTCTTGACGTCCCATAGTCTCACCGTCTTATCTGCACTTCCCGATACGATGAACTCTGAATCACTGGATATAGTCACAGATAATACATAATGTGTGTGACCACTCATGGTCTTACAGGTACCTGTCTTGACGTCCCATTGTCTCAGCGTCTAATCTCTACTTCCCGATACGATGAACTCTGAATCACTGGATATAGTCACAGATAATACATAATGTGTGTGACCACTCATGGTCTTACAGGTACCTGTCTTGACGTCCCATAGTCTCAAGGTTTTATCTCAACTTCCCGATACGATGAACTCTGAATCACTGGATATAGCCACAGCATATACAGAACTAGTGTGACCACTCATGGTCTTACAGGTACCTGTCTTGACGTCCCATAGTCTCACCGTCTTATCTGCACTTCCCGATACGATGAACTCTGAATCACTGGATATAGCCACAGCATACACAGAACTAGTGTGACCACTCATGGTCTTACAGGTACCTGTCTTGACGTCCCATAGTCTCACCGTCTTATCTCAACTTCCCGATACGATGAACTCTGAATCACTGGATATAGTCACATATATTACATAATGTGTGTGACCACTCATGGTCTTACAGGTACCTGTCTTGACGTCCCATAGTCTCACCGTCTAATCATGACTTCACGATACGATGAACTCTGAATCACTGGATATAGCCACAGATAATACATAATGTGTGTGACCACTCATGGTCTTACAGGTACCTGTCTTGACGTCCCATTGTCTCAGCGTCTAATCTCTACTTCCCGATACGATGAACTCTGAATCACTGGATATAGTCACAGATAATACATAATGTGTGTGACCACTCATGGTCTTACAGGTACCTGTCTTGACGTCCCATAGTCTCACCGTATAATCATAACTTCCCGATACGATGAACTCTGAATCACTGGATATAGCCACAGATAATACATAATGTGTGTGACCACTCATGGTCTTACAGGTACCTGTCTTGACGTCCCATAGTCTCACCGTCTTATCTGCACTTCCCGATACGATGAACTCTGAATCACTGGATATAGCCACTGATCATAACTAATTAGTGTGACCACTCATGGTCTTACAGGTACCTGTCTTGACGTCCCATAGTCTCACCGTCTTATCTGCACTTCCCGATACGATGAACTCTGAATCACTGGATATAGCCACTGATCATAACTAATTAGTGTGACCACTCATGGTCTTACAGGTACCTGTCTTGACGTCCCATAGTCTCACCGTCTTATCTCAACTTCCCGATACGATGAACTCTGAATCACTGGATATAGCCACAGCATATACAGAACTAGTGTGACCACTCATGGTCTTACAGGTACCTGTCTTGACGTCCCATAGTCTCACCGTCTTATCTGCACTTCCCGATACGATGAACTCTGAATCACTGGATATAGTCACAGATCTTACATAACTAGTGTGACCACTCATGGTCTTACAGGTACCTGTCTTGACGTCCCATAGTCTCACCGTCTTATCTGCACTTCCCGATACGATGAACTCTGAATCACTGGATATAGCCACAGCATATACAGAACTAGTGTGACCACTCATGGTCTTACAGGTACCTGTCTTGACGTCCCATAGTCTCACCGTCTTATCTGCACTTCCCGATACGATGAACTCTGAATCACTGGATATAGCCACAGATAATACATAATGTGTGTGACCACTCATGGTCTTACAGGTACCTGTCTTGACGTCCCATTGTCTCAGCGTCTAATCTCTACTTCCCGATACGATGAACTCTGAATCACTGGATATAGCCACAGATAATACATAATGTGTGTGACCACTCATGGTCTTACAGGTACCTGTCTTGACGTCCCATTGTCTCAGCGTCTAATCTCTACTTCCCGATACGATGAACTCTGAATCACTGGATATAGTCACAGATATTACATAATGTGTGTGACCACTCATGGTCTTACAGGTACCTGTCTTGACGTCCCATAGTCTCACCGTTTTATCTGCACTTCCCGATACGATGAACTCTGAATCACTGGATATAGCCACTGATCATAACTAATTGGTGTGACCACTCATGGTCTTACAGGTACCTGTCTTGACGTCCCATAGTCTCAAGGTTTTATCTCAACTTCCCGATACGATGAACTCTGAATCACTGGATATAGCCACAGATATTACATAATGTGTGTGACCACTCATGGTCTTACAGGTACCTGTCTTGACGTCCCATAGTCTCACCGTTTTATCTGCACTTCCCGATACGATGAACTCTGAATCACTGGATATAGCCACTGATCATAACTAATTAGTGTGACCACTCATGGTCTTACAGGTACCTGTCTTGACGTCCCATAGTCTCACCGTCTTATCTCAACTTCCCGATACGATGAACTCTGAATCACTGGATATAGCCACAGAGAATACAGAACTAGTGTGACCACTCATGGTCTTACAGGTACCTGTCTTGACGTCCCATAGTCTCACCGTCTTATCTGCACTTCCCGATACGATGAACTCTGAATCACTGGATATAGCCACAGATAATACATAACTAGTGTGACCACTCATGGTCTTACAGGTACCTGTCTTGACGTCCCATAGTCTCACCGTATAATCATAACTTCCCGATACGATGAACTCTGAATCACTGGATATAGTCACAGAGAATACATAACTAGTGTGACCACTCATGGTCTTACAGGTACCTGTCTTGACGTCCCATAGTCTCACCGTCTTATCTGCACTTCCCGATACGATGAACTCTGAATCACTGGATATAGCCACAGCATATACAGAACTAGTGTGACCACTCATGGTCTTACAGGTACCTGTCTTGACGTCCCATAGTCTCACCGTCTTATCTGCACTTCCCGATACGATGAACTCTGAATCACTGGATATAGCCACTGATCATAACTAATTAGTGTGACCACTCATGGTCTTACAGGTACCTGTCTTGACGTCCCATAGTCTCACCGTTTTATCTGCACTTCCCGATACGATGAACTCTGAATCACTGGATATAGCCACAGCATATACAGAACTAGTGTGACCACTCATGGTCTTACAGGTACCTGTCTTGACGTCCCATAGTCTCACCGTCTTATCTGCACTTCCCGATACGATGAACTCTGAATCACTGGATATAGCCACAGCATACACAGAACTAGTGTGACCACTCATGGTCTTACAGGTACCTGTCTTGACGTCCCATAGTCTCACCGTCTTATCTGCACTTCCCGATACGATGAACTCTGAATCACTGGATATAGCCACAGATATTACATAATGTGTGTGACCACTCATGGTCTTACAGGTACCTGTCTTGACGTCCCATAGTCTCACCGTCTTATCTGCACTTCCCGATACGATGAACTCTGAATCACTGGATATAGCCACAGAGAATACAGAACTAGTGTGACCACTCATGGTCTTACAGGTACCTGTCTTGACGTCCCATAGTCTCACCGTCTTATCTCAACTTCCCGATACGATGAACTCTGAATCACTGGATATAGCCACAGAGAATACAGAACTAGTGTGACCACTCATGGTCTTACAGGTACCTGTCTTGACGTCCCATAGTCTCACCGTTTTATCTGCACTTCCCGATACGATGAACTCTGAATCACTGGATATAGCCACAGCATATACAGAACTAGTGTGACCACTCATGGTCTTACAGGTACCTGTCTTGACGTCCCATAGTCTCACCGTCTTATCTCAACTTCCCGATACGATGAACTCTGAATCACTGGATATAGTCACATATATTACATAATGTGTGTGACCACTCATGGTCTTACAGGTACCTGTCTTGACGTCCCATAGTCTCACCGTCTAATCATGACTTCACGATACGATGAACTCTGAATCACTGGATATAGCCACAGATAATACATAATGTGTGTGACCACTCATGGTCTTACAGGTACCTGTCTTGACGTCCCATTGTCTCAGCGTCTAATCTCTACTTCCCGATACGATGAACTCTGAATCACTGGATATAGTCACAGATAATACATAATGTGTGTGACCACTCATGGTCTTACAGGTACCTGTCTTGACGTCCCATAGTCTCACCGTCTTATCTGCACTTCCCGATACGATGAACTCTGAATCACTGGATATAGCCACTGATCATAACTAATTAGTGTGACCACTCATGGTCTTACAGGTACCTGTCTTGACGTCCCATAGTCTCACCGTATAATCATAACTTCCCGATACGATGAACTCTGAATCACTGGATATAGTCACAGATAATACATAATGTGTGTGACCACTCATGGTCTTACAGGTACCTGTCTTGACGTCCCATAGTCTCACCGTCTAATCATGACTTCACGATACGATGAACTCTGAATCACTGGATATAGCCACAGATAATACATAATGTGTGTGACCACTCATGGTCTTACAGGTACCTGTCTTGACGTCCCATAGTCTCACCGTCTTATCTGCACTTCCCGATACGATGAACTCTGAATCACTGGATATAGCCACTGATCATAACTAATTAGTGTGACCACTCATGGTCTTACAGGTACCTGTCTTGACGTCCCATAGTCTCACCGTCTTATCTGCACTTCCCGATACGATGAACTCTGAATCACTGGATATAGCCACAGAGAATACAGAACTAGTGTGACCACTCATGGTCTTACAGGTACCTGTCTTGACGTCCCATAGTCTCACCGTCTTATCTGCACTTCCCGATACGATGAACTCTGAATCACTGGATATAGCCACAGATAATACATAACTAGTGTGACCACTCATGGTCTTACAGGTACCTGTCTTGACGTCCCATAGTCTCACCGTATAATCATAACTTCCCGATACGATGAACTCTGAATCACTGGATATAGTCACAGAGAATACATAACTAGTGTGACCACTCATGGTCTTACAGGTACCTGTCTTGACGTCCCATAGTCTCACCGTCTTATCTGCACTTCCCGATACGATGAACTCTGAATCACTGGATATAGCCACAGCATATACAGAACTAGTGTGACCACTCATGGTCTTACAGGTACCTGTCTTGACGTCCCATAGTCTCACCGTCTTATCTGCACTTCCCGATACGATGAACTCTGAATCACTGGATATAGCCACTGATCATAACTAATTAGTGTGACCACTCATGGTCTTACAGGTACCTGTCTTGACGTCCCATAGTCTCACCGTTTTATCTGCACTTCCCGATACGATGAACTCTGAATCACTGGATATAGCCACAGCATATACAGAACTAGTGTGACCACTCATGGTCTTACAGGTACCTGTCTTGACGTCCCATAGTCTCACCGTCTTATCTGCACTTCCCGATACGATGAACTCTGAATCACTGGATATAGTCACAGATAATACATAATGTGTGTGACCACTCATGGTCTTACAGGTACCTGTCTTGACGTCCCATAGTCTCACCGTATAATCATAACTTCACGATACGATGAACTCTGAATCACTGGATATAGTCACAGATAATACATAATGTGTGTGACCACTCATGGTCTTACAGGTACCTGTCTTGACGTCCCATAGTCTCACCGTCTTATCTGCACTTCCCGATACGATGAACTCTGAATCACTGGATATAGCCACAGATAATACATAACTAGTGCGACCACTCATGGTCTTACAGGTACCTTTCTTGACGTCCCATAGTCTCACCGTCTTATCTGCACTTCCCGATACGATGAACTCTGAATCACTGGATATAGCCACAGAGAATACATAACTAGTGTGACCACTCATGGTCTTACAGGTACCTGTCTTGACGTCCCATAGTCTCAAGGTTTTATCTCAACTTCCCGATACGATGAACTCTGAATCACTGGATATAGCCACAGATATTACATAATGTGTGTGACCACTCATGGTCTTACAGGTACCTGTCTTGACGTCCCATAGTCTCACCGTTTTATCTGCACTTCCCGATACGATGAACTCTGAATCACTGGATATAGCCACAGCATATACATAATCTGTGCGACCACTCATGGTCTTACAGCTACCTGTCTTGACGTCCCATAGTCTCACCGTTTTATCTGCACTTCCCGATACGATGAACTCTGAATCACTGGATATAGCCACTGATCATAACTAATTAGTGTGACCACTCATGGTCTTACAGGTACCTGTCTTGACGTCCCATAGTCTCACCGTCTTATTTCAACTTCCCGATACGATGAACTCTGAATCACTGGATATAGTCACAGATAATACATAATGTGTGTGACCACTCATGGTCTTACAGGTACCTGTCTTGACGTCCCATAGTCTCAAGGTTTTATCTCAACTTCCCGATACGATGAACTCTAAATCACTGGATATAGCCACAGATAATACAGAACTAGTGTGACCACTCATGGTCTTACAGGTACCTGTCTTGACGTCCCATAGTCTCAAGGTTTTATCTCAACTTCCCGATACGATGAACTCTGAATCACTGGATATAGCCACAGATATTACATAACTAGTGTGACCACTCATGGTCTTACAGGTACCTGTCTTGACGTCCCATAGTCTCACCGTTTTATCTGCACTTCCCGATACGATGAACTCTGAATCACTGGATATAGCCACTGATCATAACTAATTAGTGTGACCACTCATGGTCTTACAGGTACCTGTCTTGACGTCCCATAGTCTCACCGTTTTATCTGCACTTCCCGATACGATGAACTCTGAATCACTGGATATAGCCACTGATCATAACTAATTAGTGTGACCACTCATGGTCTTACAGGTACCTGTCTTGACGTCCCATAGTCTCACCGTCTTATCTCAACTTCCCGATACGATGAACTCTGAATCACTGGATATAGTCACAGATAATACATAATGTGTGTGACCACTCATGGTCTTACAGGTACCTGTCTTGACGTCCCATAGTCTCAAGGTTTTATCTCAACTTCCCGATACGATGAACTCTAAATCACTGGATATAGCCACAGATAATACAGAACCAGTGTGACCACTCATGGTCTTACAGGTACCTGTCTTGACGTCCCATAGTCTCACCGTCTTATCTGCACTTCCCGATACGATGAACTCTGAATCACTGGATATAGCCACAGATAATACATAACTAGTGCGACCACTCATGGTCTTACAGGTACCTTTCTTGACGTCCCATAGTCTCACCGTCTTATCTGCACTTCCCGATACGATGAACTCTGAATCACTGGATATAGTCACAGATCTTACATAACTAGTGTGACCACTCATGGTCTTACAGGTACCTGTCTTGACGTCCCATAGTCTCACCGTCTTATCTCAACTTCCCGATACGATGAACTCTGAATCACTGGATATAGCCACTGATCATAACTAATTAGTGTGACCACTCATGGTCTTACAGGTACCTGTCTTGACGTCCCATAGTCTCACCGTCTTATCTCAACTTCCCGATACGATGAACTCTGAATCACTGGATATAGTCACAGATAATACATAATGTGTGTGACCACTCATGGTCTTACAGGTACCTGTCTTGACGTCCCATAGTCTCAAGGTTTTATCTCAACTTCCCGATACGATGAACTCTAAATCACTGGATATAGCCACAGATAATACATAACTAGTGTGACCACTCATGGTCTTACAGGTACCTGTCTTGACGTCCCATAGTCTCAAGGTTTTATCTCAACTTCCCGATACGATGAACTCTGAATCACTGGATATAGCCACTGATCATAACTAATTAGTGTGACCACTCATGGTCTTACAGGTACCTGTCTTGACGTCCCATAGTCTCACCGTATAATCATAACTTCCCGATACGATGAACTCTGAATCACTGGATATAGCCACTGATCATAACTAATTAGTGTGACCACTCATGGTCTTACAGGTACCTGTCTTGACGTCCCATAGTCTCACCGTCTTATCTGCACTTCCCGATACGATGAACTCTGAATCACTGGATATAGCCACAGAGAATACAGAACTAGTGTGACCACTCATGGTCTTACAGGTACCTGTCTTGACGTCCCATAGTCTCACCGTCTTATCTCAACTTCCCGATACGATGAACTCTGAATCACTGGATATAGCCACTGATCATAACTAATTAGTGTGACCACTCATGGTCTTACAGGTACCTGTCTTGACGTCCCATAGTCTCACCGTCTTATCTGCACTTCCCGATACGATGAACTCTGAATCACTGGATATAGCCACTGATCATAACTAATTAGTGTGACCACTCATGGTCTTACAGGTACCTGTCTTGACGTCCCATAGTCTCACCGTCTTATCTCAACTTCCCGATACGATGAACTCTGAATCACTGGATATAGCCACAGCATATACAGAACTAGTGTGACCACTCATGGTCTTACAGGTACCTGTCTTGACGTCCCATAGTCTCACCGTCTTATCTGCACTTCCCGATACGATGAACTCTGAATCACTGGATATAGTCACAGATCTTACATAACTAGTGTGACCACTCATGGTCTTACAGGTACCTGTCTTGACGTCCCATAGTCTCACCGTCTTATCTGCACTTCCCGATACGATGAACTCTGAATCACTGGATATAGCCACAGCATATACAGAACTAGTGTGACCACTCATGGTCTTACAGGTACCTGTCTTGACGTCCCATAGTCTCACCGTCTTATCTGCACTTCCCGATACGATGAACTCTGAATCACTGGATATAGCCACAGAGAATACAGAACTAGTGTGACCACTCATGGTCTTACAGGTACCTGTCTTGACGTCCCATAGTCTCACCGTCTTATCTGCACTTCCCGATACGATGAACTCTGAATCACTGGATATAGTCACAGATAATACATAATGTGTGTGACCACTCATGGTCTTACAGGTACCTGTCTTGACGTCCCATAGTCTCACCGTATAATCATAACTTCACGATACGATGAACTCTGAATCACTGGATATAGTCACAGATAATACATAATGTGTGTGACCACTCATGGTCTTACAGATACCTGTCTTGACGTCCCATAGTCTCACCGTCTTATCTGCACTTCCCGATACGATGAACTCTAAATCACTGGATATAGCCACAGATAATACAGAACTAGTGTGACCACTCATGGTCTTACAGGTACCTGTCTTGACGTCCCATAGTCTCAAGGTTTTATCTCAACTTCCCGATACGATGAACTCTGAATCACTGGATATAGCCACAGATATTACATAATGTGTGTGACCACTCATGGTCTTACAGGTACCTGTCTTGACGTCCCATAGTCTCACCGTCTTATCTGCACTTCCCGATACGATGAACTCTGAATCACTGGATATAGTCACAGATAATACATAATGTGTGTGACCACTCATGGTCTTACAGGTACCTGTCTTGACGTCCCATAGTCTCACCGTCTTATCTGCACTTCCCGATACGATGAACTCTGAATCACTGGATATAGCCACAGATAATACATAACTAGTGCGACCACTCATGGTCTTACAGGTACCTTTCTTGACGTCCCATAGTCTCACCGTCTTATCTGCACTTCCCGATACGATGAACTCTGAATCACTGGATATAGCCACAGAGAATACATAACTAGTGTGACCACTCATGGTCTTACAGGTACCTGTCTTGACGTCCCATAGTCTCAAGGTTTTATCTCAACTTCCCGATACGATGAACTCTGAATCACTGGATATAGCCACAGATATTACATAATGTGTGTGACCACTCATGGTCTTACAGGTACCTGTCTTGACGTCCCATAGTCTCACCGTCTTATCTCAACTTCCCGATACGATGAACTCTGAATCACTGGATATAGCCACAGATAATACATAACTAGTGCGACCACTCATGGTCTTACAGGTACCTGTCTTGACGTCCCATAGTCTCACCGTATAATCATAACTTCACGATACGATGAACTCTGAATCACTGGATATAGTCACAGATAATACATAATGTGTGTGACCACTCATGGTCTTACAGGTACCTGTCTTGACGTCCCATAGTCTCACCGTCTTATCTGCACTTCCCGATACGATGAACTCTGAATCACTGGATATAGCCACAGATAATACATAACTAGTGCGACCACTCATGGTCTTACAGGTACCTTTCTTGACGTCCCATAGTCTCACCGTCTTATCTGCACTTCCCGATACGATGAACTCTGAATCACTGGATATAGCCACAGAGAATACATAACTAGTGTGACCACTCATGGTCTTACAGGTACCTGTCTTGACGTCCCATAGTCTCAAGGTTTTATCTCAACTTCCCGATACGATGAACTCTGAATCACTGGATATAGCCACAGATATTACATAATGTGTGTGACCACTCATGGTCTTACAGGTACCTGTCTTGACGTCCCATAGTCTCACCGTTTTATCTCAACTTCCCGATACGATGAACTCTGAATCACTGGATATAGCCACTGATCATAACTAATTAGTGTGACCACTCATGGTCTTACAGGTACCTGTCTTGACGTCCCATAGTCTCACCGTCTTATCTCAACTTCCCGATACGATGAACTCTGAATCACTGGATATAGCCACAGCATATACAGAACTAGTGTGACCACTCATGGTCTTACAGGTACCTGTCTTGACGTCCCATAGTCTCACCGTCTTATCTCAACTTCCCGATACGATGAACTCTGAATCACTGGATATAGCCACAGAGAATACAGAACTAGTGTGACCACTCATGGTCTTACAGGTACCTGTCTTGACGTCCCATAGTCTCACCGTCTTATCTGCACTTCCCGATACGATGAACTCTGAATCACTGGATATAGCCACAGATAATACAGAACTAGTGTGACCACTCATGGTCTTACAGGTACCTGTCTTGACGTCCCATAGTCTCACCGTCTTATCTGCACTTCCCGATACGATGAACTCTAAATCACTGGATATAGCCACAGCATATACAGAACTAGTGTGACCACTCATGGTCTTACAGGTACCTGTCTTGACGTCCCATAGTCTCACCGTCTTATCTGCACTTCCCGATACGATGAACTCTGAATCACTGGATATAGTCACAGATAATACATAATGTGTGTGACCACTCATGGTCTTACAGGTACCTGTCTTGACGTCCCATAGTCTCACCGTATAATCATAACTTCCCGATACGATGAACTCTGAATCACTGGATATAGTCACAGATAATACATAATGTGTGTGACCACTCATGGTCTTACAGGTACCTGTCTTGACGTCCCATAGTCTCACCGTCTTATCTGCACTTCCCGATACGATGAACTCTGAATCACTGGATATAGCCACTGATCATAACTAATTAGTGTGACCACTCATGGTCTTACAGGTACCTGTCTTGACGTCCCATAGTCTCACCGTCTTATCTCAACTTCCCGATACGATGAACTCTGAATCACTGGATATAGCCACAGCATATACAGAACTAGTGTGACCACTCATGGTCTTACAGGTACCTGTCTTGACGTCCCATAGTCTCACCGTCTTATCTGCACTTCCCGATACGATGAACTCTGAATCACTGGATATAGCCACTGATCATAACTAATTAGTGTGACCACTCATGGTCTTACAGGTACCTGTCTTGACGTCCCATAGTCTCACCGTCTTATCTCAACTTCCCGATACGATGAACTCTGAATCACTGGATATAGTCACAGATAATACATAACTAGTGTGACCACTCATGGTCTTACAGGTACCTGTCTTGACGTCCCATAGTCTCAAGGTTTTATCTCAACTTCCCGATACGATGAACTCTGAATCACTGGATATAGCCACAGATATTACATAATGTGTGTGACCACTCATGGTCTTACAGGTACCTGTCTTGACGTCCCATAGTCTCACCGTCTTATCTCTACTTCCCGATACGATGAACTCTGAATCACTGGATATAGCCACAGATAATACATAATGTGTGTGACCACTCATGGTCTTACAGGTACCTGTCTTGACGTCCCATAGTCTCACCGTCTTATCTCAACTTCCCGATACGATGAACTCTGAATCACTGGATATAGTCACAGAGAATACAGAACTAGTGTGACCACTCATGGTCTTACAGGTACCTGTCTTGACGTCCCATAGTCTCACCGTCTTATCTCAACTTCCCGATACGATGAACTCTGAATCACTGGATATAGCCACAGATAATACATAATGTGTGTGACCACTCATGGTCTTACAGGTACCTGTCTTGACGTCCCATAGTCTCACCGTCTTATCTCAACTTCCCGATACGATGAACTCTGAATCACTGGATATAGTCACAGAGAATACAGAACTAGTGTGACCACTCATGGTCTTACAGGTACCTGTCTTGACGTCCCATAGTCTCACCGTCTTATCTCAACTTCCCGATACGATGAACTCTGAATCACTGGATATAGCCACAGATATTACATAATGTGTGTGACCACTCATGGTCTTACAGGTACCTGTCTTGACGTCCCATAGTCTCACCGTCTTATCTCTACTTCCCGATACGATGAACTCTGAATCACTGGATATAGCCACAGATAATACAGAACTAGTGTGACCACTCATGGTCTTACAGGTACCTGTCTTGACGTCCCATAGTCTCAAGGTTTTATCTCAACTTCCCGATACGATGAACTCTGAATCACTGGATATAGTCACAGAGAATACAGAACTAGTGTGACCACTCATGGTCTTACAGGTACCTGTCTTGACGTCCCATAGTCTCACCGTCTTATCTCAACTTCCCGATACGATGAACTCTGAATCACTGGATATAGCCACTGATCATAACTAATTAGTGTGACCACTCATGGTCTTACAGGTACCTGTCTTGACGTCCCATAGTCTCACCGTCTTATCTGCACTTCCCGATACGATGAACTCTGAATCACTGGATATAGCCACAGCATATACAGAACTAGTGTGACCACTCATGGTCTTACAGGTACCTGTCTTGACGTCCCATAGTCTCACCGTCTTATCTCAACTTCCCGATACGATGAACTCTGAATCACTGGATATAGTCACAGATAATACATAATGTGTGTGACCACTCATGGTCTTACAGGTACCTGTCTTGACGTCCCATAGTCTCACCGTATAATCATAACTTCCCGATACGATGAACTCTGAATCACTGGATATAGTCACAGATAATACATAATGTGTGTGACCACTCATGGTCTTACAGGTACCTGTCTTGACGTCCCATAGTCTCACCGTCTTATCTGCACTTCCCGATACGATGAACTCTGAATCACTGGATATAGCCACAGATAATACAGAACTAGTGTGACCACTCATGGTCTTACAGGTACCTGTCTTGACGTCCCATAGTCTCACCGTCTTATCTGCACTTCCCGATACGATGAACTCTGAATCACTGGATATAGCCACAGATAATACAGAACTAGTGTGACCACTCATGGTCTTACAGGTACCTGTCTTGACGTCCCATAGTCTCACCGTCTTATCTGCACTTCCCGATACGATGAACTCTGAATCACTGGATATAGCCACTGATCATCACTAATTAGTGTGACCACTCATGGTCTTACAGGTACCTGTCTTGACGTCCCATAGTCTCACCGTCTTATCTGCACTTCCCGATACGATGAACTCTGAATCACTGGATATAGCCACAGCATATACAGAACTAGTGTGACCACTCATGGTCTTACAGGTACCTGTCTTGACGTCCCATAGTCTCACCGTCTTATCTGCACTTCCCGATACGATGAACTCTGAATCACTGGATATAGTCACAGATCTTACATAACTAGTGTGACCACTCATGGTCTTACAGGTACCTGTCTTGACGTCCCATAGTCTCACCGTCTTATCTGCACTTCCCGATACGATGAACTCTGAATCACTGGATATAGCCACAGAGAATACAGAACTAGTGTGACCACTCATGGTCTTACAGGTACCTGTCTTGACGTCCCATAGTCTCACCGTCTTATCTGCACTTCCCGATACGATGAACTCTGAATCACTGGATATAGTCACAGATAATACATAACTAGTGTGACCACTCATGGTCTTACAGGTACCTGTCTTGACGTCCCATAGTCTCAAGGTTTTATCTCAACTTCCCGATACGATGAACTCTAAATCACTGGATATAGCCACAGATAATACAGAACTAGTGTGACCACTCATGGTCTTACAGGTACCTGTCTTGACGTCCCATTGTCTCAGCGTCTAATCTCTACTTCCCGATACGATGAACTCTGAATCACTGGATATAGCCACAGAGAATACAGAACTAGTGTGACCACTCATGGTCTTACAGGTACCTGTCTTGACGTCCCATAGTCTCACCGTCTTATCTGCACTTCCCGATACGATGAACTCTGAATCACTGGATATAGCCACAGCATATACAGAACTAGTGTGACCACTCATGGTCTTACAGGTACCTGTCTTGACGTCCCATAGTCTCACCGTCTTATCTCTACTTCCCGATACGATGAACTCTGAATCACTGGATATAGCCACAGAGAATACAGAACTAGTGTGACCACTCATGGTCTTACAGGTACCTGTCTTGACGTCCCATAGTCTCACCGTCTTATCTGCACTTCCCGATACGATGAACTCTGAATCACTGGATATAGTCACAGATAATACAGAACTAGTGTGACCACTCATGGTCTTACAGGTACCTGTCTTGACGTCCCATTGTCTCAGCGTCTAATCTCTACTTCCCGATACGATGAACTCTGAATCACTGGATATAGCCACAGAGAATACAGAACTAGTGTGACCACTCATGGTCTTACAGGTACCTGTCTTGACGTCCCATAGTCTCACCGTCTTATCTGCACTTCCCGATACGATGAACTCTGAATCACTGGATATAGCCACAGCATATACAGAACTAGTGTGACCACTCATGGTCTTACAGGTACCTGTCTTGACGTCCCATAGTCTCACCGTCTTATCTCTACTTCCCGATACGATGAACTCTGAATCACTGGATATAGTCACAGATAATACATAATGTGTGTGACCACTCATGGTCTTACAGGTACCTGTCTTGACGTCCCATAGTCTCACCGTCTTATCTGCACTTCCCGATACGATGAACTCTAAATCACTGGATATAGCCACAGATAATACAGAACTAGTGTGACCACTCATGGTCTTACAGGTACCTGTCTTGACGTCCCATAGTCTCAAGGTTTTATCTCAACTTCCCGATACGATGAACTCTGAATCACTGGATATAGCCACAGATATTACATAATGTGTGTGACCACTCATGGTCTTACAGGTACCTGTCTTGACGTCCCATAGTCTCACCGTCTTATCTCAACTTCCCGATACGATGAACTCTGAATCACTGGATATAGCCACAGCATATACAGAACTAGTGTGACCACTCATGGTCTTACAGGTACCTGTCTTGACGTCCCATAGTCTCACCGTCTTATCTCAACTTCCCGATACGATGAACTCTGAATCACTGGATATAGCCACAGAGAATACAGAACTAGTGTGACCACTCATGGTCTTACAGGTACCTGTCTTGACGTCCCATAGTCTCACCGTCTTATCTCAACTTCCCGATACGATGAACTCTGAATCACTGGATATAGCCACTGATCATAACTAATTAGTGTGACCACTCATGGTCTTACAGGTACCTGTCTTGACGTCCCATAGTCTCACCGTCTTATCTGCACTTCCCGATACGATGAACTCTGAATCACTGGATATAGTCACAGATAATACATAACTAGTGTGACCACTCATGGTCTTACAGGTACCTGTCTTGACGTCCCATAGTCTCAAGGTTTTATCTCAACTTCCCGATACGATGAACTCTAAATCACTGGATATAGCCACAGATAATACAGAACTAGTGTGACCACTCATGGTCTTACAGGTACCTGTCTTGACGTCCCATAGTCTCACCGTTTTATCTCTACTTCCCGATACGATGAACTCTGAATCACTGGATATAGTCACAGATAATACATAATGTGTGTGACCACTCATGGTCTTACAGGTACCTGTCTTGACGTCCCATAGTCTCACCGTCTTATCTCAACTTCCCGATACGATGAACTCTGAATCACTGGATATAGCCACAGAGAATACAGAACTAGTGTGACCACTCATGGTCTTACAGGTACCTGTCTTGACGTCCCATAGTCTCACCGTCTTATCTCAACTTCCCGATACGATGAACTCTGAATCACTGGATATAGCCACTGATCATAACTAATTAGTGTGACCACTCATGGTCTTACAGGTACCTGTCTTGACGTCCCATAGTCTCACCGTCTTATCTGCACTTCCCGATACGATGAACTCTGAATCACTGGATATAGCCACAGCATATACAGAACTAGTGTGACCACTCATGGTCTTACAGGTACCTGTCTTGACGTCCCATAGTCTCACCGTCTTATCTCAACTTCCCGATACGATGAACTCTGAATCACTGGATATAGCCACAGATAATACATAATGTGTGTGACCACTCATGGTCTTACAGGTACCTGTCTTGACGTCCCATAGTCTCACCGTCTTATCTGCACTTCCCGATACGATGAACTCTGAATCACTGGATATAGCCACTGATCATAACTAATTAGTGTGACCACTCATGGTCTTACAGGTACCTGTCTTGACGTCCCATAGTCTCACCGTCTTATCTGCACTTCCCGATACGATGAACTCTGAATCACTGGATATAGCCACTGATCATAACTAATTAGTGTGACCACTCATGGTCTTACAGGTACCTGTCTTGACGTCCCATAGTCTCACCGTCTTATCTCAACTTCCCGATACGATGAACTCTGAATCACTGGATATAGCCACAGATAATACATAATGTGTGTGACCACTCATGGTCTTACAGGTACCTGTCTTGACGTCCCATAGTCTCACCGTTTTATCTCTACTTCCCGATACGATGAACTCTGAATCACTGGATATAGTCACAGATAATACATAATGTGTGTGACCACTCATGGTCTTACAGGTACCTGTCTTGACGTCCCATAGTCTCACCGTATAATCATAACTTCCCGATACGATGAACTCTGAATCACTGGATATAGTCACAGATAATACATAATGTGTGTGACCACTCATGGTCTTACAGGTACCTGTCTTGACGTCCCATAGTCTCACCGTCTTATCTGCACTTCCCGATACGATGAACTCTGAATCACTGGATATAGCCACTGATCATAACTAATTAGTGTGACCACTCATGGTCTTACAGGTACCTGTCTTGACGTCCCATAGTCTCACCGTCTTATCTCAACTTCCCGATACGATGAACTCTGAATCACTGGATATAGCCACAGCATATACAGAACTAGTGTGACCACTCATGGTCTTACAGGTACCTGTCTTGACGTCCCATAGTCTCACCGTCTTATCTCAACTTCCCGATACGATGAACTCTGAATCACTGGATATAGCCACAGATAATACATAATGTGTGTGACCACTCATGGTCTTACAGGTACCTGTCTTGACGTCCCATAGTCTCACCGTCTTATCTGCACTTCCCGATACGATGAACTCTGAATCACTGGATATAGCCACAGATTATACATAATCTGTGCGACCACTCATGGTCTTACAGGTACCTGTCTTGACGTCCCATAGTCTCACCGTCTTATCTGCACTTCCAGATACGATGAACTCTGAATCACTGGATATAGCCACAGATAATACATAATCTGTGTGACCACTCATGGTCTTACAGGTACCTGTCTTGACGTCCCATTGTCTCAGCGTCTAATCTCTACTTCCCGATACGATGAACTCTGAATCACTGGATATAGTCACAGATAATACATAATGTGTGTGACCACTCATGGTCTTACAGGTACCTGTCTTGACGTCCCATAGTCTCAAGGTTTTATCTCAACTTCCCGATACGATGAACTCTGAATCACTGGATATAGCCACAGAGAATACAGAACTAGTGTGACCACTCATGGTCTTACAGGTACCTGTCTTGACGTCCCATAGTCTCACCGTCTTATCTGCACTTCCCGATACGATGAACTCTGAATCACTGGATATAGCCACAGCATATACAGAACTAGTGTGACCACTCATGGTCTTACAGGTACCTGTCTTGACGTCCCATAGTCTCACCGTCTTATCTCAACTTCCCGATACGATGAACTCTGAATCACTGGATATAGCCACAGATAATACATAATGTGTGTGACCACTCATGGTCTTACAGGTACCTGTCTTGACGTCCCATTGTCTCAGCGTCTAATCTCTACTTCCCGATACGATGAACTCTGAATCACTGGATATAGTCACAGATAATACATAATGTGTGTGACCACTCATGGTCTTACAGGTACCTGTCTTGACGTCCCATAGTCTCAAGGTTTTATCTCAACTTCCCGATACGATGAACTCTGAATCACTGGATATAGCCACAGAGAATACAGAACTAGTGTGACCACTCATGGTCTTACAGGTACCTGTCTTGACGTCCCATAGTCTCACCGTCTTATCTCAACTTCCCGATACGATGAACTCTGAATCACTGGATATAGTCACAGATCTTACATAACTAGTGTGACCACTCATGGTCTTACAGGTACCTGTCTTGACGTCCCATTGTCTCAGCGTCTAATCTCAACTTCCCGATACGATGAACTCTAAATCACTGGATATAGCCACAGATAATACAGAACTAGTGTGACCACTCATGGTCTTACAGGTACCTGTCTTGACGTCCCATTGTCTCAGCGTCTAATCTCTACTTCCCGATACGATGAACTCTGAATCACTGGATATAGCCACAGAGAATACAGAACTAGTGTGACCACTCATGGTCTTACAGGTACCTGTCTTGACGTCCCATAGTCTCACCGTCTTATCTGCACTTCCCGATACGATGAACTCTGAATCACTGGATATAGTCACAGATAATACATAATGTGTGTGACCACTCATGGTCTTACAGGTACCTGTCTTGACGTCCCATTGTCTCAGCGTCTAATCTCTACTTCCCGATACGATGAACTCTGAATCACTGGATATAGTCACAGATAATACATAATGTGTGTGACCACTCATGGTCTTACAGGTACCTGTCTTGACGTCCCATAGTCTCAAGGTTTTATCTCAACTTCCCGATACGATGAACTCTAAATCACTGGATATAGCCACAGATAATACAGAACTAGTGTGACCACTCATGGTCTTACAGGTACCTGTCTTGACGTCCCATAGTCTCACCGTCTTATCTCAACTTCCCGATACGATGAACTCTGAATCACTGGATATAGCCACAGAGAATACAGAACTAGTGTGACCACTCATGGTCTTACAGGTACCTGTCTTGACGTCCCATAGTCTCACCGTCTTATCTGCACTTCCCGATACGATGAACTCTGAATCACTGGATATAGTCACAGATAATACATAACTAGTGTGACCACTCATGGTCTTACAGGTACCTGTCTTGACGTCCCATAGTCTCAAGGTTTTATCTCAACTTCCCGATACGATGAACTCTAAATCACTGGATATAGCCACAGATAATACAGAACTAGTGTGACCACTCATGGTCTTACAGGTACCTGTCTTGACGTCCCATTGTCTCAGCGTCTAATCTCTACTTCCCGATACGATGAACTCTGAATCACTGGATATAGCCACAGATAATACAGAACTAGTGTGACCACTCATGGTCTTACAGGTACCTGTCTTGACGTCCCATAGTCTCACCGTCTTATCTGCACTTCCCGATACGATGAACTCTGAATCACTGGATATAGCCACAGCATATACAGAACTAGTGTGACCACTCATGGTCTTACAGGTACCTGTCTTGACGTCCCATAGTCTCACCGTCTTATCTCAACTTCCCGATACGATGAACTCTGAATCACTGGATATAGCCACAGAGAATACAGAACTAGTGTGACCACTCATGGTCTTACAGGTACCTGTCTTGACGTCCCATTGTCTCAGCGTCTAATCTCTACTTCCCGATACGATGAACTCTGAATCACTGGATATAGTCACAGATAATACATAATGTGTGTGACCACTCATGGTCTTACAGGTACCTGTCTTGACGTCCCATAGTCTCAAGGTTTTATCTCAACTTCCCGATACGATGAACTCTGAATCACTGGATATAGCCACAGAGAATACAGAACTAGTGTGACCACTCATGGTCTTACAGGTACCTGTCTTGACGTCCCATAGTCTCACCGTCTTATCTGCACTTCCCGATACGATGAACTCTGAATCACTGGATATAGTCACAGATAATACATAATGTGTGTGACCACTCATGGTCTTACAGGTACCTGTCTTGACGTCCCATTGTCTCAGCGTCTAATCTCTACTTCCCGATACGATGAACTCTGAATCACTGGATATAGTCACAGATAATACATAATGTGTGTGACCACTCATGGTCTTACAGGTACCTGTCTTGACGTCCCATAGTCTCAAGGTTTTATCTCAACTTCCCGATACGATGAACTCTAAATCACTGGATATAGCCACAGATAATACAGAACTAGTGTGACCACTCATGGTCTTACAGGTACCTGTCTTGACGTCCCATAGTCTCACCGTCTTATCTCAACTTCCCGATACGATGAACTCTGAATCACTGGATATAGCCACAGAGAATACAGAACTAGTGTGACCACTCATGGTCTTACAGGTACCTGTCTTGACGTCCCATAGTCTCACCGTCTTATCTGCACTTCCCGATACGATGAACTCTGAATCACTGGATATAGTCACAGATAATACATAACTAGTGTGACCACTCATGGTCTTACAGGTACCTGTCTTGACGTCCCATAGTCTCAAGGTTTTATCTCAACTTCCCGATACGATGAACTCTGAATCACTGGATATAGCCACAGATAATACATAATGTGTGTGACCACTCATGGTCTTACAGGTACCTGTCTTGACGTCCCATTGTCTCAGCGTCTAATCTCTACTTCCCGATACGATGAACTCTAAATCACTGGATATAGCCACAGAGAATACATAATGTGTGTGACCACTCATGGTCTTACAGGTACCTGTCTTGACGTCCCATAGTCTCACCGTCTTATCTCAACTTCCCGATACGATGAACTCTGAATCACTGGATATAGCCACAGCATATACAGAACTAGTGTGACCACTCATGGTCTTACAGGTACCTGTCTTGACGTCCCATAGTCTCACCGTCTTATCTCAACTTCCCGATACGATGAACTCTGAATCACTGGATATAGCCACAGAGAATACAGAACTAGTGTGACCACTCATGGTCTTACAGGTACCTGTCTTGACGTCCCATAGTCTCACCGTCTTATCTGCACTTCCCGATACGATGAACTCTGAATCACTGGATATAGCCACAGCATATACAGAACTAGTGTGACCACTCATGGTCTTACAGGTACCTGTCTTGACGTCCCATAGTCTCACCGTCTTATCTCAACTTCCCGATACGATGAACTCTGAATCACTGGATATAGCCACAGAGAATACAGAACTAGTGTGACCACTCATGGTCTTACAGGTACCTGTCTTGACGTCCCATAGTCTCACCGTCTTATCTGCACTTCCCGATACGATGAACTCTGAATCACTGGATATAGTCACAGATAATACATAACTAGTGTGACCACTCATGGTCTTACAGGTACCTGTCTTGACGTCCCATAGTCTCAAGGTTTTATCTCAACTTCCCGATACGATGAACTCTAAATCACTGGATATAGCCACAGATAATACAGAACTAGTGTGACCACTCATGGTCTTACAGGTACCTGTCTTGACGTCCCATTGTCTCAGCGTCTAATCTCTACTTCCCGATACGATGAACTCTGAATCACTGGATATAGCCACAGATAATACAGAACTAGTGTGACCACTCATGGTCTTACAGGTACCTGTCTTGACGTCCCATAGTCTCACCGTCTTATCTGCACTTCCCGATACGATGAACTCTGAATCACTGGATATAGCCACAGCATATACAGAACTAGTGTGACCACTCATGGTCTTACAGGTACCTGTCTTGACGTCCCATAGTCTCACCGTCTTATCTCAACTTCCCGATACGATGAACTCTGAATCACTGGATATAGCCACTGATCATAACTAATTAGTGTGACCACTCATGGTCTTACAGGTACCTGTCTTGACGTCCCATAGTCTCACCGTCTTATCTCAACTTCCCGATACGATGAACTCTGAATCACTGGATATAGCCACAGCATATACAGAACTAGTGTGACCACTCATGGTCTTACAGGTACCTGTCTTGACGTCCCATAGTCTCACCGTCTTATCTGCACTTCCCGATACGATGAACTCTAAATCACTGGATATAGCCACAGATCTTACATAACTAGTGTGACCACTCATGGTCTTACAGGTACCTGTCTTGACGTCCCATAGTCTCACCGTCTTATCTGCACTTCCCGATACGATGAACTCTGAATCACTGGATATAGCCACTGATCATAACTAATTAGTGTGACCACTCATGGTCTTACAGGTACCTGTCTTGACGTCCCATAGTCTCACCGTCTTATCTCAACTTCCCGATACGATGAACTCTGAATCACTGGATATAGCCACAGAGAATACAGAACTAGTGTGACCACTCATGGTCTTACAGGTACCTGTCTTGACGTCCCATAGTCTCACCGTCTTATCTGCACTTCCCGATACGATGAACTCTGAATCACTGGATATAGCCACAGCATATACAGAACTAGTGTGACCACTCATGGTCTTACAGGTACCTGTCTTGACGTCCCATAGTCTCACCGTCTTATCTGCACTTCCCGATACGATGAACTCTGAATCACTGGATATAGCCACAGATAATACATAATGTGTGTGACCACTCATGGTCTTACAGCTACCTGTCTTGACGTCCCATAGTCTCACCGTATTATCTCTACTTCCCGATACGATGAACTCTGAATCACTGGATATAGCCACAGATAATACATAATCTGTGCGACCACTCATGGTCTTACAGGTACCTGTCTTGACGTCCCATAGTCTCACCGTCTTATCTCTACTTCCCGATACGATGAACTCTGAATCACTGGATATAGCCACAGATAATACATAATTAGTGTGACCACTCATGGTCTTACAGCTACCTGTCTTGACGTCCCATAGTCTCACCGTCTTATCTCTACTTCCCGATACGATGAACTCTAAATCACTGGATATAGCCACAGAGAATACAGAACTAGTGTGACCACTCATGGTCTTACAGGTACCTGTCTTGACGTCCCATAGTCTCACCGTCTTATCTCAACTTCCCGATACGATGAACTCTGAATCACTGGATATAGCCACTGATCATAACTAATTAGTGTGACCACTCATGGTCTTACAGGTACCTGTCTTGACGTCCCATAGTCTCACCGTCTTATCTGCACTTCCCGATACGATGAACTCTGAATCACTGGATATAGCCACAGCATATACAGAACTAGTGTGACCACTCATGGTCTTACAGGTACCTGTCTTGACGTCCCATAGTCTCACCGTCTTATCTCAACTTCCCGATACGATGAACTCTGAATCACTGGATATAGTCACAGATAATACATAATGTGTGTGACCACTCATGGTCTTACAGGTACCTGTCTTGACGTCCCATAGTCTCACCGTATAATCATAACTTCCCGATACGATGAACTCTGAATCACTGGATATAGTCACAGATAATACATAATGTGTGTGACCACTCATGGTCTTACAGGTACCTGTCTTGACGTCCCATAGTCTCACCGTCTTATCTGCACTTCCCGATACGATGAACTCTGAATCACTGGATATAGCCACTGATCATAACTAATTAGTGTGGACACTCATGGTCTTACAGGTACCTGTCTTGACGTCCCATAGTCTCACCGTCTTATCTCAACTTCCCGATACGATGAACTCTGAATCACTGGATATAGCCACAGAGAATACAGAACTAGTGTGACCACTCATGGTCTTACAGGTACCTGTCTTGACGTCCCATAGTCTCACCGTCTTATCTGCACTTCCCGATACGATGAACTCTGAATCACTGGATATAGCCACAGCATATACAGAACTAGTGTGACCACTCATGGTCTTACAGGTACCTGTCTTGACGTCCCATAGTCTCACCGTCTTATCTGCACTTCCCGATACGATGAACTCTGAATCACTGGATATAGCCACAGCATATACAGAACTAGTGTGACCACTCATGGTCTTACAGGTACCTGTCTTGACGTCCCATAGTCTCACCGTCTTATCTGCACTTCCCGATACGATGAACTCTGAATCACTGGATATAGCCACAGATAATACATAATGTGTGTGACCACTCATGGTCTTACAGGTACCTGTCTTGACGTCCCATAGTCTCAAGGTTTTATCTCAACTTCCCGATACGATGAACTCTGAATCACTGGATATAGCCACTGATCATAACTAATTAGTGTGACCACTCATGGTCTTACAGGTACCTGTCTTGACGTCCCATAGTCTCACCGTCTTATCTCAACTTCCCGATACGATGAACTCTGAATCACTGGATATAGCCACAGATAATACATAATGTGTGTGACCACTCATGGTCTTACAGGTACCTGCCTTGACGTCCCATTGTCTCAGCGTCTAATCTCTACTTCCCGATACGATGAACTCTGAATCACTGGATATAGTCACAGATAATACATAATGTGTGTGACCACTCATGGTCTTACAGGTACCTGTCTTGACGTCCCATAGTCTCAAGGTTTTATCTCAACTTCCCGATACGATGAACTCTGAATCACTGGATATAGCCACTGATCATAACTAATTAGTGTGACCACTCATGGTCTTACAGGTACCTGTCTTGACGTCCCATAGTCTCACCGTCTTATCTCAACTTCCCGATACGATGAACTCTGAATCACTGGATATAGCCACAGAGAATACAGAACTAGTGTGACCACTCATGGTCTTACAGGTACCTGTCTTGACGTCCCATAGTCTCACCGTCTTATCTGCACTTCCCGATACGATGAACTCTGAATCACTGGATATAGTCACAGATATTACATAATGTGTGTGACCACTCATGGTCTTACAGGTACCTGTCTTGACGTCCCATAGTCTCACCGTCTTATCTGCACTTCCCGATACGATGAACTCTGAATCACTGGATATAGCCACAGATGATACTCAATTTGTATGACCACCCAAGTCTTACAGGTACCTGTCTTGACGTCCCATAGTCTCACCGTATTATCATAACTTCCCGATACGATGAACTCTGAATCACTGGATATAGTCACAGAGAATACAGAACTAGTGTGACCACTCATGGTCTTACAGGTACCTGTCTTGACGTCCCATAGTCTCACCGTCTTATCTGCACTTCCCGATACGATGAACTCTGAATCACTGGATATAGTCACAGATAATACAGAACTAGTGTGACCACTCATGGTCTTACAGGTACCTGTCTTGACGTCCCATAGTCTCACCGTATTATCATAACTTCCCGATACGATGAACTCTGAATCACTGGATATAGTCACAGATAATACATAATGTGTGTGACCACTCATGGTCTTACAGGTACCTGTCTTGACGTCCCATTGTCTCACCGTTTTATCTCAACTTTCCGATACGATGAACTCTGAATCACTGGATATAGCCACAGAGAATACAGAACTAGTGTGACCACTCATGGTCTTACAGGTACCTGTCTTGACGTCCCATAGTCTCACCTTTTTATCTGCACTTCCCGATACGATGAACTCTGAATCACTGGATATAGTCACAGATAATACATAATGTGTGTGACCACTCATGGTCTTACAGGTACCTGTCTTGACGTCCCATTGTCTCACCGTTTTATCTCAACTTTCCGATACGATGAACTCTGAATCACTGGATATAGCCACAGCATATACAGAACTAGTGTGACCACTCATGGTCTTACAGGTACCTGTCTTGACGTCCCATAGTCTCACCGTCTTATCTGCACTTCCC
The DNA here is from genome assembly GCA_946699065.1 of Loxodes magnus. Taxonomy (NCBI): domain Eukaryota; phylum Ciliophora; class Karyorelictea; order Loxodida; family Loxodidae; genus Loxodes; species Loxodes magnus. Next base: position 510,211 of record CAMPDV010000171.1, read on the forward strand.
GATACGATGAACTCTGAATCACTGGATATAGCCACAGCATATACAGAACTAGTGTGACCACTCATGGTCTTACAGGTACCTGTCTTGACGTCCCATAGTCTCACCGTCTTATCTGCACTTCCCGATACGATGAACTCTGAATCACTGGATATAGCCACAGAGAATACAGAACTAGTGTGACCACTCATGGTCTTACAGGTACCTGTCTTGACGTCCCATAGTCTCACCGTCTTATCTGCACTTCCCGATACGATGAACTCTGAATCACTGGATATAGCCACTGATCATAACTAATTAGTGTGACCACTCATGGTCTTACAGGTACCTGTCTTGACGTCCCATAGTCTCACCGTTTTATCTCAACTTCCCGATACGATGAACTCTGAATCACTGGATATAGTCACAGATAATACATAATGTGTGTGACCACTCATGGTCTTACAGGTACCTGTCTTGACGTCCCATAGTCTCACCGTCTTATCTGCACTTCCCGATACGATGAACTCTGAATCACTGGATATAGCCACTGATCATAACTAATTAGTGTGACCACTCATGGTCTTACAGGTACCTGTCTTGACGTCCCATAGTCTCACCGTCTTATCTGCACTTCCCGATACGATGAACTCTGAATCACTGGATATAGCCACAGATAATACAGAACTAGTGTGACCACTCATGGTCTTACAGGTACCTGTCTTGACGTCCCATAGTCTCACTGTCTTATCTGCACTTCCCGATACGATGAACTCTGAATCACTGGATATAGCCACAGCATATACCTAATGTGTGTGACCACTCATAGTCTTACAGGTACCTGTCTTGACGTCCTATAGTCTCACCGTCTTATCTGCACTTCCCGATACGATGAACTCTGAATCACTGGATATAGTCACAGATCTTACATAACTAGTGTGACCACTCATGGTCTTACAGGTACCTGTCTTGACGTCCCATAGTCTCACCGTCTTATCTGCACTTCCCGATACGATGAACTCTGAATCACTGGATATAGCCACAGAGAATACAGAACTAGTGTGACCACTCATGGTCTTACAGGTACCTGTCTTGACGTCCCATAGTCTCACCGTCTTATCTGCACTTCCCGATACGATGAACTCTGAATCACTGGATATAGCCACTGATCATAACTAATTAGTGTGACCACTCATGGTCTTACAGGTACCTGTCTTGACGTCCCATAGTCTCACCGTCTTATCTCAACTTCCCGATACGATGAACTCTGAATCACTGGATATAGCCACAGATAATACATAATGTGTGTGACCACTCATGGTCTTACAGGTACCTGCCTTGACGTCCCATTGTCTCAGCGTCTAATCTCTACTTCCCGATACGATGAACTCTGAATCACTGGATATAGTCACAGATAATACATAATGTGTGTGACCACTCATGGTCTTACAGGTACCTGTCTTGACGTCCCATAGTCTCAAGGTTTTATCTCAACTTCCCGATACGATGAACTCTAAATCACTGGATATAGCCACAGATAATACAGAACTAGTGTGACCACTCATGGTCTTACAGGTACCTGTCTTGACGTCCCATAGTCTCACCGTCTTATCTGCACTTCCCGATACGATGAACTCTGAATCACTGGATATAGCCACTGATCATAACTAATTAGTGTGACCACTCATGGTCTTACAGGTACCTGTCTTGACGTCCCATAGTCTCACCGTCTTATCTCAACTTCCCGATACGATGAACTCTGAATCACTGGATATAGCCACTGATCATAACTAATTAGTGTGACCACTCATGGTCTTACAGGTACCTGTCTTGACGTCCCATAGTCTCACCGTCTTATCTCAACTTCCCGATACGATGAACTCTGAATCACTGGATATAGCCACAGAGAATACAGAACTAGTGTGACCACTCATGGTCTTACAGGTACCTGTCTTGACGTCCCATAGTCTCACCGTCTTATCTGCACTTCCCGATACGATGAACTCTGAATCACTGGATATAGTCACTGATCATAACTAATTAGTGTGACCACTCATGGTCTTACAGGTACCTGTCTTGACGTCCCATAGTCTCACCGTTTTATCTCAACTTCCCGATACGATGAACTCTGAATCACTGGATATAGTCACAGATAATACATAATGTGTGTGACCACTCATGGTCTTACAGGTACCTGTCTTGACGTCCCATAGTCTCACCGTCTTATCTGCACTTCCCGATACGATGAACTCTGAATCACTGGATATAGCCACTGATCATAACTAATTAGTGTGACCACTCATGGTCTTACAGGTACCTGTCTTGACGTCCCATAGTCTCACCGTCTTATCTGCACTTCCCGATACGATGAACTCTGAATCACTGGATATAGCCACAGATAATACAGAACTAGTGTGACCACTCATGGTCTTACAGGTACCTGTCTTGACGTCCCATAGTCTCACTGTCTTATCTGCACTTCCCGATACGATGAACTCTGAATCACTGGATATAGCCACAGCATATACCTAATGTGTGTGACCACTCATAGTCTTACAGGTACCTGTCTTGACGTCCTATAGTCTCACCGTCTTATCTGCACTTCCCGATACGATGAACTCTGAATCACTGGATATAGTCACAGATCTTACATAACTAGTGTGACCACTCATGGTCTTACAGGTACCTGTCTTGACGTCCCATAGTCTCACCGTCTTATCTGCACTTCCCGATACGATGAACTCTGAATCACTGGATATAGCCACAGAGAATACAGAACTAGTGTGACCACTCATGGTCTTACAGGTACCTGTCTTGACGTCCCATAGTCTCACCGTCTTATCTGCACTTCCCGATACGATGAACTCTGAATCACTGGATATAGCCACTGATCATAACTAATTAGTGTGACCACTCATGGTCTTACAGGTACCTGTCTTGACGTCCCATAGTCTCACCGTCTTATCTCAACTTCCCGATACGATGAACTCTGAATCACTGGATATAGTCACAGATAATACATAATGTGTGTGACCACTCATGGTCTTACAGGTACCTGTCTTGACGTCCCATAGTCTCACCGTTTTATCTCAACTTCCCGATACGATGAACTCTGAATCACTGGATATAGTCACAGATAATACATAATGTGTGTGACCACTCATGGTCTTACAGGTACCTGTCTTGACGTCCCATAGTCTCACCGTCTTATCTGCACTTCCCGATACGATGAACTCTGAATCACTGGATATAGCCACTGATCATAACTAATTAGTGTGACCACTCATGGTCTTACAGGTACCTGTCTTGACGTCCCATAGTCTCACCGTCTTATCTGCACTTCCCGATACGATGAACTCTGAATCACTGGATATAGCCACAGATAATACAGAACTAGTGTGACCACTCATGGTCTTACAGGTACCTGTCTTGACGTCCCATAGTCTCACTGTCTTATCTGCACTTCCCGATACGATGAACTCTGAATCACTGGATATAGCCACAGCATATACCTAATGTGTGTGACCACTCATAGTCTTACAGGTACCTGTCTTGACGTCCTATAGTCTCACCGTCTTATCTGCACTTCCCGATACGATGAACTCTGAATCACTGGATATAGTCACAGATCTTACATAACTAGTGTGACCACTCATGGTCTTACAGGTACCTGTCTTGACGTCCCATAGTCTCACCGTCTTATCTGCACTTCCCGATACGATGAACTCTGAATCACTGGATATAGCCACAGAGAATACAAAACTAGTGTGACCACTCATGGTCTTACAGGTACCTGTCTTGACGTCCCATAGTCTCACCGTCTTATCTGCACTTCCCGATACGATGAACTCTGAATCACTGGATATAGCCACAGAGAATACAGAACTAGTGTGACCACTCATGGTCTTACAGGTACCTGTCTTGACGTCCCATAGTCTCACCGTCTTATCTGCACTTCCCGATACGATGAACTCTGAATCACTGGATATAGTCACAGATAATACATAACTAGTGTGACCACTCATGGTCTTACAGGTACCTGTCTTGACGTCCCATAGTTTTTTCTCACTTCAAAAACTATACTTTTTTCCGTTAAAAATTGCTTTAATTTTTTTCATATTTTGTTAACTCACTAAACTTTTATTTAATTTTTCATGATTTGCTAAATAAAATCTTAAAGGAATCATTATACTCATTATTTTCTAATTTTATCTTAGTTATAGTTTTAGGGATTATTGCATCCTAATCATTAAACGTATATTTTTAATTTAAAATATGAAAGATTAATAATTTTACTCAGAATAAAAACTAGCTTTCTTTTATATTTTTTTAAACAGCCATTGTTGTTCTAAGGAGTTTAACAAGGTCATTTTCATCAGAGTTTTGGAATGTTAAGTACCCATAAATTTCTTTATTTCTTCCTTTGCTTTGGTTTGATCTCGAGACATAAGATTCTTAGACCTTCGACACTAGCTTGGCTTGCTTTGCTTCGTTTATTTTTAAGTCTTTAACTATAAAGAAATAATATTGAAAGCTTTATCATAGGTGGAGAATTTAAGTACCAATATTTGACACATGTCGTCCTCTGCTTTGGTGATGTAATATGACAAAATCCTGCCATTTCCTTGGACTTCTAGCAAGTATTAAAGATTACGAGTATTCTAAAATTATATCAGTTTTGAACATTTTTATCAGTACTGAATAATTATACCAGTATTGAACAAGATTTATCAGTATCTCATAATTTTATCAGTAACAATCATTCTTGTCAGTATGAAACATTTTTTTTAAAGATCTGCGCACCAAAGAGAGTGCTACGCGCTCTATAATCAAATTTGATTATTGATTATTTATTTATTTATTTATTTTCAATTTTTTTATCTTTTAATTAATAAATAATTTCTTAAGAATGCTACTAAAATGAATATGATAGCAGAAGTAGCTTCATTAGTATTTTTGTTTTTGAATTTAATAATATCAGATTTACTCTACAAATTTCTTACTTTTAATTTTCTTTAGAATTAAATTAATTTTTTTAATTAACTAAACAAATAATTATGGAAAGGATGCAAAAATAAATTTTTATGGATCAATAATATTAAAACTTTGATTAAAGCAAAAAATTTAATAAGGTATTATTAAGCAAATTTTAGATTTTTTGAGTAAGAATATTCTAGTTTATTGCTTAAGATTAAGTTAGAAATTATCTAAATAATTAAAATTTTTGCTATTAAAAAAATAAAAACTAATATTAATTAGAATGTTTTATTTGGCAGGATAGGTATAAAAAGAGTAATTTTTAGTAAATTTAGTTAAAAATAAATTCGATAGGCTTTTGATTTTACATATATTCTACTAATTATTATTTATAAATAACTAATAAAACTTGACAATTAACTAATTAATTTTAGTTTCTTATATTTAGCATTTTATTAATTGATTATATTTACTCTGTTATAACTTAAAATATTATAATTAAAAAAATAACTTTTATAATCTTTTCTATCTTATTAATTTGATAAGTTAGATCTCTCTTATTGTTTTAACTAAATTGATATTATATTTAATTATTTTTTATTATTTGAAATAGAATTTAGTAGTATATATAGTAATGCTATTTTTATAAAGTTAATAAGTTAGTTTTAAAAAGAAAGAAATCTTAATTTAATAATATAGCTTATTATTTATAGGCTTTATTTCATGTTAGCTATAATGAGACTATCTTATTTATTTACTTTTGTTATATAACTACACTATTTTTAGCTTAGTTGTTTCCTAGCTTTATAGGCTACATTTAAGTTTTTTGCTATTAATATATTTCTATTTACTTAAAGAGTAAAAAATAGTAATTAAAACAAATATTCCGAATTTCAAGGATTTGTAATGAAGAGTATTAAATATAGAAAGCAATTTAAAGAGTCTATAAATAAGTATGATTAAGAAACTAAGGAAATACTAAATATTTATTAGATATTAATTAGTTTTTCTTAAAGAATAAGCAAGGAGGTTACACTTTAATGGGATATTCATTTAAGTAAAGACACAGTAGCAATTTTAATTCTATTTTCTTTATGAACATTAATAGCTTTCTATTTATCTAATTTAGTTTTACAAGAATGTATTTAAGGCTTTGCTATTAATAGCAAAATCTACTATTCACTATTAATTCCTGTACAATAACTAAAATAATTAAAAAACTAAAAGCGATCTAATTAATAAAAGTTCTATATTCCTATTTATAAACATTAAGTTCAAGTCAATTGTACAAAGCTCTTCAGAATAAATTTAAAGTTAGTATTATCAAAATCTAAGCAACTTTATATAAATTGAAAATGCTTGATAGCTTGGAAAAATAAGTTGCTTAATTATTATTTAGATATTGATTTCTTGTAAAATTAGATAACTAATTCTTTTAATTAAGCTAAGCTTTAAGAAAATAAATTAAATTTAACTTTATTTTTTATTTTCTTTAAGAATAAAAAAATGCTATTCATGATTGTTTGACTGTTGCTGTAGATTTCTTAAGCATAATGAAAATATTTCCTAAAACTTCTACTCCTCCATCAAGACGCTATCTTGTTTATGGAGCTCAAAGCTATAAGCAAAAATTATTTCTAATTTCTATGGGAAAAGCAGATAGAAGTGTTATTTTTGACGATGTTTGAATGTTTAATTTAACATCAAATTTATGGGATTAAATACCAGTATCAAGCTAAGTAAACTCTGAACCTAGATATGCAGGCACATCTTAATATGATGAGCAATCGGAAATGATGATTATATCTGGAGGATTATCTTCATATAATCTTCATAATGACTTATGACTCTTCTCTGTTCCAAATTATGAGTGATAGCAAATCATTACTTACAGTAAAAAGCCATGTCCCAGATATTAACCAACTTCAGATATAGTATGCGGGAAGATGGAAGGTTCCTTCTATATATTTTTGGAGGAGATGAGTATAAAGCATAGTTAAATGACGTTTGAATTTATAATTCAAAATTGAATAAATGAACAGAGTTAATTACTACCGGAAACTCTCCCATAAAATAAGATAGAGCTTAGGTTATTTATGATAATAATGAACTGATTGTCTTAGGTTCAGGAGTGTATTATGACGAAAGCATGTATGTCTTAAATTTAACAAGCTTAGTTTGAAGAAAATATAAATCGAATCATTTGCCTCATTTCTAATACCTAACTTCCATTTGCATTGATAAAGAGAACAAAAAATATTCTAAGTTTCAGGATGGTCTGATGATTTATTTGATAATTTTGGAGAAATATGAGAACTTGACTACTCTAATCACGACACTCTTATTTGAAAGTTGCTAGATGTATAAAATTGGGAAAATTTCAAGAGAGATTCTTGCTTCACAGCATGCTTCAATAATAAAATTTGGATGGTAGGAGGCTGATCTTTATCAAATATTTTGAATGATGTGGTTTTTTTTGGACTTATAAAATTCGATATTGAAATGAGAAATTATTCAAGACAGTTTCGATTCTCCTGAGCCTGTATATTATCACACTATGAATGTTATCTCTGGAAACGCTTATGTCTTTGGAGGAATTAATTCAGACCAAGAACTTCTTAACAACATTTGAAAGTTAGACTTGGAAAAATGGATATGATAATAAATTCAAGTATTTGGATTCTTGCCAAATGAAAGTTTTGGACATATTGCGGCATAAAATGAAAATTTTAAATAATTTGGGGAGGTCAAGGTTAATCATCAATTTTAAACGACATGCACAAGTATAACACAATAAGTAGAACATGAGAACAAGTGACATAAAAAACCCTCAAACACCAAGAAAATTTGCATGTGGTACAATGGTTGGAAAAAGGTTTTATATATATGGAGGATAAACTATTTCGGGCGAAACTAACCAACTATGACAGTTAAATTTAGGAACTAACGAATGAACTCTTCTGAATAAATATAAGAATTATCCAGGAAAGCTAATTCATTGTAATCTTTACGAATATGATAATATTATATATATTACTACAGTCATTGATTTACATGATTCCGATAATTAATTTGTTTATTCTTACAATCTAAAAACAAATAAATTTCTAAAAGAATGAGAAATAGAAGAAATTTAAGGAATAACTGCATTTGTCGCAGTCGATAACTTTATGGCATTTTACGGAGGATTATACTGAGGAATGATTACAAACAATAATTTAACCCTAATGGATTTAAAATAAAATTATGATATTTCAATCAATCATTCAGATGAAGAATGGGCACCTTCTGTTTGGGGCCATGCCATGATTTATTATAAGAGAACATTAATCTTTTTTGGAGGGATCTATGTAAGAGGAAGATATAATGTTAGCAAAAAATCCATAAACTAATTATGATTTTACAATATTCCTAGAAAATGTAGTTCTAACTTAACATTATGCGGGTGGCCTTGTAGCTATGGAACTTATGAAGATGAAAATGGAGAATGCTAGTTATGTTCTCGTGGTACGTATACAAAATAAAGTAATAAATGCAGCAAATGTCCTAAAGGTATGGAGTAACCTATATTTGGAGCTTCTTCTGAAAGATAATGCTAACTTTGTGCAAAGGGATTCTATAATGATAAAGAAGGAGCTGAATTTTGTATTGTATGTCCTAATTATTTAGAATGCCAATTGGATCCACACTTCCTATCAAAAGATAGAAACAAAAAGAGGAATAATCAAAACAACCGCAAAGTTATTAAGATAATGCAAGTGAAGTTTAGCATTACAATTCATATATTATAATAGGGATTGCCCTAATAATTAGCTTTTAATTGTCCTTTTTATAACCAAGAAAGCATCTCGTCAAAAAATAAAAATGCTAGACATGCTTAATAAAAGCCATAACTATGTTCTTGGCCAGTTTATGAAATTGAAGAAAACTTCTTTAGGCGGACTCTTTTCTTCCTTCTTTGGTGTTCTGGCAATTGCATTTTTATTTAATAGCATAATAAGTTTTTCTCTTGATAATATTGCAGAGAGTAAAGCCCTCATTCCTTATCTTATTTTACAAGAAACTTACCTTACTATTAAGTCAAATATTTAATTTATATTAAAATTAGAATCTTATAATGGATAATGCTAAAGTGAGAAACTACTTGAATACTCAAAATGTCATGAAGATATCAGCTTTTAGTGAAATGAAATAACATCTGACATATTAGAAGAGAATAAGTTTCAATGCTAAATGGTGAATGGAAACTGCTATGTAAAAATAACATGCAAGTAGTGTGAAATAAAAGGACCTTCTTACATCTTATTTAACCTAAAAGAAGATAAATCTTATGCTTCATCTATTTAAATTAATGTCACTGCAACTTCCTCTATTCCTGAAGAAGTTTCAAGCATAAATATTACTATTAATCCTGATAAAGAAATGATTTTCAGAGGACCAGAGCCTACCATACTTGAAGTTCTAACAATTGCTTCTGCCTTTGAAACAAAAAATCCAGATGATTTAAATCATAATGGAGAAACAGGTTATCATGTAATGAATGCAGGATATATAAGTAAAGGTACTTAATTTACTAATTCTGAAATGTAGTTTACATCAGACTTATATGCAAGAATAGACTTTAAGCCAAGTGAAAGTTCATTAATGACAAGATAAGTTCTAAAATCTTCCTACGTTAACTTTATTTCAACTATTTTAGGATCTATTTTTGGATTAATGGGAGTTTTAGGAAAATTAATGGGTTTCATAGAGAAGTGAAAAAGTAAAATAAAGAACATTTTGTATAAAAAACAAGCAAAAGGAGAATAATAAACCTTGAATAAAAATATAAGCTTATGAAGATAGTAATATTAGCTTATTCCTATGATAAAAGCTTAAACTAAAAAAAGATTCTCAATATAAAAAGCTAGGTAAAAACTTAAGAAAGGAATTAAAATTTCATAAATCGCTTAATCGTTTTCTATTAATGAATTATACTAAGCTGCCAGGATATAATATCTCCACTTCAATAAAATCTAAACCTCATAAAGCAGAGAAATAAAGAATAAAGTTAAAAGAATCAAAGTGGCTATATTAGCTTATTAAATTTTCAGAAAAATACTTTAGACTTTCCTTCAGTTGATGATGAGAGTTAGTAAAATGACATGCAAATAAAATAAATTTAAGTTTATACTTATGAGAATGAGGTGACTGCAGCAAAAAAAGCAATGAAAGTGATAACTAGCTCTGACTCTAATTTATATAATAATATGAATTTAATTTTAAATTAGATTAAGTTTTAATTAGTGATTCCTGTATAGTATATAGTAATTCTATAAGCTTTTATATATATTTAATCTACTCTCTCTGGTTACTTAATAAATAAACTTCTAAACTAAATATACTAAATATATTAAATATCAACTTTAAAATATAACTAATTTTATTCTTCCTCAACAAAATAACTTTTTAACTAAAGCTTTCAATAGCTAAGATTCTCAAGAGATAGCAAATTTATACCAAATTAAGATCTTAAATTTAAAATTTAGTATTTGATCTACTTTGAAATATCCCTATATATATGAATATAGTTAAAATGAAAGCTAATAGAAGTAGTTAGAGATAAATATTGGTATCTATATAGTAATGATTAATTTAAATGTTTAGCTATTATTATCTTTACATTTGTTTTTAATTAGTTATTTCTACAATTTTCATATATAAGAACAAAATATTTAAATTAAGGTACAATTATCTATATTTACTTTAGTAGCTTTAGTTTTTATATTATCTCATTTATATTTCTCTTTAAATATCTTTACTCATGCTATTTTTATTTATTACTAGTATTTCAAGTAAAAATTTCGAATTATACAAAGCTTAGCTATTTTAATTGATTTATATATCACCAGCTATATTAGAAGCAACTTATTTAAAAAGGTTTCAAAGGTTTAGAAAATATAATAGTTGGAATGATAAATGGCTAAACTTAATTACAAGATTAGTAAATAAAGAAACTTCTTTATAAATAGATAGCACTATTGTTATAATATAATAAATAAGCAACTAATAAAGGTTTACTATATAACTAATACATAAAGCTAATTATCTACTTTAATTTAAGATTAATCATATAGATACCATTTAAGTCTAAAAATCACTAAATTCTTTTTTATTATCTTTATTATATTAAGAATAATGAAATAAATTAGAAAATTAATATTTTATATAGCAAAGGAATAGTAAGACATTAAGGTAATAAAGCTTTAAGGTTAAAAGTATAGATATCTAGATATAATTATATATTCTATATATTAAATCAATATTTCAACATGTTCCTTAATTTTAGTTATATTTATGTCTTTATTAACTTCAAAGAAATAAAAGCGAATGAAAGTAAAAATAGCTAAGGTTCAAACAGATTTATTTAGTTTCATTTTTAATTCTAAATATTCTTTGTATTAGCGATCTATTAATCACTGCTACCTTAAGAATTTAATATCTTTTAGAACTAAAAAAAGTTAGATTTTTTAGTTAAAGAATTAAAATTATAAATGAAATATAAATTATTTAAGCAATATAATATTGATATGAATTGAAGAAATATTCACATATTAATATATTATTTATACAAGGATTAATAAATGATTTATATTAGAGTATTTAAGATTATCAAGATATATAATTTATTAGAGAAACTTTAACTACTACTATTTTAATTTACATATGAATTAAGTTATAGCTTTTATAAATTCAATTATACAAAGTATATTCATTTCTATTATATATCAAAAGCTGCTAATAATTATAGGAACAGCAATAGTTGCTACATATTTATTTTAATACAAAGAAGAAGGAATAAAGAATTATTGTATAGTAGCAATCTCCTACTTTTACTAAATTAATTAGATAGCTATAATCAATTTTACTACCTACTTGTATCTTAAATATATAGAAAATTAGAAAGGAAAATAAAAATGTATATTGTTTTAAGAAAGCTAAATATAAATGCTAGATTTACTATTTCTAATTTTAGATTTTTATATATCAAATTAAATTAATGTAATTAATAACTTTTCAAACAACCAAAATTAATAAATTTCAATTAATACATATCTTTAAAGACTTTTTCATATATATTTTACTTATTTATAATTCAGCTATGTAGAACCATTTAAGATGAACCTTAAAAAAATAATTTCACTTACTTAAAATCAGCGAAGATGAAGTATAGATATAGTTTAAATTGGCGAAAAGAATCTTGATAATGTTACCTGTTATTAGAAATAATAAAAGATATAGTTATGAAAATACTTTTAATAAAGTTAAAATAGTAAAATCTTAATCAATCTAATAATAATCTAATATTTAAAATATAAGATATAAAGTATTCTACTAGCAAAATTTAATTAAAGATGCAATTAAAAAGAGATTAATAAACTGTTTATTTTAGAATTAATAAATAGTTTGGAATATTTATTAGTAAATTATAGCAACTTGAAATATACTAAAAAATAGTTATTATCTTTATTTAAAAAAATTATAGATTCAATCAGATATTTTAATTTAACTTAGTTAAAATAATTCAATCCAAATTAAATTTTTCTAAATATTGAAAAAATTCGAATAAATAGAATTCAGATGATTTCTCATATTAAATAATCAATAAGAATAAATTTATAGAGAATGATTATAAATACATTATACATAAAGCTACTTACCATTTAAATGGTTTTCTTAAGAATAAAAATAAAATTGTAAATATGTAATCTGAAAATAAAAATAATAAGATTAAAATTAATTTAGATGTAATACAAATTAAAAAATTGATATACTTAGAGGTGTCGATCTAATTGAGTTAAATAATTATCTAAATAATTAAATATTCTATCTTAAATTTCTTTGAAAGCAAATGCTAAATAATCTTAATTATATAATACATAAATTATGTTTCAAAATATTGATATAGTAAGATTAAATAATATTTTCCATAATCTAGTTCTTAAATAAATTTAAATAAGTAGTAATAATTGGAATTATATTAGTATGCTTAAGTCTTAAATATTAAGTAATCTAAAACTATTAATGTAAATATTGTATATATATAAAGTTTTATCTAAAACTATTAAAAATCACAAAAGAAATTTTATGTTTTAAAAAATTTTAACTACTTAAAAACTTTATTATCATATATTATAATATAAAATGGATGTCGGCCGCATCAGATAATTAGTAGGTAATCTGGTGCAGTGTTTGCTGCATTGTGAGTATATCTTGGACTAGATACCACCACGGGGAAGGGTGGATAAGCTCCGTTGAGACGTACCTAACTTATCCCGAGAGTTCTCTTTAGCAGCATGAAAGTTTGACTGACGGGTCTTCTAATTACTGACTTAATAACTAATTCTTATTTGGAACTTATTCAAGAAGACTGAAGCATTTGACTCAATATTTAAGAATAATTTTTAATAAGAAGATTTCCCATTTGGGAGAAGCAGACATGACTTATTGGACCTCTAGAATTTTAACAAGAAACATGAGAACATTTTTCTTAATATTAAATATTAATATTGAAAGAGATTCGCGCCAATGAGGTGCTACGCGCTCTATAATCCTTTTTATTTATTTATAAGATTTTCTTAAAATAAGTATGAGATATATAACTTTTAAATTATAAGATGATCTATTTATATTCGAAGGTAGCTTTTAAATTTATTCTTGCTTGGAATTTTAATATTAATTTTCTTCTAAATAAGCTTCTAACATTTCTAATTGCTCCACTTTGTTAGTTCTATTATTCCTTATAAAAATTATGTTTCTATTATAATTTAACTCTGTATTATGAACATATTAAAGATAATTTATAAAAAATTGAAATTGAAGGTTTTATTTTCTTTAAATCAACAGTTACTAATTAAATATTCTATATTATTGTAAAATAATTATCTTTATTCCATTCTTTTATTAACAAATTGAATAAAAATTTTTAATATATAAAGTTATAAATTTATTATAAAAGAAATTCTTCATACTTTAATAATAAGCTTTAATTAACTTAAAGCTTATTAAATTGGTCTCTTTAATTAAAGAATCTTTGCTTAAAATTATTTTAGTGTATTTAGAATATTATTAAATGAATACCTATTTGTAAATTTAAATCTTAACAGTCTTATTTTATAGAAATAGCTAAAGGCTTATTAATACTCTATAAAGAATATTAGCAATGAAGTATAAGATAAACTTAAAAATTAGTATCTATTCTTATTTCAGCAAATAAGCATTATATTAGTAATATTTCTTAAGTTTTAGGATAATTACTTACATTTATATAGATGTATTTCTGAATTTTCCACTGTTTCTATTTAAACTATTTTATTGTTACTTAACATTTATATTTTAGATAGTATGATATAATTAATCAATTAGCAAATTCTTAGTTGCATTAAATAAAGTTATTGAGAAATAATGATTAACTATTTCTAATTAGCTTACTTAAATAATTTAATTATGTGCATAATTTCTATTTAATCCATTATTAATAATAGTTGTAGAATCTTATAAAAGCTATCTAAATTACTAAAGTGATTCATATCACAGCTAATTACGTAGTAGCAATTTCTATTATTTTATTGCTAATTAAAATAGTAAATATAATATTTTAGAATCTTATTTTTCATCTAATTTTCTCTGAAGTTAAGTAGAGATGAAACTTATAAAATATTTTATTATATATAAAATGGCTTCTAAGAAATAAAAGAACTTTGAACAAAACATTTAAACAGCAAATTCTCTAAAAAATAAAAAAGCCAAGTAATTACAATCAGTGAGAGTGAGAAATATGATTGATATGACGAACGTTAACCACTTGGAAATCCAGAACTAAAAAAACTTCCGACACAAACTCAAATAGAAATATTATCATAGTCATTAAAAGAGTTTATGTTCAAAAATAGATACCTCACTGATAAACCAGAAAAATTAGAAAAACTAATAACGTCTTTACTTGAGAAACAATATTAATTATCATAAGAAATAGAAAACAAACTGGAACAAAGAATTCTTTAAATTTAATAATAAATTCAGGTAACACCATTTTCGTTTTAACAGAATTAATCAGATCCTATGGAAATAGAAAATGAAGCCTCAAATTAAAATAAACAGTAAACGTTTATTTAAAATAAGTAGTAAATTGAAATTAAGTAAGTGTTACAGGAATAATAGTTTAAAAGAAGAATAAAATGCTACGTGTGCAATAAATAACACCAATGAAAATACTGCTACTAACTAAGCGAAATTTAAAGAAAGAATAAGATATTTTTAGAAAACTATTTAGGATATATCCAACATAAAGCGGAAAATTTTATAGAAAAAAATTCTTTAATTCAAATCTTAATCCAGGGAGAAATAATTAGGAAAGCTACAGACAAGATCAAAACTATTCAGAATATTAAAGAATGGTGCACTAATGAAGTACTACACCGCCTAACTAAGTCTAGTAGAAATTCAAGACAAACTAATGGAGACAAGCTGATAGAATAGGTCAGATGGCTTCTACAAAGGCTTTAACAAAGCTTTTTAGCTTTAACTTTAACTTTATGATTATTCAATAAAATAACTAAATTATTAATGCTTTTAACTAAAACCTTTCTTTTTTAAATTCTGCAATCTTAGATATTTTACATAACTCTTTTTAAAAATTTAAAATTTATATTATAAAGCATAATTAACATTATAAAAGAATAAATAATAAAAGAAAGAAATTACAACTTTTACTGTAAAAATCTGAAAATTGATAGTAGTACTTTAAAAAATAGATGAATTAGCTATTTTAGTATGATAATAGATCTAGTTGTTTCTTAAAATTAATCTATTTCTTAATCTATTTTTTTATTCTTTTCTAACTTTAAAATTTTTCTTTATTAATTTTTTCTATATTCAAACTGATTTAATAGATTGAAATATTAGGTATTTCTATTTTAGCAAAGATTTATATTGAATATTTAAAAATAATTAATCATTAATTCATTAAAAAACTGTTCGCCCTCCGGCTTAATTGAAGTTCAAGCATATTCTTTCCTTGCATTACTCTTTTTCCTTAACTTCTCTTTTTTTAATAATCTGAGTTAAAATTTTTTTTTCAGATTTTCCCATTTCCCGATGAGTAGAATTCTGTTGCTCGCTACTTCAGTTGCTATTAGTTAACATTTCTCCATATATTCATTCTTATTTATTTTTATTGAGGACATTTCCGCCATAAATGTCAAGTGCTGTCTCAAATGTAGCCATTTTTTCTTGCTCTAGGAAATGTCTTTTCTTGTTTGTCGAATATTTAAAAATAAATAAATTTCTCCAAGCATTTCTTCTATATGTTTTGCAATAAAGATATATTTAATCTTTCATGATTATTTTACATATTTCGGTTCATAGCATCAAAGTATCTATTTAAACTTTCTTTGATTATTAATAAATTTCAGGTTATTTTTTATAATATTTCCACGTTTTTCAAGGATTGTTTAATATTTTCAATTTTACCTGAATCTTAGTAGAAAAATTTGAGTGCTCTAAATTAATAACATAATAGTATTCTTTTTTGTTTTGGTATTAGTTTATATAGACTAATGGAATATAATTCTAAAAATATTTAGCATTGTTTTTCTAATTAATATGAGATATTTACAACTCTATTACACTGATAAATATTAAAAAGCTTCTAATATAATCTCTTTTATTGACAAAGCATTACTCATTTATTTTAATTATTACATTTACTCATTTTTCTTTTCTAGAAGCTCATTGTACTATTTTAACTATTAAATTACTTTATATGAATAAATATAATTTTGAATTAACTAATTAAAGAAATAAGCTACTAAAGCAAATAAAATAAATAAACTAATATTAATTTAAGCTAAAAATTAAGCAAAAAAAAGAAAATAAAGATGAAAAGTAAAGAATTAGGAAGTTATTTATATAAGCTTAAAATTAAATTTACCAGCTATCATATGAACAATTTTAAAAGATTATATTAAATTTTAAAGCATAAACTGCTTATAAAGAATAAGTTAAACTTAAAAAGCTTTGTTAAAGCCTTTGTAGAAGCCATCTGACCTATTCTATCAGCTTTTCTCCATTAGTTTGTCTTGAATTTCTACTAGACTTAGTTAGGCGGTGTAGCACTTCATTAGTGCACCATTCTTTAATATTCTGAATAGTTTTGATCTTGTCTGTAGCTTTCCTAATTATTTATCCAAGGATTAAGATTTGAATTAAAGAATTTTTTTCTATAAATGTTTCCGCTTTATGTTGGATATATCCTAAATAGTTTTCTAAAAATATCTTATTCTTTCTTTAAATTTCGCTTAGTTAGTAGCAGTATTTTCATTGGTGTTATTTATTGCACACGTAATATTTTATTCTTCTTTTAAACTATTATTCCTGTAACACTTACTTAATTTCAATTTACTACTTATTTTAAATAAACGTTTACTGTTTATTTTAATTTAAGGCTTCATTTTCTATTTCCATAGGATCTGATTAATTCTGTTAAAACGAAAAGGGTGTTACCTGAATTTATTATTAAATTTAAAGAATTCTTTGTTCCAGTTTGTTTTCTATTTCTTATGATGATTAATATTGTTTCTCAAGTAAAGACGTTATTAATTTTTCTAATTTTTCTGCTTTATCAGTGAGGTATCTATTTTTGAACATAAACTCTTTTAATGACTATGATAATATTTCTATTTGAGTTTGTGTCGGAAGTTTTTTTAGTTCTGGATTTCCAAGTGGTTAACGTTCGTCATATCAATCATATTTCTCACTTTCACTGATTGTAATTATTTGGCTTTTTTATTTTTTAGAGAATTTGCTGTTTAAATGTTTTGTTCAAAGTTCTGTTATTTCTTAGAATTTAATTATTATAAATAAAAGAGACTTAATATGGTATTTATATAAGAATAAATATAGAACTTAGTAGAATCTAAATTTAATGGAATATCTCAAGAATCATAATAAAATAATTTAAATTTTATCTTTTTTAGGTTACAAATTTAGTAAAATATTTGATTATAAAATGAATAAAATTTAGAACTAATAAGGAACAAAAGCGTGAAATAGAATATTTGAAAGCTTAGTATAGCTAAATATTTAAAGTATTATTATAAAGAATAGCTTATGCTTTTTATTACAAATTGTTAATTTTACTTTAGATTTATTATTTACGTATATTTATTCTCCTGACTGTATTAAATATTGCTTTTGGTTAAATATTTTAATTACTATTAATATATTAAAATGTTTCTGTTCTTATTTATGAAGCAAATTAAAAAGATATAAGAACATATAATTATAGCTTACATAATGTCAGTAATTAAAGTAATAGAATTGATATTAATAGCATGTCTCATTAGTAGAAAGAATAGTTGATAATAAATATTATTGAAATTATAGTAGAATCATAATTAAAAATAAATATTTAATTAGCTAGTTATTTTAACTAGATCTAAAATTAATTAATGTAAAAATATTAAAAACATATTAGAATATTTAAATAAACTGTATATGTTTACTAGTAGATTCTCTTTTAATTAACTACTAATAATAAAGAATACATTCAATTATTTGTTTATAATAGTTAAAACATAAAGCTAAAATACTAATTATTTGTATTATATATAAAATGGCTTCTAAGAAATAACAGAACTTTGAACAAAACATTTAAACAGCAAATTCTCTAAAAAATAAAAAACCCAAATAATTACAATCAGTGAAAGTGAGAAATATGATTGATATGACGAACGTTAACCACTTGGAAATCCAGAACTAAAAAAACTTCCGACACAAACTCAAATAGAAATATTATCTAAGTCATTAAAAGAGTTTATGTTCAAAAATAGATATCTCACTGATAAAGCAGAAAAATTAGAAAAACTAATAACGTCTTTACTTGAGAAACAATATTAATCATCATAAGAAATAGAAAACAAACTGGAACAAAGAATTCTTTAAATTTAATAATAAATTCAGGTAACACCATTTTCGTTTTAACAGAATTAATCAGATCCTATGGAAATAGAAAATGAAGCCTTAAATTAAAATAAACAGTAAACGTTTATTTAAAATAAGTAGTAAATTGAAATTAAGTAAGTGTTACAGGAATAATATTTTAAAAGAAGAATAAAATATTACGTGTGCAATAAATAACACTAATGAAAATACTGCTACTAACTAAGCGAAATTTAAAGAAAGAATAAGATATTTTTAGAAAACTATTTAGGATATCCAACATAAAGCGGAAACATTTATAGAAAACAATTCTTTAATTCAAATCTTAATCCAGGGAGAAATAATTAGGACTACATGCAAGATGAAAACTATTCAGAATATTAAAGGATGGTGCACTAATGAAGTGCTACACCGCCTAACTAAGTCTAGTAGAAATTCAAGACAAACTAATGGAGACAAGCTGATAGAATAGGTCAGATGGCTGACCACTAAGGCTTTAACAAAGCTTTTTAACTTTTTTTTAAAAAAGAATTAAAATATATTATTGAGGATATTTAAATGAATTGATGATATATTATTAAATATATTTTTTACTTTCTTAATTATTATTAATTTTTATTATTTATATCTACTAGTAGATTCTTTTTATTTTATGAAATATATATAACCATTTTCTATTTTAAATCAGAAAAAATCAAAAAAATCTCCATCAATTAAACAAATTAAACTTTTTTTATTTTTCCTTTATAATTATTTTGATTTTCAATTTATAATATTTTTATATTAATTGTTTTATTTTCATATTCCTTCATATCCTGATCCATTATTAAAAAGGTAGCTTCCCCTCCCTTATATTTTATACTTTACTCCACTTTAAATCCCTTTTATTCTCCTTCATAGATATCTTCTTTTGCATATCTCATAATTGCTTATCCTAATCTCTCTTCTTCATAAATCTACTTAGCATATTTCCTTGTATTCTTTCATCATTAGATAATATATAATGAAATTAAGAAACAATTAGACTAAAATCAATCTTATTCTAGCTAACAGTTAGATACCTTAATTGAAATTTTATTTTTATAGGTGAGAATAAAAAATTTTAGGACACCGTGAAGCAACTAATTTAGCAAATAAACAGCCTATATACAAATTAACTAATTTTAAAATGATAAATAAATAATAGATAAACAAGATTAAAGAGCGCGTAGCACCTCAACGACGCGTAGCTCTTTTATTAAGATTTTTAAGTTAAAAAAATTATTTTCTGAAGTCTTCCACTGTGTTAACATCCTTTGTGAGTCTCATCTTCTTTAAGGCGTGATCGGAATGCTCCCTAAGAGACTTTAGTATCTGGCATCTTTCATCAATAATGTTAATTGATGACTCTTAAGTCTTTGTCTTCTCTCTTGGCTTCTACCAAAATTCTTGGTAGGTTTTTCACCTATGGATATTTCCTTGTACAAGATATACACAATCCAATGAAGATTGAATAATAGAATTTAATATTATTCAAACACAAAATGATAGATAATTAATCAAAAAATAAAATTAAGATCAATTATGTGCTGATTCTGTAGAAAAATAGGGCACATAAAAAAAGAGCTGTTGGAGATACCATAAATTTCAAAAGTACGAAAATAAAAATTCTGAAAAAGCCTAACCAAAGTTTATTGTACATCTAAATGAATGTGAGCTATATAGAAGAAAAATGATTGGCAGAGAAAAATTACTAGAATAAAATGTAGATACTCAAAGAAGAAGAACCAAGTAAATATTTGGTAAGGACTGAATCTGCGACATGATAAAAACTGTAAAAAAAGGCAAATTAGTTGCCATAGATATGTTATATAAGAATACGAATCCGAAGAAGAAATCGAGATCTCAACGAATCTTACGATGATTTCTTAACCTCTTTATAACTAATAAGTGACAAGCTATATAAAGAAGACATCATATTAATAAAATATCTTATCTTATCTTTTAAAAATTGTTATAAGTTTAAAATATTAATTATTTAATAATATTAAAAAATAAAAAAAGGATTTAAGGAAATATGGGATAATAGGTCCATCTTTCAAAAAACTAAATAAGGAAAGCAAGAAAGCAAGCGACGAAAGAGGAAATAAAAAAATAAAGAAAATAATAAGAATCTAGCTCTTCACTTGAAGGAAAATAATGATAGGTCCAGCTGAGTCAGTTAATCCACAAACTTAGAGTAACGACTTTCTTCAAGAGTAAATTGAAAAAATGAAAGCAATAATCACTAAATAAGATGAAATGATACTCAATTACGGAGATCGAATTCGAGAACTTATGGATTTCATCGAAGATTAAAATAACGAATTAAAAATATTGAGAAGCTAGCTAATAAAAAGTAGTTTAGTTACAGAATAGTAATTATGAAAAATGTCATAATCAAATTTTAAATAATCTCAATGCATGATTATAGAAGAAACTCCAACCTAATTTTAGAATACAGAATAAAATAAACCTAGTTAAGAATAGGTAGCACGGATTTAACTAAAAGAATTGAACAACTGGAAAATAAAATATATAAAAAGAAGAACACTGAAAAATAAATAAAAAATTGTTGGTATTGTTACTCACGGAATCACTTACTAAGATACTGCAAAGAACGAAAGAATTTACAGATAAGAGAAGAGCAGAAAACATGAAGAGCTTTAAATAAACTATGGATTACTGAAAATGGAGTTTACAGACAAAAATTTTTAATACGCAACAAAGAAAATTAACAGTGGTAACCATCCACTTACAAAAAGGGTCGGGGAAGACTTACCACGTAAAAAAATTGTTCTGCAGGTACCTGGTTGAAAACCCAGGGATAGCAAATTTTTATTTAACATTAAGTTCATTTATTTATATTTATAATATAAAAAAATATTAAAATAACTAAAGATTATTAAATATAGATCTTTTTTAATAATTAATATCTTTAACTTAAATCCAACATTCTGCTTAATTAATACTTATCCTTTTTTATCATATCATATACTAACTTATTACTTAAAGTAGCTATTTTTTATTTCTATGTTGTACCAAACAAAGCAGTTTTATTATTTTTCTGTATATTTACTATTTTTATAAATTTAAAAATTTATAACATTTAGATAATTTATATTGCTTAAACTTAAAATATTTATCTAAATAAAAAGCATATTAATAGAGTATAAAGCAGATTTATATAAAAAATAGTAAAAAAGTTAATCTTAATTTTACTAAGATTTGCTAGTAATATTATATTGCTATCTTCTTTATTATTTATTGGTTCTTAGAATTGTTTTTATAAATTTATAAAATATAAGCACTGTGTACTATTTTTTAATTTTTATCTTTATTTAATTAATAAAATATTTTTAATTTATTACTATGAATTTTATTAATAGTGACCCTTATCTTTATTATTTTATATGTATTTAGTATAATAATAATAATCATCTATTTAAGTGACTTTTTCTTTGTTAGGCTAGTCACGGAATCAGTCTATAAATTCTCTCAAATGCTTATGGGGTCTCTCCATTCTTCTCTTTAATTACTATACTCGCATTCTTCTATTACGTATCGACTCAAGCTAATTTATCCCTTCAAGACAGTAGGAATCTTGTTTCAGTCTCAATTAGGTTGAAACATTTGATAATAAAATATTTATTGATTAAGACTCATTTTATAAATTAGTTGTAATATGTGATAAAAGTATGGAAATTATAATGATTATTCAGATCAATAATATAATATTAAGATATAGAAATTTAAAAAATAGAGTGCTATGTAGAGTAAAAATGGTAAAATGATTTAAATAAATAAATTTGATTATAGAGCGCGTAGCACTCTCATTGGTGCGCAGCTCTTTAAAAAAAAATGTTTCATACTGACAAGAATGTTTGCTACTGATAAAATTATGAGATACTGATAAATCTTGTTCAATACTGGTATAATTATTCAGTACTGATTAAAATGTTCAATACTGATATAATTTTAGAATACTCGTAATCTTTAATACTTGCTAGAGGTCCAAGGACATGGCAGGATTTTGTCTCATTGCATCACCAAAGCAGAGGACGACATGTGTCAATTATGGGTACTTAAATTCCCCACCTCTGATGAAGCTCGCAATATTATTTCTTTTTCGTTCCAGTATTAAAAATAAACGAAACCAAGTCAAGCCATCGTCGAAGGTCTAAGAATCTTATGTCTCGAGGCCAAACCAAAGCAGAGGAAGACATAAAGTCGATTATGGGTACTTAACTTCCCCAACCTCTGATGAAGATGACCTTGTTGTTCACCTTCGAACAACTATGGCGGTTTTAAAGAAATATTTAATAATATAGCTATAATCTATTAGATTAATTATTATTTAATAAATGGCTAAAAAGCTTTGTTTATCAGATATTAAATATATTAGAAAATAAAAAGTTTGAATATTATAAATCTAATTATATAAAGGAAATAAAATATATTAAAAACTTAAATTTATTATTGTAGTATTTACATTATTGTCACTTCTAATTTAAGGTTTAAGATTATTCAAGATAGAGTATTTCTATTTAAAATCCATATAAAGATGAATTATAAATAAATATCTTTTAAATGCTTTAAATTTATTTGATTTCTCTCTTTTAATTAATAAAATGTATTTAAAATTAAAATACTATTGCCTATCTAAATATTCTAGCTGTGATTTATATTTTATATTTATTTTTAATATCTTATTCCTTTAAATTAATTATACTCTCTTTTTATAAATAACAATATAATATAACTTTTAATAATTTCTAATTTTAACTATTATAAGAGTGATATCTTATTATTTTAGTAGTACTAAATGAAATAAAAAAGTAATAAAATTAAGCATTTATTGCTAAATAAAGTAATATAATAATTTAAGATTTATGGCTATTATAAGTAAAATTTATAGTTAAGGTATAGAAAATTAATATTTATATCATTATTTTATTAAATATTTACTATAGGATAACTAACTTTATATTACTTATATATCAGATTTTAATCATTCAATATATTTACATCAACAAAACTAAAATATAATTAAACCTAAATTAATTAATTAAGAAAATATTAAAATACTTCCTAAAACCAAAGTAGTCACTTTACAGATAAATATATAATAGTTAATAGTAGAAAAACAACCACAAATATTAAATAATTAAAGCCATTATTAATTTATACTGCTTCATTATTTTATATTACCACTATTATTTATCATTTATATAATAAATAAATTAAAATGTTCAACAGGGCCAATCTGGACACCGTTTAAGTTGTTTTATCAGCAACACTTCTCATCATTCTTGACTTTCTAATGAAATTATCTTCACTAAGGTCTTCTCAATTTCTTTGATTTCTTGTTCTTATTATTTCAAAAGGTACTTCACATCATTTTCTTCTGTAAATATCTCCATGCTAGTTGCAATAGAGCCTCTAGTATTTTTCTTATTCTTTACACCATAATTTTTTTCTTGAAATTCTAAAATTTTTAGCAATTCTTGTACAAATGTCACTTACTATTACAGTATTAGCATTTCTTCCTTACTTATCTGATTGGTTTTCGATTTATAACCTCTTTTTATTCTAATTCCATCTAATTTGTCTAATTAGTTATATTTGTGCTAATATTCTTTTGCTTAATAAACTTCAACTCTTGTTTTTATATGATATTTCCAAGCCTTGCTGTTTCTTATCTATGTTCAGTTTAAATATTCCAATATGCTTGGAGTTCCCTTTCTTAATTAATAATTCTAATCTCTAAGTTATCTTATCCAAGCGATAATAAGCTTCTTAGTTCTTAATTTTCCTACTTAAGCACTTTAATCTCTTCCTAGAGATTGGATATTTCAAATACTAACTGTTAAATATTGATTTCCTTTTTAATTATCTTTGATGGAAGTTCTTTTCCTGTTATTATATTAGATTCCTTTCTTTTTATTACTTTAGGAGGTGTTTATTATAGTTATTAGGTTCTTTATTAGTTTTGTAAGTGAGGAGAAGAAGACTCTTGATACTTTTTTTATGCCTGCTTTTTCTCTAGAGCTTTTTTCTCTTCTTTGCTCAAGAAAAAGCCGGGAAGAAGATTTGAAGACTCCATTTTTATTTATAATTAATATAAATTAAAAACTAATTATTTAGTTATAAACGTAAAATGCTTAATGGACTTAAACATGGACAAGGAGTATAAAATCTGAGTAATGGAGATATATATGAAGGCTAATTCGTTAATGACTTGAAAGAGGGAAAAGGAATATTTTGCGGCACAGATGGAAATATTTATGAAGGATATTGATTAAGAGATAAAAAGCACGGACAGGGAGTTTTTAAGTGAAAATCAGGAAGTAAATATGTTGGTAATTTTGTAGATAACTTTATGGAAGGAAATGGAAAATGTTTTTTTGCTAATGGAGATATATATGAAGGAGAATGATAAAAAGATTTAATGCATGGATAAGGAGTATTCATATGAAGTAACGAAAGCAAATATGAAGGATAGTTTGTAGATGATTTGAGATAGGGTAAAGGAATAATGCTTCAAGCAAATGGAAATTTATACTAAGGAGAATGATTAAAAGATAAAAAGCATGGATATGGAATTCTTAAATTAAAAAATGGGAATTAGTATGAAGGATATTTTGTAAACGGATTACAGGAAGGAAAAGGAAAAATGATATATGCAAATGGTGATATTTATGAAGGAGATTGAATAAAAGAGAAATAACATGGATAAGGAATATTCAAATGAAAAAATGGAAGTAAATATGAAGGATAATTTATAAGTGGACTAAAAGAAGGGAAAGGTACATACTTATATATTAACGGAGATATTTTTGAAGGAAAATGGTAAAATAATAATTTACAAGGTTTTGGAATTTATTAATGAAAAAATGGAGATAAATACGAAGGAGAGTTTATTCAAAACTAATTTTAAAATAAAGGAATTTTACATTTAAGAAATTAAGGAATTTTTGATGGAGAATATTTTATTTGCCATAAAAACGATTAATAAAAAGGCTTAAACATAATTAAGAAATAATAGATAGTTTAAATACAAAAAAGCGATAATATAAACAAAAATGAAAAATCATAATAAGCAGTATTTCTCTATTTTTGATAAAACAAAACAATTTTAAATGAGATTTTCTAATTTCTAAGTCTAAGGAACATTAGTAAGTTGATGAAAGTTAATAAATTTTTAAATTAGTTAAATTATAAATTTTTATAGCTTAAAATATAGAAATGATAACTAGACAATAATATTACTGAGAATAAAATAAAATGAATCTTTTAATAATTATCTAAACAAGATGTTTCTAAGTTGGTTATTAACTTATATCAACTTACTTAAAAGCAATGTGATGACGTTTAGAGATTACTATATCATAGTATTTTATGCTTATAGTGAAATAACTTAAAGTTATAGAGATAAAATAAGCTTGAAGAACTTTAAGTTTATAAGAGTGACAAGTAATTTATTCTATCTAGTTTCATTCCACATTTAAGCTTAAAAAAGCTAGTACTTAAAGGAAAATAGAAAGATGAAGAATTGTATTACTTTAAATATTTAGTTAATCTTTAAGATTTAATAATTGAAGATTAAAGTAAACAGAGTGATAGCAATGGATTAACTGGAGAGTTTTTAATTTAATTTTGCTAGAATCTTAAGCTTAAAGTATTAAAAATAAAAGGGCTATTTATATAAAATGAATAAATAAGAAATTATTTAGAAAAGAAAGGAAAATTAATATAAGAGATATAAATAAATCAAGACACTGAATAATATGTCTGTTTATGTCCTAAGTTGATTAAACTAGATTCTAAAGTACATGGAAAATAAATGTTAAGTAATTTAGGAAATAAAAATTTGAAAAAGCTTAAGCTTTATGGATAATTTTCTAATGAAGCTTTTAAAAAATTCTTTTCGCTATAATATGAGAAACTAGAGTAAGTTAGTATTACTGATTACATCAATTTCAATAATTTGGCACTCTTATTGAAAAACTCTGCTAATTTAAAATGCTTATGGTTATCTAGTTTAAATTGGTTACAGAATAGTGAAATTTAGCAAATAGCATACTATGGACAGAATTATTAATAATTAAGACTAATTAACTTATAGTAAATAAGAGAAGATACACTTATTGATATTCTTCAAAATTGTACAAATTTATAGTAAATAGAACTTAAATAATTAGGTACTATTAATTCTACTACTTTAGCTCTAATAGCCAAACATTTAAAATAGTTAAATACTTTAACTTTAAGTTAGTTAGTTATATAAGGATAGCAAGATTGAATACAAGAAATTACTAAAATAAGATTTTTACACAGTTTAGAACTATCTGATATAAATCTAACTTACTCTAATATTCCCTAAATCTTAAACTGTTCTACATTTCTTCATTCCTTAAGATTGTAAGGAATTATTCTTACAGAAGATACGTTTCCTATTGCTAATGAAAGTGGATAAATCTATCCAATATATAGAAAGCTAAAAATTTTAAAGTTATAGTTCTCATAAAGTGAGACAGCTCATTTCAGAAGAATTAAGAAGGCATTTAGAAAGTTAAGAATATTTAATGGAGAAGTAGAAATTTAAAAATGAAAAGCAAAAAGTTATTTATATGATTACAGTTTCTTATTTAGATAAATCTAAAATAATTTTAATTAATAAATAAAATAGATTAAGTAATACATTTAAGAAGCTAGTTACTAATTAAAATAGTAAGGCTAATTTAAATATTTTTAATTATATAAATTTTATTATTTTTAAATTTATCAAAGAGAAAACAATATAAGTTTATTTAATATTTTAAATAATTTGTAATAGTAAATATATTTGTGTATAGTTATATTATAATTTCAACATTATTATTTTTATTACATTTTATTTCTTATAGTGGAGATTATGAAATTCAATATGTATAAAAATAAAATTTTAATTATCAAACTAAATAAAGTTTATTTTAATACCTCCTTCCCATTTTCTTACTTTTAAAATATTTAAGTAATATAAATAATACCAAATGGATTCTCATGCAATTGGAAAATTAGCAGTTATCTGCACAAATAAATTTACTTAAAGAACTTATTAAATTCCTGATATCTAGCTTATTAAGCTAAAATAAGAAAATAATAATCTAAGACTGAAATTAGTTTATTCCCTCAGTTCTTAGAGTTTTATAAGTGAATTGTATAGAAAGAGGAGAAATTAATTAATTCGCTGAAATTACTCAGAGTTTGCCTTTAAAATTTTTATATAAGCAATCTAGTGGATATAGAGGTAGTAAAAGGAAGTTAAATTAAGAGAAGCACTAAATGCTGATTTGTAATTATGCAGCATAGGACTGAAAAAGAATGCAAATATTTTTATTAAGATACTTAATTTTTAAATTTACAAACTTAAAACAGTAATGAACCTATTAAAGATGTAACAATTATAATATTTTATTTAATAAATTTGCAATTATTTATTAATAAGAAATAAAAAATTATATAACTAAAAGCTAATTTTAGGTCTGTGAATTATTAATTACCGTAAAAGCTTTTTATTTTAACTTTTATTTTTATAATTTAGATTTAAATTTAAATTTTATTATAAATATTAATGTTTAAAATTAATTTGGAAAAATATTAAATGCTCAAAAAGAAGCAATAATAAAGAATTAAAATACTAAGTAAATATAAATAGAAAAATTAAAAGAAAATATACTGTATCAACAAATTAGCAATATAAAGTATACTAAATTAAGTTTTAAATGTAAAATATTTAAACATTTTACTCTAAAATTTATGCTTACTGAATATTTAGACATTAAATATCTAAAAGCAATAGTTAATTTATTTTTAACTTTCGAAGATAAATTACATTAAAATAGTAAAATATAAAAATAATTTTATACTGTAATTAATAAAATTTAATTATTTTTAATAAGAAAAATTAAAATAAATAAAATAAAGAGAAAAATGGAAAATTATAAAAATTAAAAGGAAATAAAAATTAAATTTTTAATTAAATTTAAGAAAAAATCCATTAATTTAATAATATGAGCATTCATTTTTTAAATACAAAAATAATCAATATAAAATTTATTTATTTTATATTACGAATAAAAAGTATAAAAAATGGAATAAAAATTTAACTTAATTAACAATAAGTAAATAATAGAAACATATATTTCGTTAAGACAATAAATTATTTTGTTTTTATTTTAGAAAAAGTTGTATTAATAAACTTATTTTCTAATTTCTAAAGAAAAATTAATTAAATATAAAATTAATAAAAATTTTTAATCAAAATAAATATAAAATTATATAGATAAAGCTAGATTTAAATAAGTTTTAAAATTTAAAATAAATAATTACTTTTTATATAAAATATTAGCACAATATTATAATTTTATAAATAAGTGATAAAACATAATATTAATCTGAAATATAATTAAAAATAATCAACATAATAATAATAATTTTAATCTATTTTAAAATAATAAAACTAGTTATTTTTTATTTATTAGGGTAAATTTTTATTTATATTTATTTGATTTTTTCAAAAATTACTATCTTTTAAAATGTGCAAATAAATTTTAATAAATTTTAATTTAAATTGTTTTGTAGCGCCAATTAGTCACCACTAAAAAGAAGTTTTAAAGTTATCTTTATCTTGTTAGTTTCTAGTTCTAGGATTCTTGAGTCTTGCTCCTCTGATCTTTCATCTCCCACTATATTTCATTTTAGCTCTATCTCCAAATTCTTCCAGTTCAAGGTTATTTTTCAATCTGTAGACTTCTCCATTTGTTCTACATCAGATCTGGTTCTTGCTCTTTCTTATTTTTTGCTAGACTTGTTTTTTCCATGTAATTTCTTTTACTTTACGAAACTCACCGCAGTTCTTCCATTTGTGCCATTTACTTTTACAATAGTAGCACAGTTTCACAATCCGAGGTTTTTGATTAGTTTTCATCTTAACTTAAGGATTCTTCTCGATATCCATCTTATCATATAGAATTTACTCCAATGGAATCTGCTAACTTTGGAAGCTTTTCTGACTTTGTAAGATATTTTCGATCTGCTAGCTCTAGTCTTGAATCTTTTGCACTTAGGAGTTCGTCTAACTAAATTACTCTCGTTAGTAATTCCAAAGAGCGTCGAGTTCCCTCTCCTAATTGGCCATTCTAAGATCAAGTGTATCTTAAATTCCATGAGAGATCAGCTCCGTCAACTTCGTGTTCTCCTTACGAAGCTTTTTAACCTCTTCCTGGAGATTTAGTACTACTTTTATGAGCTATTCCATGCTCATCTGGCCAGAAGGATTAAATTAAGAGACCTCCTGGTGGAGAGCAGACTTCATCTGCTTCCTCGGTTTTTCACTTGAGGTTGGGGTTTCCGTATGGGCTGTCTTTAAGGTTATCTTTTGTTAATCTTGTTAAGTTTCAGGTTTTTATTAAGAAGAAGATTAAGGTTATTATTAAGAAGACAGAGAATAGATAGTTTCCTGCTTCCTCTCTTCCTTTTTGGCTTAGGAAGAGGTGGTATAGAAGCCTTTCCTGAAACTTTATTCCATTTTTTTTTTTAAATGTGCAAATTTAGAGATTATTTTCTGTAAATAAATTTAATTATTTTTAAAACTCCTTAAATTTAAAATCTTTAATTTAAATTAGATAAAATAGCTTTTATCAGTTTTTTTAATTATTTAATTATATAAACAGAAAGTATGTAAGAAGAAAGATAATAATTAAAAATGTAATATAAGAGTTAAGGTAGCAAATCTCTAGTTTTTCTCTTGTATAAATTTATTAAAATAAGAAAAATAAAACCTTAAAAATGAATTAAATACTCATTATTATATGAAAAATTAATTTAGGATTTGAATAAGTAGGATAAAAGATAAGTAAGTTTGCCAATATTAGAGAAATTTTATTAAAAAAAATCTATCCAATAATGATCTTATGAACATTGACCAGAATTACATCTAACATAGACAATAAGAAGAAAAGAAAATCAAAATACTGTAAAAAATCCTAGAATTTTCGTAAGATTCTACCGGGATTTTCAAAATAAGTAAAAGGTTGAAAATTAGAAACTCTGAAGAATAAAATGTGTATTATACGGTCCCCTGAAGGTAAAATTTATAGATTCAAGATACTAAATGGAAAATATTTGATTATGAAATAAAAAAATATAAAGACACCGACATTAATAAATATTAGACAATAATCTAAATTTTATCTCATCACCTAAATCAAGATAGGTGAAAAGAACCCGGTAGATACTTTATAATGTAACATAAAATTGAGAAAAACTGTTTATGAAATTATTTTAAATTGGTTTAAAAATTTATGCAACGATGAACATAATTGAACGTAGTATCATTTTAATTTATTATTATAATCTAGATTGGAATATTAATATCATTATTTGTGGTGAACCTATTAAAGGTGGTACCACATTAATCTATTATTATTGTTATCATACCTAAAATTTTTTATTTATAACTGAATTATCACATAATTAATATGCTTTAAAGTCACTCTTAGAAAAATTTCTTCAAAAGATAAAATTATTATTTATCCAATAATTAGATGTTTCAAGATAATCTACCTTATAGAATTTTTCTGTCTATGTAATTATTCAAATTAATTTCTTAATGCAATAGTTATTAGAATCACTAGATTTTTCTTTATATTAACAAGATAATTTTTAGGCTTTGAAACTCTACTAAGTAGATTTAAAAAAGGATTTTTTATTAAAGAGCTTCATTTAATTAAAGACGCTTGCAAATGTTTTTTAATTATTTTTACTTTTTTATACATTTCTAATAATTAAAGTGTTCTTTATATTGACTTCTTGTGAATTATTTTTATTTTTAAATCTAAGAGTTTGATTTAATTTTTGGTGTCTTAATTTAACTAAAATTTGGGTATATAAATATGGGTATATTAACTTGAGCCATTCGAAAGTTAAAACAATTAATTAACTTTATTGTTCTTCAATTTATATTTATCTATTTTTATTTTAGGTATAGTATCTTTTTCATTAATAGCTTTATAATTTTATATAATAGAAAAAAGACTTGGCTATTTTAATGATAGCTGGGATATCTAACTTAGTAATAAATTTTAATTATTTTTAGCTTTAGTAATATCTTAAGAATCTATCATCTAACTTGTATTTTAAGCTAAAAATATTAAGATTCTTTTATTAATGATGGAAATATTAGTAGCAGGAGCTTATTTAGAATAGTTGCTATAATAATTAATAAAGAAATAGAAAATGCTATATTAATTAGCATTACTATTTAGAAGAGAGCTATTTAAGCCTTGCTTATATAATAAATACATATTAAATTATAAAAATGCTAGTTTAATTTTAGATCTATATTTATTAAAAGAGACTAAGCAAGCTTGTATTAGCTATGATTTATACTTAATAGTTTATATTACTTTAGCTGATATATATATATATTTACTTATTATTTTCTTATAACTCTTTTAAATCTAAAATTAAGCTTTGCTTATTTATTTTTCTCATTTTTATTAGCATTAGCTATAAAATTATAAAAAGCTGATATTATAACCATTAAGTTATATAATTGTTTATCTTAATATAAGTCTTAAGGAGGCCTCCCTATGTGCTATCATTCCCTTTAACAGTTTTATCTCTATAAGGTTTTTTATCGAAATGATTCCCTAATAAGCTTTAAAGTTCTAGTATCTTTCAGCCTATTCATATTCTATACCTCAAGTCCTGACTCCTCTCTTGGCTCCTACCAATATTCATTTTTTGTTCTTTACTAAGGGGAACTTCCTGGTACCAGAGAATTTTAGTTTTTAGTTAAAGGATTGATCCTCCCTATTAAAATTAGCAATTATATAATAACTGCAGTATTTAACTAAACATTCTCATAAATATTAAATGTAAATAATGCTAATTTAAACTAGCTATATATAAGAAATTTTTAGAATACCAAATTAATGCTTAAATTTAGAGGATCAGAAATAAAACTGCTAGTAAACTTTATGACTGAGGATTTAGCACAGCATAGAGAAAATATCTTTTATAGCTAAATTAAAAGTAAAATCCTTTCAGATTAAAGGATAACGATATTAATATTTTAAATAGGGAGGAGCAATCCTCCAACTGAGACTAATTTAATCCATAGTGCCAGAAAGTATTTCAGGAGCGACAAGCTGAACAAAAATCTTGGCAATAGCCAAGAGGAAAGAACTGGAGGAATTGAGTAACGGTTGTTGAAAGATGCCAGACGATCAAGTTTCTTGGTGCATCGCTCCGACCTTGCCCTATTAGAAGACAGAACTTCCAAAAGAGTGAAGTACTGGAAGAAACTTCCTAGAAGAAATTTTATTAACTTTAAATAAAATAAATTTAAGAGCTGCGCATCATCTAGATTGCTACGCGCTCTATAATTGAGTTTATTTATTTATAAATATCTTTAATATAAAAAGAACTAAGAATCTTCTTAATATAAAAGTATAGAACTAAATCTATTAAAACAAATGAAATCTTATATTATACTGTAGTTGATTTAAATAGCAAATAATCTATTTAAAATAATAACCTGTATTTAATTTACTAAAATAATTTGGGGAATAGGTAATCATTCTTATGAATTTTCTCTGCTTTAATAAAGTTTCTGTTCTCACGAGTAAAAATCTTCCTCATCCATAAAATTCCCAATTTCGAAACCCCTTATATACATTTCCTCGTAATCAGATTCGATAAATTTTTTGTATTTATCATTAATCATTAAATTAACTGTTCGTCTTCCAGCTTAATTGAAGTTTTAAATGTATAAAATCTCCGTTCATGAATGTTCTTTCCTTGCATTACTCTTTTCCCTTTACTCTCTTTTTTGAATAATCTGAGTTAAGTTTTTTTTCCAGATTTTCCCATTTCCCGATGGGAAGAATTCCGTTGCTCGCTATTTCAGTTGCTATTAGTTAAAATTTCTCCAGATATTCATTCTTATTTTTTTTAATTTGTAACATTTCCGCCATAAATTTCAAGTGCTGTTTCAAATGTAGCCTTTTTTTCTTGCTCTCGGAAATGTCTTTAATTGCTTCTCTATTTCCATTGGAGTTCCTTATGAAGGTTTCTACAGGTATTTTCTATTAATTGGAGTCTCGAATCTAATTTTACTCAGTTTTTCTCGTCTTGCTCTTGCATTACTCAAATATCATTCTCTAAACTTGCCATTTGCTCATAAACTCCGACTTTAGCTCTTCGGTCTACATTATGGACTTCATTATCATCTTCATGATTTATCAAATCCTTACTTAATACAGACATCTCTTCCTTCTGGGAGTTTAATTTCTCTTCGAGTTTTTTTATGTTTCTAATAAGTTGATGATCAGCTGTTTCATCTACTTAGAGTCCATTTGTTCTATTTTACTATGTTAAATGAAAGGTAATAGGATCTATATTTAATTATCGTACTTTACCTTCTTCTTTTATTTTTTATTTTTTCGTTATTATTTTTATTGATTCAGTTAAGTGGTCTTTTTTTCAGTTTTCAATGGAGGTGTTGAGAGCTGTTTTAACTTTTCTGTTCGGAATTTTTATCTCAGTTCTTACTTGCTCCTTTATGAAAGAGATCCTTTTTATTTTAATTTGTTGGAGTTAGTATTTTTTATAAATTCTTCTAATCTATTAAATAGTGCTGGTTATTTTTATTAAGAAGAGCGCTAAGTTGAAGAAGACGTGGTGAGAATATGTGCTTCTGACTTTCTCTCCTGTTCTGAGAAGATGGTAAAAAACCCTTTTTGAACCCTTCTACCATTTTTATTAAATAATTTATATTAATTTAGTTTTTCTTGAATTTCTTTTA
This sequence comes from Loxodes magnus, assembly GCA_946699065.1. Taxonomy (NCBI): domain Eukaryota; phylum Ciliophora; class Karyorelictea; order Loxodida; family Loxodidae; genus Loxodes; species Loxodes magnus. Next base: position 545,018 of record CAMPDV010000171.1, read on the forward strand.
GTTTCTCGTTCATTAATACTATTTTATCTTTAAACCTTTATTTTCTAATTTCATTTCTTCTTCTTCCTCCTGTCTTATCTATATTGATTCTGTCAGTTTTGTTGCAACTAAGATATCTTGCATTTGTAAATTTTACTAGAATGACATTAAAGCTTGCTGGATTTCAGTGGCCTTTAATGCGTTTCTTCAGAGTTAATTTATATTTGCTGCATTAAAATTTTAAATTAGGTTTTTGCAACATCAACACAATTAATATTCTCTTCTTAAGAATCACTAGTTGCTCAATTTCCATAGGTATTGACGCTTCTATTACTTAAAGTTAATTTATTAAATTTACTTTGAAAATTATTCTCTATCTTTTTCCTAATTCACCATAGTTGCTCGATTCTTGTATTAGTTCCTAATTTCTTTCCTTTAAGTTTTAATTTCATCTCTAGCTATTAGAAGTTATGATTCTAATCGTTATAAAAGTTCAACTTTATCAGGAACTTTTAATTTCTCTTGAGCTAAATCCAGAAGGCCTACCTTCGTTACAAAATGGTATAGTTGTTTTTGTCTAGTACTTGGTGCATTGAAAGGAGAAGATTGCTTTTTGTTTTACTCTCTTAATCCTATTATTAAATTTTTCTTGTTCTATTTCTTTTAGAATATATTTGCTTAATTCTGCCATTTTTTATAATCCCCTTTTATTAATTAAATAGCTATAATTATATAATTAATTTCTTACTTTTTAAATTAATAATTATGCATTATACTTAGATTTCTAACTATATGACACACTGTCATAACAATATTTAAAGCTATCACTATAGTAATATAAGACTAAACTAATAGCACCTAAAAAAGAGATTTAATTGGTGAAATAGATACAAGTTAGTTTACGGCTTTGACACTAGACTATAGGATTGAAATATATAACAGATATCATTAGCTACTAGCCTAAATAATATAATAACTTTAATTTAGTTTTAAAAAAGGGGTAAGTAAAAGCAATTAATTTGTATAGATTTTATAAAATGTTCTGATAAAGACTAAATATTTCTACATTATTGATAAAACTTAAACCAAATTCTATTCTAGTTTATTTTGACTTAGATCATAAAAATTTCTGATCATTCTGAAATTCTTCTTTTAATTAAAAGTATAAAATGATTATCTAGATTAAACTGATACAATTCTAAAATCATTTGAAGCTAAAATATTTACAAATAAACCAGATATTCTAAACTGGTTAATAATTATAAGATTTATGAATGCAAGCAAAGTAAAAAGAGTTAATGCTTATTGATTTCCTTTTATTAGATATTAAAGATAAATAGGGTATATTAAATAGCCTTAATCTAATATTATATTAATTGTTCTAAAATAAATTAGTAGCTCGCTAAAATTTCTATTGAATTAGATATTTAAGTTTAGTAAGAGAGTTTACTTATAATATGTAGCAGCTTAGTAGCAATATGCACTAACAGAATACTAATTAATCAATTGTCTTTAAAAACCTTAATGAGCTTAAGCAGGAAACACCTTTAATGGTACAAAATATGAGTACTGACTAAATATTTCCCAGAAAATAAATGATCAATTAAGGAGCTAAATTAGAGTTTGAGCCTTAAACTTTACCCAATTAAAATCCACTAAATTATTAATAAAATACATTTCGAAACTAAAATGAGCCTTAGGAATTCTTATTGACTAGTCCTATAAGCTATTAAGTTGGATAATAAGAGAATTATGGGCCACAAATTTAATATAATGAATAAAAGTTTCAATTAGAATTATAGTATGTAAACCAGATTTAAAACAACAACTTAAATTTCTAGTAAGAAAGATAAAATTAACCATTTCCCGTTAATTACTTCTAAAATAATCAACAGAACTTCTAATATACTGGAAGCTTAAATCAAGCTCCTATCCAGAATTAAGAGTTCTAAACAACTTCAGATTTAAATGAAATTAAAAAATAATACAATTTCTAACTAATTAACTAGGCTAATTGTTCCAATCTTCCTTAAGCATCATAAATCCCTCAATAACCTAATTTTATTTACTAATAAAGTTATCCTTCTTAAGAAATTTCAAGCAAGTAGAACTAGAATTAAAATGTAGAAAGCTAGCAGATAAAAAATAACTAAGAGCTATAAAATCCATTTAAGAGAACTTAAGAATATTAATTTGGAATGAAAGCTCCAATTAAGTAAAATTAAGTAAGTAATAATTAGGAAACAACTAATTAGAATCAATTTATCAATTTGCCTTCTTAATAATAAAATCAGATCAACTTTTAGCCCTAGTTTTCTAACTTAACTCACGCCTACAATTTTAAGTTAAATTAGTAAGGTTTGCAGCTTCCGTGGGATTAAGATCCAAAATTCAAAAACGAATAAAATACTTAGCAAAATCCCAATTAGCCATAATAATTAAACCTTAATTAATTTCCTAAGATGGGTAGTGCAAAAAATAGCTAGGAGCTTACAATCTAGAATTAATAATAAATTTAGTAGCGTGGCTAAATATAATTGAAAGAGGATCATATAAGCATAAGAAAAGATTTACGATACTTGTTGAACGAAGTAAGCAATAATTACTAGAAGTAAAAGAAACTACATGATATGAACAGAGCTTATGATGCTTACAGAATAGTTTCCAAAGATGGAAATAACTTCTACAGAGCGGTTGGAGTAGCTTATTTAGAACATTTGATTAGATAAACAACTCCTATATAAGAAATAAATTGGTTTATCTATAAAGTACAAAGCAAGAAGTAGTAGTTTATAGATCTAAACTTTGAAATTTCAACTAGAGAAGGCAAATTGGACAGTTCAATTATAATTAAAAAAGTCCAAAGTTATTTGGAAAAGTTAAGACTAATGAAATAGTAGAATAAGATTAAATAAGCCTTCCAGATATTAGAGAACGATATAAGGAATAATAATGAATAAATAGATACTAATTTAGTCTGGTATTTAAGAATGGTAAATGCTAACTTTATTGATGACAACTGAAACTAAAACTTGAAGTTCTCAGAAAGGACCACTATTAGTATAGGCCGATTGATTAATAAAAATGTAATAAAATAAGGAGAAGAAGGTAAAGAAATTTGAACCTCTAGTTTAGCTCATGCTCTTAATATAGTAATATAAATAGAGAATTCGACAGAGGAGAGTTAAGTACTAGGATTAGATAGTAAATAAGGTTTAAACGGATAAAGTCTACCAGCTATCTATATCTTACTAAATTGTAGAGATTACAAGATACTTTACACAAGAGAGGTTACTTCCATAGACGGATATAACATTTTTGATGAATAATTTCAGGAGGAATTCGTATAAGTCCCTCAATACCTGCTATAAAATACTTATTAGAAGCCTCTTTATTATTGCTAAGAGAGGGACTTAAGATAAACGCAATAAAATATAGAAATAAAGAATCTTCAGCTTAAAGCCTGCCAAACTAATGCTTTAAAATAAGAAAATGAAGATATAACTTCATTAAGAAGATAAATAGAAAAGCTAACCTAAGAAAATGAATAATTTAAACTTTTACTACACCAAAAGAATGTAAAAGAAAGTAATAACTTGAAGGAAATAGAATAGCTAAAAGAAAAAATTAATCAATTAACCTAAACAATCTAATAATTTCCTTAGCCATATAAGAAAGTATAAAACCCTAATTAATTAAATATCATATAAGTATAGCCAGCAGGGTAAGAAAATGCTTAATTGTAAAACTAATATCAAATTCAGATAAATTCAGGATATCTCTTGCTAGAATCATAGTACCTAGTATGCTAGAATCTTGGATGCAATCTATAGAGCAACAATACTTATACATTAATAAAATGTAAGCACACTTTTCATAGAGAGTGCATCTAGCATGAGTTAGATTAGAAAAAGCATAGAACTTTTAAATGTTTAAGGCCTGATTGTTTCAGTGAATTTACTCTTTAGGATTATGAAAAGTTCACAGGTTTTTAGGTTTAATAGTAAGAGGCAAGTGTGAAGGAGAAATAAGAAATTGAGCATGAGTGCTAAATATGCTAAGAATAATTATAGGTGAACTAGATGATAACACTTAATTGTAATCATTTATTCTGCTGTAATTGCATCCAAAGCTTTGTCTAAAACTAAATGAGTTAAGGAAAATGCTAAATGGAAGATTTAGTATGTCCTTATATAACAAAAGAAGGTTAAAAATGTAATTGGCCCATTGAAAGAGGTTGGGATGGAAAGAGTGAATATGGAATAATTCAGTATGTTACTAACAAAGAATAGCTAGAAAAATTAAACTAATATAGATTGAATCGAATGAAAGGAATCATGTAAGTTAGCTAAATATAGACGTTGTCCTAATTCTTAATGTAGTGCGTTGTTTGAAATCCCTGAAGAAGCTGTTTAAGCGTAATGCATTGTATGCCAAACAAGGTTTTGTTCTCGTTGTTTAGAATATCCTCATACTGGTAGCTGTTAATAACAAGCAATTTAGAAGGTAATTTTTGATTATATTAGGCTAGAGAATAAGCTCGTGCTGCTGGATTGGATATTAGGAAGTGTCCTTATTGTGGAGATTTTGCGACAAAAGATTCAGGTTGTTAGCATGTTACTTGCAATTAATGCAAAAAAGACTGGGCTTTCTGCTGTGAACAAAAAAGAAATGTAAGCATATTTAATTTTAGCCTATAATCTCGCACGGTAACCATTATCATGCTCAAGGTTGCTGATGTGGAGCTAATTGAAAAGGTTTAGATCAAATGAAGCAAAATTGTGAAGAATGCCAAAGATTAGGAAAGTTATGTCCAAGACCAGGAAAAATAAATCCTGATTTATTAGCTTTCAATAAAATAGCAGAAGAAGAAAGAAATATAAGAGATAGAGTAAAATGAGCAAACTCTAAGTGTTATTTATAATTAATTAATTCCCAAACAAATACCTAAAATATTTTTTCAAAGAACTGCTAAGTTTATTTATGATAGAAATAGCTAAATGGACCCTTCAGTTCATTTTCTAAACCTAATCATGCACTTTTGTTCTTTATCTAAAACTAGCATAAGATCTAACTATCAAAACTTAAGTTAACCCAATTTAGAATAAATTACTCTTTTATTATAATATCCCTACACTTAGCTAAAAATAGAAGTTAAAATGATTAAATTGGAAATAAAACAAAAATAGGATGTATTAAATAATGCATATCTATTAGCTAATAACAAATAAGAAAGAATTAAATACCTTTCAAGTTAATTATGTTAGCTTTAATTTTAAAATTTAAGGAAATAGTAGGATACTTATTTATATTTTTAAGTCTATTTAAAAATATTAAATCGTTATGCTAAAACCTCATGAGTGATCTAAGTTTCTTAGAGTGATGAAAATTTTTATTTAATGATTCAATCTTCAAATAATACAACTTTCACTTCATATCTAGTTCATAAAAGCATGAAAGCATTCTTATTTGTAAACATCACACTTTTGACAAAATAATCTAAGCTAATATTCTCAATAAGTTTTAAAGTAAGCTAGACGTAAATGCTTTATTTCTAAGATGTAATTACATTAGTTTGATATCTGAAAATACACAAAGGATATATGAGTTTGTCTTAAAATAAGAAATTAAGAAATTGTAGGCTTTAGCTTTTCTTTATTATAGTGTCTATTTAATTCCTACCTTATATAAGCAAACCTTATTATATTTTGAATAGTTTTAAATAAAATTAAAGACAAAGAAAAAAGGAAAATAACTAAATGCTAGCAAATTAAATAATAATAAATAGAAGTTTAACTTAAGCTAAATGGGATTTTATACAATTAATACCTTTAATTGAAATTAAAGAATTTAAGCAAAATCTACTATATTAATTAGATGATATTTAAATCCCAAAAATAAAGAAATATCTATTTATATAGATGCCGCTAAATATAATCTATTAGCAATTTGAATCAGCTATTTAAGAAGAAGATTAGATTATATTGCTCATTTAGTTTGATATTAAAATCTTGCTGAAGTAATCTTTATTACTAAACTAAAAATAATTGATAATTGGATACTGGTATGAAGTATAAACATATACTGTATAAACTTTATCTAAGGGCTATAAAGAAATATCAGGATATTTTTACTTTTATATAGTTTATTTATTTACATTAAAAAGACAATTCATATAAAGAAAAAGTTAAAGTTATAATTAAAAAAGGCAATCAAATGATAAAAAGCTAAATTAAATATTCCCAAGCACTTTAGTATTTTCTATTTCTCTTAAATATATTTCAAACATAAATAGTTTAACTATAGTATTTTTATAGTTAGACTTTCAATAAATGAGTCAGAAAGGCAACCAAAGTTAGAAATATTAAATTTTATTTTCTATCATTATATGCTTAAGCATTTACTTATAATTATTAGATTACTTTAATCTAAGAAGGATTATTTGCCTCATTTCTTATAAGTTTAGAACTATCCTTTCGTCTTATATAACTTCTTGCATATAAATTTATCTTTCTTTTTTGAAATTTGCTTAGCTTATAGAATAAAAAGACTTCCAAATAATAATTTTTTGTTCAATATCTGATTCTCATTTTAGAAACTTAAACATAATTTCATCTAGTCGAATTGGAAATTTAAGACTATCCCCTATTGATTGCAGAAGAATCACTAAATATAATTTTCTGGTTTATTTTACAGGGTATAATGATTCATACAATTAAAGGTGCTTTTAAATCTTAATAGCTAATTTATAACAATTTAAGATAATTTGAAATAAAAACTAATAATTTAGTTCAGTTGAAAGCAAAACTTTAATCTGATGTACCATAATTAAGGAAGAAATAAGTTAAAAATACCTAAAGACTAAATAATAAAATAACTCAAATACTCCTTTTAGAAAAAAGTAAGATATGGATATTTTAAGCATCAAAGATTAGATAGAATTCTTTAAATGAGAACTTATTGCTTGTAAAATAAGTTATTGCATAGAACATATTAAAAAAAGGAAGGCATGTGTTCACCGAAAAAACTTATCAAAAAATTAATTATTGAATTAGCAATTTTAAATCCGTTCTTAGGAGCACTAAAAGCTATTCTTATCAGTTTGTGAAATTGAAATTCAGCATTTCATTTAAAATAAAAATTTAGAAAATTATGAATTTATATCTAATCAAGTTGATATTAAAGATTTTCATTAAAAAGGTAAATGCTCAGTGGATAGTAAATTTGAGTTATTCAAGTCAAGAGATAAAATTTTTTAGATGAAGGCAAAAGAAAAATTCTTTTAAGCTTCTTCTTTTTTCCTATAAAATTGTTACTATTCTTAAATAAATTAATGAAATGGTTTAGACTGGAAAAAGTTTAATTTATGAGTAAGAATAAATATTAGAAATTTGGCAGTTCAACAATAAGTAATATAATAAGCTACTTATTGACAATAATTTACTAATGCAGAAATAAAATTAATGAGAAATCGTACTTCGAACTTTAACCCTCTCTAAGTTTAGACAATGTTTTCTAATCTGAAAAAATATTCAATATCTTTCTGGCAGGGTTTTGGCTTCTCAAATAAATTTTTTGTAGATTTAAGAATTAACGGATTTAAGCCAGCTAAAGAAGTCTTTAAGATCTCTTTAGAAACGAGATTTTCAAGTCTAAAAGTGTTAGAAGCTTTTTAAGTTTGGAGAAGAAAAATTATAAGATTCTTGCTAAATAATTTATCTTGATGAAGAAGCAAAAATAATTTTCATTTATATTTTATATTCTGTTCAACTAGCGATGACCTTTACTTAGCAATTTTTATCTAATTTATGTGCTTTCCTTATAGTTCTTTGAGAAAAAAACCTTCAGTGCATAAACTACAATATTTTTATAATTAAATAAAGCATGGTTATATATTTATAAACTTGAAGGAATTAAGAAAGAACTCTTTATCTTAATTAAAAATTAAGCAAATATATCTTAAATTAAATGAATGAGCAAAAAGAAAATCAGATTAAATACCCTTTATTTAATTCTTTTGCTATTTGAAGCTTTTCGCCACTTTTTATTTATTTTCTTACATAATTTAAACTTTTATCAACAATAAATGAATCTGCTTTAGCATAACAAAACTGACTCTTGATCTTAATATTATCATTTCAGTAGAATAAAGTATCAACTCTTTTATGAATTAAAATAAGCGAAAAGGATACTTAAATAGTTAATAAAAAGTAAAAATTTAACTCTTAATTTGATTTTCTCATTCCTTAAATCTCAAGTTTTTCAAGTCCTAGCTTATAATCTAAACTTTAAAGTCTAACTTTATAATTTTAATCTAGTGTTATTTTATTGTTTTAATGACTAAAGTCTATTTAGATATAAATTAATTATAACCTTGCATTTCATTTTCAGATTAATTAAATTTATGCTTTTATTGCCAGAGTCCAAGATCTTCTTCTTTTATTATTTTATTTATTTTTGGCGCTAATTCAAAATTTTTTCCTTGCTATATTTAAGCTATGATATTTAGGCTATTAGCAGTCAAATGAATTTCTTTATATTTTCATTAAAAAGAATTACTAAATAAAATTGAAATTCAAATTTTTATGCTTCTCTTCTAAGTTTTTTTTAAATAATTTAAGTCTTATTTTCTACTGAAGTTTTATAAATTACATACCTATATTAGAATAGTGTTTTGGATAGATCATTAGCTTTTAAGTATTATGGAAACTTATGACCTTTTAACGTAATAACCATTTTAAAATGATTTATCAAGTAAATTAGTTTTAGTTTATATGAGAGAGTGTTTAGCGTTAATTGATTATTGATCATAATTGCATATAAGCTATTGGTCTATATGTTTTTATATGCTAATGATTATTTTATCATTTTAAGAGCTTATAGAAAATACCACAAGATAATTTAAGCTTAAGAAGCTCTATTTACATAACTGGATTAATTATATATTTCTATTTAAAAGCTTCATATTGCTTATATAATAAGGCGGTTTTAGCGCAGTCGGTAGCGCGTCAGTCTCATAATCTGAAGGTCGTGAGTTCGATCCTCACAAACCGCATTTTTGTTTCAATGATAGTAAACTTAAAATCTAAATTAATAGCTTATATGATAACTTTTACTATTAAGTAATTAATCAAGCAAAATAATTAAAAAGCTAAGTTCTTTACTTCAAAATAATTGGCCCTATTATTAAATCTAATTAAGAACATTCTTATTTTAAATTAAGCTAGTTTTTCGTCTATTTTAGTAGATATATTAGTGCTATTTCACTTACCCTTTAAATTTTCTTTCTAGGTCTAAACAACGTTGGAACAATAATCCAACTTCTACCTATTTTTAGCCTGATGTAGCTTAATCCTTTTTAAAATTTATTTTTATAAGTTAAATCTTGAGTTTTTATTAAAGGCAATTAAACTTCTTAATTTAACCAGAGGACTAAAAGGAAATAATCCTATTTATTTTAATCTAAGATGAAATATTTAAATATGCTTATTTATATCCCATAATGGTAAAATATAATGATAAATATAATTAAAGATTAGAGATAGAAAAATAGACTAAAATATTTTCTTTGTATAAGATTTAACTTCTAACTATCAAACTAAGTAAATGGAAGTGTATTTAAATTACTTTTGTAAAACTAGCCTAATTAACTTAAAATAGATGAAATGACACTAAGGAATATGCAAAGTTGCATTTTATTTAATATATCCTCATAATATTTTTAGTCTATAGCTACAAAAGTAAAAGAGGACTTTAAAATAGCTATATAATTAACTAATGAAGCAGTTGAGTTAAAAAATAAAATAAGTAACATCTGAACATCAAATATAGATGTGAGTCTTATTTAAATAATTCTAGTCAATTGAGAGCATTTAGCCTAGTAAAAAGCTTTAAAATTAAATCTGGCTATTATATACAGCAAATAATAATAGCTATAAAAATAATCTCAATATCCAGCACTAGTTAGTAGACTTAAGCTTAAATATAAGCTCTCAAATAGGATTTTGATAAAATTAATTAAATGAGAAATAATAAGATATAACTTGATTATTAAAATAGTCTAAAATATCTATAAGTAAATTAAGGAAAGAATAACTTTTATTTATTTGATAAAATATTATATTTATCATTAGATTGTTTAACTTTAGACTCCTATACTTATTTATCTCCTATCTATCTATTTTCACAGTAATAAAGTAACAACTTTTTAAGATTAGAATCGATATATTGCATAGCAATCTAATTTTATGTTTTAAACTACGAAGGAATTGCTGAAACGATATGATGATAAGGATCCATTATTCTACTTATTTAGTAATTGATAAATGAAGCATAATAAATAAAGATAGTAACAAGTCTCTAAAGTATTTTACATGCAATAGACTTGATTTTATTACCCTTCATAGTTAGCTTTAATGTAATTAAATTTACTTTAAAAACTTATCAAAACTCCGTAGCTCAAACAACTAAAATCTATTTTCTCAGCAAATAGATAAATCTTTCAATCCTTCAACTATTATTACACTCAACTTAATACTTTCTATATATATTCTCTTCCTACTCATCAAACTATCAACACTTTCCTTCATATTTATTGACCTAGTTACCATATTTACCCCAGATAATATCATAATATTAAACTACTAGCTGATAGATAATAATTAATCCAAATAAAAAGGAAAAAAAGCCTAAAATTACATTGTAAAAAGTTTATTTTAGAATAACTAAGCTATCTCTATATATTTATACTCTTATAACTTTAATATTGTTATAATTATGAGTAATAATAAGCTTATACCCTTTGAAATTGACGAGTCGTAGTAACTAAAATAGTAATAGATCAATAGCGCGTCTCCATAAATTTAAGGGCTTAAAACGTAAAATTTTGGCCTTAATTGAGGGGATTTAGAAAATCTCCTATGTTGGATTAAGGAATGAATATACAGAAGCAAGATTTTAATCCTTTGATAAATCCAGCTAAACGGTAATAAAGTGATATAATGGAATAGAGATAGTTGAAGCTTTAATCAAAATCAATTATCTAATTTTAAAATCAAATACCATCTTCCTAGAGCTATAATTTTAAGTAAGCACCTTCAATTATTGAACCATTTTAAGTTTGTAATTAGATCTATACTCAATAATTTAATTAAAATTCTCCAAGTATACCCCAGAAAATTCAACTAGTAGCAGAAATAAGGATTTGAATATAGCTAAAAAATATCTAATCTTTCAGACGTTTAGAGCTTCTAGACAAATGTAGATGAGAATACTAAAACTTTATTCTAGCAATAGTATGAATAGTAATCGCCTAAAGAAGCATAACAAGCTTAACTGAAGGAAGAAAGTATAAATAATTAGAGTTTATAACCTTAGTTTGACACTTAACAGTAAGCATACTCTCCATAAGACAACCAATATTAAACCTAATAGCAGAATCAGCCAATTTAGTTTTTTCCTTCTAGTCCTTCTTAAAGTTAAAACTAAAAATAGCAGTCATCCTTAATGCCTCAGCCTTAAATCGGTAACCAAATATAAGGTATTAATTGTCTTTCTAACTAGGCACCTTAAGTAGATATCTAACAAATTTCAGCGCAAAAGACTTAACCATAGAATGTTTAAAGTTTTAGAAAGCCTTAAGAAAAAAGCAATCAATATAGTCCTTAGTACTAACAGCATTAATAGAATATAAAAGGACTATAAATGAATGAAGCATAGATATAGAAATAATATTCTAGTAATGAATTTTAAAATGCTATACAAGGTAAACAGAATCAGATTAGTCCTAGCAAATAAGTAAACTAGCAATAAATTTAGTCTAATTAACTTAACTTAATACCATTGTAATAGAAAAGACTGCAAGCCTTTCAACGAAATTTAATAAGATTAAATTAATAGCAATGCTAGTAATGCTTAAAACTAAGAGAATTCGCTGTATTTACTATAGCCATAAATTATGTTACCTCCAGAAAGCTTTACTTAAGTAATTGTACCTCTTACTTAGAAAGCAGTCTAGCAAGACTTGACAACAAAAGAACTAAACAAAACGATGGAAAATAGTAAAATTTTCCTTAGAATTTGACTAACTTTAATAAGGTTAAATTTAACAGGATGAAATATAATAAAGCCCATAAAAATTAATTGAGATAAGGAAAAACAATCCTCAAAATTTAAATGTCAGTTAATAGAACTAAGGTTAGATAGGATAATAGGGGTAAAAAGTGGGGAATCATAATATGGTAGATATGTATGGGAATCCTATAAACTAAAATAGATAATTTTAATAGTAATAGAAGATAATCGTTGAGACTCCTAATTAAACAAAGTAAGAGTAAGTTACTCCGAGAATGAAACTATACTCTATTCTTGAATAAAACTAGTTCAACTCTTTAATTTAGAAAAAAGTGCATGAGTTAATCAAAACATATGACGCCTATAGAAAAGGTGCTGAAGATGGAAACAGCTTCTATAGATCTGTCGGAATAGCATATCTAGAACACTTAATTCGATCAACAACTCCTATATAAGAGTTAGTTGAACTTATAAAAAAAAATATAGAATAATTTCCAATAGTTCAGAGGTACCCAAGTAAGTATTAAATCTAAAATGGGAAATATACACAGCTCAATAATCATTTAAAGCTTATTAAAATATTTGAAAAATACTCTTTCAACTAAAGTAATAAAGAATGACAATAGAAGTTTTTAAAAAACTAGAAAGAGATATATAAAGCAATGCAGAACTAATTGACACTTACTTAGTCATGTTTCTTAGAATTATAAATTGTAATTTTATTGAAGATAATTGGAACTAGAATTTGAAATTAGTAAATAAGACACCATAATAAAAAGAATGCTTACTTTAATAAGAAGTATTAGTTTATGGAGGAAGAAGCTGAAGGAGTTACCATTTTTAGTTTAGCTTATGCTCTAAACGTTGCAATATGTATAGAAACTTTGACAGAATAAAAATAAGTAATAGGACTAACTGCTGAAGGAGACAATTGCTAGCTAGACTAAAAACTACCAGCAATCTATATTCTGCATAATGAGGGAAGCTACTAAATTCTTTATACAAGAGAGGCAAATTCAATAGATGGATATGATATCTTTTAAGAAATTTATAGAGAGAACTATATAGTTATACCTCCTTAACTGTAAAAGAATTACAAGCAAAAACCTTTATATCTCAGTGAAGAGAAAGAAGAAGAAAATAATAACTGGTAGGAAGAATTAAAAAACCTTACCTAAAAGAACGAATAACATATTTAGCAAATCAACATGTATAAATATTAAATATCCTAAATTAAATAGTAGCCATAAGAAAATAATTAGAGTTTAGATTTAGAAATAAGAGGTTGGTTCTAAAAACTTAGCATTTTGGCAGAGCTACTTTTCTCAAGAATAATATTATTCTATGAACAAGTAAAACAACCTTAAGAATCCATAAGTCTAAAATTAGCAATCCTAGAGATATTCTGAAGAAGATGAAAATTTTAAAAATTAATTGACGAAGTTGGCAGACTAGCTTGTAATTACAGAATTCAAAAATAAAGAAATTATTAATTTTAGCACTTAAATGCTTAGCAATAAATTCCTAGAGCTATAAAATATATTTGCAAGGTAAAATTCTGGAAGTAATAGCCCAATGTTAAGATGTGCCAATTGTAAATCTAATCAAGATGTTATATTAATCAATTGTGGAGATCAATTTTGTAGATAGTGCTTGGGGAACTAGATAACTTAATGCACCAATAAATAAATTTTAGTACTTCCAGGTGAAGTTGGAAGTAATCTGTTAAAATGTAAAGTCTGTAAAACTAATTACTTAGAGAAGGATATCTAAATAGTGTTTGGGAATCAAACATTTAAATAGGCTTATTTATTGAGAGAGTAAAGAAGAGAGTAAAGGAATCAAAACTAAGTGTAAAGGCTTCCTTAATAATAGCTACTTAAATAATTACCGCAACAAAACTAGCTAAATGATATTTAAAATTAGATAGCTCCAGTTTAGTAAAAACATATAAAAATCGCCAGTCTAAAAAGAATTGCCAAAGATATAAATTTAGATTCCATAGTGCAGTTTGAAATACTGTAAAATGAAATAATACTCGCCTGAAGAACAAAATTAAGCCATTGGTATAGACTTAGATTGCGGTCACTTCTATCACTGTATTTGTGTTTACACTATTTTTCTTGATGCGTAAGCTAAATGCAAAGTTTGTAACAAACAAATTTCTACAAATAATAAGGAATTTATTAGAGAGACTGCATTATAAATGGAGCTCTATCCTTAAAATGAAATAATAACTCCTTAAAAAAGCAAAAGTAAAGCTGAACTTATATATGAAGAGTTAAAATAAATGCGAGAGACTAGGATGCAACTTGAAAAGCAGAGATACTTACTAGTTGATTAACTGTAGACATACTTTCCACAGAAATTGCCTCTAAGAATAAATTAATAAGTACAGGTAAGAAGTATTTTCTTGCTTATGTTCTTTATGCTTTGATTCGTTCACTGCTTAAGACTATGAAAAGTTTACAGGGAAAAAATATGTTGGAGGACTTGATACTTAAAAAAAGAGAAGAGATGAAGAACACTTAGCAAAGAAAAGATAAGAATAAATTGAAAGCCAATAATTTAAATGCCATATTTGCTATTGTGATTTTTAAATTAACTAAATGAGAACTTTAAATTGTGACCATAGAATATGTAGCACTTGTTTAACTCAATATATTGAAAATTAAATAAATTAGGGAAAATTCAGAACAGAAGATTTGATATGTACGTTCATTTCGAAAGATGGAAAATAGTGTGATATGCCTTTAGAGAGAGGAATTGATGGAAATAATGATTTTGGAATAATTCAAGCAGCTCTTAATAAAGACTATTTGGATAAACTTTCCAAGTTTAGAATAAGCTAAATGCCTGGAATTATGTAAGATTTTTTAATTTAGACATTGTCCAAATGAGATCTGCAATAGTTTGTTTGAAGTTCCTTAAGAAGCATTTATAGTAAATTGCCTTGGATGCAGTGCAAAATTTTGCTCTAGATGTTTAGACCAACCCCATGCCGGAAATTGTTAAGATTATGCAATCTAGAAGGTAATAGTTTATTAAATTAGGCAAGAGAAGCAGTCCGAGGTGCAGGACTGGATGTTAGAAAATGTCCATTTTGTGGAAACTTTGCAACAAAGGATGCTGGATGTGAACATGTTATTTGCATCTAATGTAATAATGAATGAACTTTTTGCTGTGAATAAAGACGAAGTGTAAGTTTTGTAAAATTAGCCAATATTAGCACATGGAAATCACTATCACGCTTAAGGATGCTGGTGTTATGATGAGTTTTAAAGGGCCAGATAAAATGGAATAAAGTTGCGATGAATGCAAAAATCAAGGAAATTTATGTCAAAGACCAGGTTAGATAAATCAAGAATTATTGTCTTTTAATTTGAAAGCACAAGAAGAAAGAAATAAAAGAGATGGTATTAAATGAAAGTCTTAACATTTCTATTCTTTTAAATATTTTATGAAATATATAACTTACTAAAGCTAAAATCCCATTTATTTTCTTTATATCCACAATTAAAATTTAAAATAGATAGAATCATTTTCAAGGAAATATAAAGAGTAAAGTTATTATTTGCTTGTATATGAATCAAAAATTAAGTAGTTAACAATGAATACTAATATGATATTTCTAGTTTAATAAAGATAAACAAATTTGAAATGCAACTAAACTAATTTTAGCTAAATAATTAGAAATTATAATCTTTCAATCTAATTTAATATCACTAAGCATCCAGTCAAATTTTTTAAACCAAATCACTTAGAATACAACCTGAGAGTTTAAAATTTCAAATAAAATAAATAGTAAAAGCTAGATAATATTAGATGCCTCTATTAAGAATAATAATAAAAGGGATTTAAATTATTATTAATCGAGAATTACAAGAAATAATTTATTAGGTAAAATAACAAATATTATAGTACACTCTTCATTTTAGCTTTTAAATTTACAATATAATAATTTTCAAAGATATGAAAGAAGGTTCAAATAATCATGAATTATTATTTACATCAATTACTTAGTTACATAATAGATAGTAAAAGGAATTATTAATTATATAGCTTTATAGAATCAATTACTATTTGTTTAACTATTGGTTTTTAAAATGATTATAGATATATTTAGTCTATTAAACCTGAATCTGTTACTCTAGTTATAAGAAATTAAGTTTTCTTTATTTTATTAATACTCTTTATTCTTTTACTCTCGTTAAATTTAAGATCATTTTATCCTTTTATCTCAATCTATTGTCAATTAATGCTTTCGTATTTTTACACAAAGACATCAAAATAAAATATAAGAAATTAAAGTCATAACTACTGTATATTATTCCCCAACTCTACTAAATAAGCTCTAAATATTAAAAATAAATAGCCTTATTATTATTCCTTCTATGCTTATGGATCTAATTAATAAATACTCTTTATTTAATTATTTTATTTGCTAATACTAGAAACATTGGATTTATTAGTTAAAGAATGAAGTTGATAGATATAAGCTTATATGAAATTGAAGGTTTTCTATAATTTAACTAAACAGAATCAAAGTTACTTTTTATTCTTATGACAAACTACTAAGCAATGTAGCTTTTATTCGTTCATACTCACTCTATTATATAAATAGATTTAAGTAGACAGAGATAGCTATGGTATAGTTACACTCTTATTAGAAGCATTAAGATAATTGAACTATAAGCTAAAGAAAGATTTATCTTAATTATTCTTTTATTTATATTTATTAAGCCTGAAATTCTATAACTATATATAATCAAAGCATAGAAAAAGGGATTTAATATTCTTCAATAAGCAAGATATTAAAATAAATAATTATTATGTCTCTATACTTAGAATTTAGATATATAGCGTATTTGCGAAATCACTCTGTTCTATGTTTTCTATGGTATTCGTTATTATTTTTCTCTCATTATATTTAAACATATATATGTATTAGGTGAACTAATAGCTTTAATATTTTCCTAAGGAATGCAGATCATTATTTTTAAGATTATAAGTTCTATTATAGCAAAGATAACTAATTCTAACTTCAGCACTTGAATAATCAATCTAGGCTATATAAAAACTAGCATTTTCTTAAATAAAAAAAGAAAGCTAATAAAAAGCTTTAAGTGCTAAGTTATTTTCCTTAAGCTTTTATAACTAAAGATTTGTATTAAATGACTATTAATAAATTAGTAGAAGTGAATATAGATTTAAATCTAAACTTATCTAGTAAAAATAAATTAGGAAAATAGTTATTATTAGATGAATAATTAAACGAGGCAAATTATTCTTAAGGTATTAGGATCTGCTTTAATATAGAATTAATAAATTAATTATTATTAAATCAGTTGATAAGCTTAACTTTTATAAGTATTGTAGTTACTAATTAGTATTATATTCATTTAAGCTTGTTTATAATTATAATGCTTACTTATAGAAGATTGAAAAATACTTGGAAAATCTTTCTAATTTCTTCACCCCAAAAAATATTGATATAATATTTCCTTAGAAGTCTATTTATTTCCTTAAGTAATATTTAGACAATAAAATTTACAATCTGATAAGCCTATTCGTAGATAATACACTCTTATAATAGCTTTCCCTTTATAATTTAAGAAAAAGCTAATAGTTATTTAATTATTGTATGATGCTTAGAAAAAATTGTTCTTAAACATATCTACTTCCTCATATTTTTAAGCTGTCTTAATTTTATTAAAATTGTTCAAGGATTTAATAAGTTAATTATATGGCTGCATAAGGAATAAAGGAAGAAGAGGATAGTTGCTTATTATATAAGAGAGAAGCACATTACTTAAATATGGGAACTTAATCTAAAATTTTAGTCAAAGAATAAGAAATAATTATGACTCTACTTTACAATTTAATTCTCTCACTCATAACTATTATTAATACCCAGCTTGTTTAGTAAATGTAGGTATTAATGATATAAATCTAATGTAAAAAGTATTAAAGCGAACACTATATTAAATTAAAGGGAGAAGAATCTTCTAAATTAGCATCTTTAAAGATATTTTTTCTTTAGTTATAAAAATTAAAATAATTAAAGGTTTATATGTCATCTTAAATAGCCTAGCTATTTTGGGAGGCTTTATAATTTTACACATTAACTGATTTGGTTTACTAAAAGCTTGTGTTTAGAACCTTAAGGTTTATTTAATTTCGACTTTCGAAATAAATATTTTGTATACTTGCATCAATGAAATAAAAGTAAATACTTATACAGTTTCATATTTACTTCTTTAGAGATATACTTGATAAAGCTAAGAAAAAGGGGATAGTTAAAATTAATGGAAGAATAGTATAATAAAATATAGTAATTGCTTCTAATAAAGCCCTACATTTAGCATATCTTAATAGATACCCACTAAAGCAATATAAAGATTCATTCTTTTATTTATAAAAGAAAATAACTCTAAAATCTTAGATTTATAAGCTTTAAACAGCGTGATCCTTTT